>VZSF01009325.1:232933-257336 GCA_013398295.1 Chionis minor
CTATCAATAGTAATAAAAAAAAAATCCAGCAATAGTAATAAGTCCTAGTAATAAAGTCCAGCAACAGCAATAACACAACAAAATTCTGGTAATAGTAATAAATTCTAAAATAAAGAGTCTAACAAATGGCGATACTAAGAATTCTGCTATTAGTAACAAGAAATTCTAATAAATTCTAATGATAACAGTATTTCTAATAATAAGTTCTAATAATTTATAGTGGTAATCGTAATAAATATTTTAATAATAATAATAAAATTTCTAACAGTAATAGTAAAAAATTGGAAATGTGGAACTGCCTGTGCCTAGCATCATACAATCATAGAGTAATTTGGGTTGGAAGGGGCCTTTAAAGGTCACCCAGTGCAACCCCTGAGAAGGTTGCAAGAACGAGGGTGGTGGCAGGGGTGGTGGCAGGGGTGTTTGCCATGGTCCAGCGCTGCCCCTCCCGGGACGGATTCGCTGCAAGCCACTGACCACCCTGATGGCTCGCAGCGGAGACGTCCCGGGGGTGTCCTTAGCTGACAAAATGCCCGATGGCATGGAGGAGCTGCAACCTGCGTGGAGTTGGAACCTTCTGAACCTGGGCTGATGCCATGGAGGGGAGAAGGAATCGCCGGGTCTCCTTGCCCGCCCCCATGGCAGCTGAGGTTCCTGGAAGCAACAAAATTATGGCTTGAAGAGAAACCAGATGGTGTCAGGGGGAAAAGAAGGGTTCTCTGTGTCCTGCTGCTAAGACAAAAAAAACCCCAACAAACAAACCCCAAACCAACACTTTGATGTCTTCTTGAGGCTGTGCAGCCCGGCCGGCTTGGGTTGCGTCTCCCAAGACCACGTCTGTAGGAGTCGGGTTGTACAAGAGCCTCGTTGTTCGGGTGGTATCAAACAAGGCTGTGGGTGTAGAGCGAGTACCCTGCGGTCCTTGAAGTAGCTCCTGCCTCTCGTCAGCTGTTGTGGGTCAAGAAGGTGTGAGATTAGGTTGGGTGGAGGTCATGTTCCTGTGTGGTGCGAAAAAAGCCTTGCAAGAACCGTTCCGTTTCGCTTGCTTAAAACTGTGCGGAGAGATGTGTCGTTCTGTCTGCAGAGCAGAAAGTCACAGCCTACCCTAACGGCAGAAAAGCCCCAAACTCGAGTTCTTAAGTGGTGAAAAGGCACAAAGCTAGTCTTCTGTAGTTAATTTTATTATATCACTGCCTTAAAAAAGGGCAAATTACTGGAGTCACAAAAGGGGACATTCAGGTGCCAGTTTCGTTTCTTGAAGAGCTGAGCGGTTTTGGTTTGTTAACAGGTGAGAAAATGTGAAGGGCTTTTATCCAGGGTGTCTCACTTTTTTTTCCATTCCCATACTATGTGCATGAAGGTAGTCCAGAGCTGTAACTTGAATTGAGGGTCTTCTCCTAGTTCGAAAACTGCCTTGGCAGTTTGTGTTCTGGAATTGTTTTTCCCCTTTGGCTTTTCAGGCTGAATTTTGGGTAAGATTCGTTAGCACCACTGTCTAAAGACCATGTGCTAATGAGGCACTTCCAAGCTGCACTGTTAAGATACCTTTTTTAAACCTACATCTGAAACCTCCACCCCAAACAAGTTGTGTGTGTGAGGGGTACTAAGAGAAAAAAATACTTAGTCCTCGTTATCCGAAGCATTTCCTGGTCAGAGTGTCGGGGAAAAACCTGGCACTTCAGTGTCTCCTCTGGGTGAAGAACTGATTTTTGTTTTTGTTCAGTTGTCTTGTTTTCAGCCAGCTATGCTCAGTGTCATGTTTGTCTTTTTCAACAACTTACTGCTAAACAACAAAGCTCGAAAATACCTGGTAGGTCATTTGCTGACGGTGGCTGCTTCTCCCAGCTGTGTGTACACCCTTGTACCCTGTTGAACTGCTTGGCAGCTTGTTCTTTCCAAGTTATTTAATAGATGCTAATATGATATCTTGAATTATATTCTAAGTAAATTCTGTTTAATAATTACCTGCTTGTCACATTTGTTTTAACTAATGGAGTTTGATCATTGTTCTTTAGAAAGTAATAAAAGAGTGATTTCTAGGAGTGCCAGACTGACTAAAAAAAAAAAATAACCTACTCAGCTTTTAGTGAAAGAACTATTTGCACTAGGCTGGAAAAACTTGGTGGCTAATCGCTATGTCCTTTTTCTCCTCCCCAGAGAGACTGGGACTGAGGGCGTAATTGCAGCTGAGCTGATGTTGTCTTGGTCTGGACTCCTTTTGATAAACTGCCCACGGGCTTCAAAATGAAGCCATTGAGTGCCCCTTTTCTGGGAGAATTTGCAATGGTTTTTGTTCCAGATCTGTGGGTTCAAAGTGTTCAGTCTCTTGACGCTGTTTGTCTTGACGCTCCCTGAAGCTGGTTGTGATCAAAACAGAAGGTTTCCAAACTTTGAAGTGAACTGAGCATGCTCATGGTAAGATTGCATCAGTTAAAGAAAGGTGGGAAAGAAACCCCAAGAATTCCTGCCTATCATTATTTTGAGTGGTTGTGCATCCTAAATGACCCAGATCTGAGTTTTAATTCTGACAGTGCCTTTGACCTTTGGAAAATAGCATCTTGTAAGTGTGGATGATCAGGTCTATGGAGTTTTCCAGTAAACTTATTAGCTGCTCAGCAGGCTGGCACATGCCCACGTGGCTTACATGGCTGTGTAGCAAAACCACAAGGAAGCATAATGAATTCCTAACACATTTCTGGTGGTGCGGTCCAAGATAAGTGGTCCTTCCCCTTTCTTCTTGTGGACTCTGAAAAATACGTAGAAGAGATGCTCTGATGCTGTTCGTACAAGGCACAGCGTCCTGGATCTCATCCCTGTGTTTTAAAGTAAGATACTGCTTCCCTCTCCAGTTCAGGGCCAGTACTGCTGTTGCCAGCACTTTGGACGGGACAGGAGGTACTCCTGGGGAGAACTGCAGCTCTCTTGCTCGATTGGCAAGGTATTTTTATAACTGAAATTTTACAGGGAAGGAAGTAGTCTTCCAACGTGCATCAGGTGTCCGTTTGCATCTGAAGATGTCACTGTATTAAGCTTTTGTGCATGTATTTATCATGATCTCAGTCAACCCGGTTTACAGCTGTGGTTTTTTTTTTTTTTTCTTTTTTGTTCTTCCCCCTGCAAGTTTGTTTTCTGTAAACCCTTGGTAAATGGCTGCTTTTCTAGCCACTTTACTCTTTGTACCTGTCACTTCCTTTGATATGTGTGTGTGAAAGACTAAGTGATGTTTGGATTGTAATATGAACAATTACTCTCTTACATTGCTCTTGCTTTCCAAAGCCTGGTCATTTCAGTTTTGAGTGGATTTAAATTTCCTCATTTTGGCTTGACAAGGAAGAGCCAGTGTGAGCGAGTGGGTTTCTGTGCATAAAATTGAAAAATATTAAATATATGAAGTCTGCATAAGAAATAAAGAGAGTTGAGTTCTCATTGGAAGTGCACAGAGGAACCGATTTCATACAATAAAAAAATAGCTAGAAGATATTTTAATTTGGAGCTTGGGATTTATTTTAGCCATCAACAAATGGATTTCTTTTCACAGTGCTTTTTCTTTTTCCATAAAAGACTTAAAAAAAATTGTAGGAAGAATTGTGTATCTGTACATTTGGGGGGCTACAAATGTTTCCAGTGCTATAAATCTTTGTAACGTGAACTCTGTTTGCTTTATTATAGCCAAAGGTAAAAGTAGTAAGCAAGTCATTTAGCAAACTTAACAGAATTGTGTAGCCATTTTTAGGTTTTATATGTATATCTTTAATTAGAGCATTTATTGGAAGCTACTGTCAGGGACTTTTTGGTATGATTTGTTTCTGTTTCTACTAGGGAAATGTCATTTGAGCAGGTAGGGTATTTGACTTGGTACCTCCAAATCAAGACAAATAATGCTTTGGAAGTAGCATCCTTGTTTTCTGTTTTTGTATTTTGGGGGTTGGTTTGTTTGTTTTTTAGGCTTTGTAGTCTAAAGAGAACCCCCAAAATTATTCCAAGATGCAGAAATCTCTGTGTGTCTTAATCTGATTTAAATGTTGGCTGACAACACTGCAGCTTTTCCAAAATAAAATGTAAAAGGTGAACTGGAGTAGTGTTTACACCACTAATCTCTGACTCTAGAAAGACAGCCAATAAAGCTGCTGTGATTCATACAGGCATGTCCCAGACATGGGCAAGCCACGTTGTGCCTTGTTGGTGTAGGAGACCAGCTGTCTGGGGATGCACGTTTTGGACACCTTCTGAACGGAGTCTGCTCCATTTAAAAACTGCTCTAAGTAACTGGAGTCAGGTAGGGAAGGTGTGTTTTAGTTTAAAGTTGGGAGTTATACCAACAGGGAGTTTGTAGGGTTGCAGAAGTAGTAGTAGGGAATAAAGGGATGGGGCGCAATCCACTTGAACTCTCATCCTTTCTGTGTAGTTGGGACAGGCAACTGGAACATACTTGATCCTGCAGGTTCTGTTCATCTCAGTTTCAAAGGAAGTGAACCATGTGTGAGATTCTCCAAAAAGCCTTAATGCTTGCAGTTCAAAAGGAAAACAAATTCTTCCTTCTTCTGGCAAGCTTGGCTTGCTTTTGGTGCATTTTGAACTAAAAATAAAAGCTGCAAGAAGGTAACACCACAGTAAAATCTTGCTTCTATCCCACAGTCAGTTTGAATCTTCAAGACTTGCTCACTTTATTCTTTAGTGGGTTCCTTGTCAGTGGCGGGGCCTTTCCGTACAACAATAAGATGTTTGATGTTGAGATGCAATGTGAGTTTGTGGTTGAGATGTTGTTCAGTGGATGTGACTTTACTGTATTTAAAACGTAGATCAAGCCATGTGACTCTGAATGTATCTTGGGAACAAAGACTGTCAAAAAAGAGAAGAAAAAAAAAAAAAAGCCAACCACAAAAAAACACTCTCCAAAAGAAATCTGATCAAGCTGAAACATATGTTGGGAAAAATGTTTGGAGGCTTGATTGACACTTGACTTACTGGTCTGGATTTGAAGGCGAATCCATTTTGTACTGGAAAATTTACACTTTTCTTCTGCCCTGCATTCCTCTGACAGTGCTTCAGAGGACAGTATCACTGTCACCATCAGTGATGTAAAACAAAAGGCAGGGAGATTTGCAAGGACACACACAGCTTTTGTAGCTGGAAGCTGTATTTTGTGTTGATAGCATTATCCCAGATTCAGTTCAGAAACTCAGTTATGTAGGAAATAACTTACCACAGAAAGTGCTAAAGCCTGTAATCCAATACCAGGCTTTGCACAGCACTTTCATATCTCATCTGTGTTCTTGCCTCAGCCCGACTCGGTGATAAATGATAAAAGCAATAAAGAAGGTGCTCATCAATCCATCATGGACTGGAGTGACTGCAGCTTGCTCTCTGCAGGTTTCCTTCTAGATGATCTTTCATCTAATATTGCTTAGACTTAATATGCTCAGATGTTCCTCAGCCATCTTCTAGACTAATATTCTCTGGTTCTTTACATCGCACCACAAAATTTTTCAGTCTTCCTTTCCTGAGCTTCCCTGTGGACCATAGTTCTTGCTGTGCTAAGGGTCTAAAAAGCCTTTTGTTTTTTCTTGCAGTTGTGTGGGAGATAAATGCCTGTCTAGTTATTTCTTTCTGATCAACAAAGGACATTGAACTCTCAGGCTTCCACCGTAAAACATTTTCTGAGCACTGCACTGAGACATTTAACAGCATTTTCTTCAAAATTTGGGTAAAGTTTTAATCAGAAGTGACCTCAGTACTTCACAGGTGCAGAAGCGCTTGCCGGTTCCTATTTCTGTGATGTTTGCCTGCATTAGCTGTGTGTTTCCCCCCTCGTTCAGGTGTGGTTTCTTTTTGGGAACCACTCTGTTTTGGTAATACCTCCCCTCTCTCTAGAGGTGGTGTGCATTCCTTCTTTAGAGATGTAGATGTTTGTAGTAAAATAGTATGTAGTGCATCTTACTCAGCAACATGCATCTCTGTGTGTGATTGCCCTGTCCTTCGGCTTTAGTCATCAGCAGTTTTTTTTTAGTAGTGATGTTACTTTTATTACAGTAAAATACCTGATACCATTAGACAGTATCCTGGGGTTTTCCGTGTGAAAAACCACCATTAAGTAATCACTTTGCGTTGACAATTGCTTTATAACAAGGGACGTGTTATTTGCAAGGGACATTTATTACCGAAGAGTAGATGCTGATCTTGAGATGTGGTCTCCTGCTTATAGTGCTGTGAAGGATGACATAAAAGGTTTTTTAGTTTTCGTTCTCTTCTTAGCAGTTTGTAACAATTGTTCTGTTGATCCCCCCCCACCAACCCCGTTCTGAATTCCAAATCCAGGGATAAGGAATTTTGCCGTATTGTTTCCAGTGTGTTCTCTCTGGGCAGGGGTCCCTGTTGCTTGTCTGTTTTCTCCTCTTTGACTACTTTTATAAGTAGTGCTTTTTGTAAGTCATCGATAACGTGGCATTTCTGCTTACTATCCCGTAGAAACCTGCTTCTCTTCCTGATTTTAGAGTTCTTTTCTTAGGTGGCACCTTTGAATTATTTTTGAATCAGGCTGTCCACGGATGACCTTTGATTTTTGATTATGTGACTAGTTTCTTCCAGAGCTGTTCCTAACAGTGCATTACGTTGGCTCAAACCATCTTCCCTCTGGGCTACTTGTTGCTCATTAGGACTGTCCTGAGCTGGCTCAGGAAAATCCCTTTGGCAAAACTGCTTTTGCAACACCTATTGAAAACAGGTGACTAAGTTACATTCATGTATTTAATTTGACTCAGCTCCAATGGGGAAAGAACAGGATGTATGTATAGCATATAGACCTTTCTAAATGATAAAATAGTATGTGCTGATCAACTCCTTTTTTTTCTTTTCTTTTTTTTCTCCAGCCTATTTGTTTAATAGCACCTTGCAGCTTCGACGGAAGACTGTTAGGAAACACTCCCAAGCAGAGAGCAAAACCTAACATTTCTATATCACAATGTGATAAGGAACTAAGTGGAAGTATACTTCTTTTTTTCTAAATGTGCCGCCACAGTATTGTTCCTTTTAAACCATCTCGTTGCCTACTCTTGTCTCACTTGTGGAAGTTATTCGCTAGAGCACAGTCAACCCTACTTTCACTTCCTGGTTTTATTTTAATATTTTGGCTCTGGAAGAATGGGGATATGTGTGTGTGTGTATATTCATACATGTATTCACATATATGTACATGTGAAGAACACAAGTATTTTTATGTATGCTTGTTGCTTTTTCTCTATTTAAAATTGAATATGAGTGATTTATTTGGAAGCGTGTTTAGGATTATGAGTGTAGCATGCTGATATTGCTCATCTGCTTGGCTTCTTTTTAAATACCACTTGTATGAGATAAACGCCATGCCACTTGCTATGTAAAAATAACATTGTTTAAGACCTCGAGCAACTAAAAGTGAGAATAAAAATGACTGTATTTGATGACAATTTAATCCATCCCTGGAGGTTTTACATACAGAAGACTGCTGGAGACATTCCAAATACTTTGCTAAACAGATGTGCTTGGGAGAAACCAAATGATTTGAACTTCAGGTGTTAATAGAGCAGCAGTGTGTTGTTCTCCAGGGTGGTATTGGATTGCAGTGGCTAGGAAATAAGACTGCCAGTTTAAGTGCAAGAATACGTAGCCAAAAAAAAAGTAATCCCCGTTCCTCATTGCATTTCTTCTTGACAGAATGTGTCATATTTTAATGTCTTGCTTTGTTATGATGTAATTCAGGAAATGAGTCTGTCCTTTTTCTGCAGTACTTTCTCCATAGCACGTGGAGAAAAGAACCGGTACACCTGGTTAACCAGTGAGCGTAGGAGTACTCCAATAACCAGTTCCTTAAGTGTTTCAAACAAAAATACTTCCTTAGTGCTGAAATCATTGCATGGTTGGGAGCTTCAAAAGAAGGCAGAAGAATACAAGGAAATTGCTAAGATCCTCTAAGCATGAAGAGGGCATGAGGGAACGATCTGAACATAAAGTGAAAAGGCTAGTCCTGTTTGAGACTGTGGATGCTCTCTTTCAGAATAAAAAAATGCCTTTTGTGAGTTGAAAGATTTTCTTCAGAATCTAGTTAGGAGGCCAGAATGAGCGTAAATCATCGCACACACGGATTTGCATGGGAAACTGATCAGGGCTAGCAATCCTGGACTGTATCTGGTGTAGAAAGAAGCCTTTAGACTTGAAACAGGGGTGCGGGCTGAGTAGCGTGACCTACAAAAAACTTTTTTGCACGTTAAATCTCTTCTCAAACCGGTGTTGATATGGAGGACTGGAAAAGATGCTTTCAAACTGCTTTGGATATTCACAAATATTTTGAGAATTTTCAAGTCTCAAGGCACTTCTACAAGTTCATGCACAGATTTTGGGTGGCCACAGGTGCTGTTGGATACACTGGTGGCATAATACTGCACTGCGACTGTTGTGCCTGGCAGGTGAGCTGTGTATCTGCACTCTCTGCTGGAGAGTTGTCATTGGTGGTGATGGCAGCCCTTCCAAAAGTAATCACAACTCTCTTATCCTAGGAGATGTTGAAACTTGAGGAAAATGGTGCCTACAATTGTGTTTGATGCTCCAAGCCTCTGCCTGGGTGCTGGGGAGGATTAACTGTGCAAGTAAAAGATGCTGAGTGAGAAACCCAGCATGCGGCCCCAAAATGAGGAGGTGCGAAAGCAGAAATGTAACCTTAAAAATCAAGTGAAAAGGTTCCTGCACCATTGAATTACATGCTTGTAGTTTCTCTTGTGAAGAAGAGAGGTTAGTCAGTGCTGCATATTCCCAATAGCGCTTGGGACTATCAGACCTTCCCAGTTGAATTCTTTTTCAGAAGGAGGCTAAAGTAGGAGGTAAAAATACTCTTTAAAAGAGCTAGGTATTGTTGTGTCCATTCTGATTTTGACCTCTCTTACTCTGTTCCTCTTCTCTTTGCTCCAGAATAGCTCCTGTCTGGGAAGTACCTTGAGATTTCTTGAAGCTATTGAATTTTTCATTCAAACACTTCTTCAGGAGGAGCAAATAGATTATTTAAAAAATAAATCCTCCTCCCCTTCCTTTTCCCAAGTCTGGAAAGATAATGGAGTTATATTATACTTATTCAATACTTCTGCTGATTGTAACTTTTTTCTAAATATGGTCTCATAGGAAGCCTTAAGAACCCTTCAGCATGCGTTGATAATTCATTTGTATAAATTAATAGCTGATTACGTTACATAATAAATTAAGAGCAAGCGCTACAAGAACTTGCCCTGCCAATCTGATTAATTAAAAACCCACAAACCAAAATAAACAAAACCTTGGGATCATTTGATTCCTTTTGAGGATCAATTTATAGTTTCTCAGGGGTAGATTTTGACTTCTGCTGTTTCATGAAAAGAGCTATTGCACCTCAGAAGTTCTGGTGTACTCATAAGTGATGTATATAACTTGACACTGCAGGCTTCTGTTCTCCAGATAGACGTAAATACTCAGCTTCTATGAATTGTATATTGTCTTACTCATGTGAAAGAGACTGTTCTTTAAATTCAAGGTGAGTGTAGTCCTGAATCTCATGACTCAAGCCTCTAAGTGGTGGAATTGAATTCCTCACTCTTTCTTAACAGGAATCTTTCTAAAATGCTTGAAATTCATAACAAAATTAAGAATGGTGATTAAAAACCAAAAAGGTAGCTGAGAGATAGCACCTTCACTTTTCTAGCCTTTCTGGAAATAGTGCCTTGTGAGTGTTTAGTTTTCCTCTGATTCACCACTGCATGAATCATTTGCCTTTAGTTTCCCGACCATGTCAATACCCTCATAGCAACCATGTTGAAGAAAATACTGAATGTACTTACCCAGCTGGCATAGGACCCTGTTTCTTTGCTTTTTGCTTTCCCTCCCTCCCTCCCCGCTTCTTTCTGGCTCTGGTTTTCACTCAAATCCTACAGGTTTTTTACACTTCTGTCCGTGATGCAGCTTGCAAATGAAACCCTATAGGAATGAGAAGTAGGGGTTGCCATGGCAACTGGGGTGTTTTTGTTGGGGTTTTTTTTCCTTTACTTGTTTTGTGGTGACAGGAAGTGTTGAGATGCCCTAGATAATGCTGAGATTACCCAAATTAAAAGAGGAAGAATACTTACCTTGGGGCTACATATATTAATAACTTGGCCTGCATTTTAATTGTACTCAGCACTTCTAAAATTGTAACTGTGCTGTGGAGGTAGGTGGGTGCTATAGTAGCTAAGATTAGCAGTGGTTTTTGTTCTAGTCTTTTCAGGATTTTTTTATTACATTTTTCTGTTCTGTGTTCAGTTTTTAAGAGGCAAAGTAGAAGGAATTACACCTGCTGGGGTTGTAACTCTCCTGCTAATGGGTTACATCACTGAGTGAAGGAGGCTGTTTTCACGTGAAATGCTGCCTGTCCTCTCCTTCCTTGCTCCATTCAAAGGCTTTTGTGTGTTTTGGAGGAAATTCTTGGGTTTTTACCCCCTGAGAGCTCTGTGCATGTGGGATGCATGTCGTGTGCCCCTGGTGAAACACCCCATAGGTGCAGGACTACCTTGAGGCTGCTCTGAACGCTGTGGTGTTTGACAGTGTCTCCAGGTCTTTGAGTGTTGTGACAGAGTCCAGACAACGGTTTCAACATCGCGGCTTTCTGCCAAAATGTCATCATGGCTCATGAAGTCTCACCGTGCATTAACTTCTGCTGTGATCCACCCTGTTTATTTAGGTGTAACTCAAATTCTTCTTTTCCAAAGCTGAAGATGTTCTACTGTTATTTCCCTTTTATAATTGGGGAGGCATTTTCGTTTGAATATTTAGTTGAATATCTAAAATTGCAGAAGTGGTAACAGGAGTGATTTTTGTAGGGAGACATCTGTGTTGTCCACCTGGGTTTCCAGAAACGAGCTGTTGAAATATGACATTGACATTGTGGTGTGTGAAGTTGTAGCTGTACTGGGCAACCAGGGATAGTGATGCAGGAGGCCACATCTGTGGGGGCTGGAAGCCTGCAGGGTTTATGTAGATTCCCTAAGTGTGATGAAGTTTTAGTTATCAGGATGCTTGCAGTAAATGTCAAAATGTTTTAGTGAATTTCCCTTAAAATTGAGGGCTAGGTCAGACTGCCTTGTGGTTTTTGTTGTTTTCTGTTCTGAATACTGTAAGCTGTAGCTGTGACTCAGCTGGAGACTTGCTGATAAACAATTGACAAAGTTTCTCTTTGTAAAGCATCACCCTGAAAGCAGTGAATTGGAGAAGCTGTTGCAAACAACAGCTGCGGGGAGTTAAATACCATGTCTTTAGCATTCATGGCACTCAGTGTTGGGGACCTGTTCTGTGCTAAAATTGCACACTTTTGAAATTCTGTGCCCACCTTCATTTCACAGGTGGGAAGTCTGATCCACCTGTCTTTCAAGAGAGAGAAAGTAAAGTATATGCAGAACCTTCCTTTCTCATAGAATTTCACAGAATAGAGTCAGAGGATAATTTAGATTGGAAAGGACCTTTAAAGGTCATTTAGTCAAACCACCCTGTCATAAGCAGGGAGATCTTCAACCATATCAGGCTGCTCAGAGCCCTGTCTAACCTCATTTTGGATGTTTCCAAGCATGGGGCATCTTGCCACCTCTCTGAGCAACCTGTTGCAATGTTTCACCACCTTCATCGTAAAAAATTTCTTCTTCTGCCTAGCTTGAATCTACCCTCTTTTAGTTTAAAACCATTGCCCCTTGTCCTATTGCAACAGGCCATGCTAAAAAGTTTGACCCCATCTTTCTTTTAAGCACCCTTTATGTATTGAAAGGCCTCAGTAAGGTCTCCCTGGAGCCTGCTTTTGTCCAGGCTGAACAATCCCAACTCTCTCAGCCTGTCCTCATAGGAGAGGTGCTCCAGCCCTCCGATCATTTTTTGTGGGCCTCCTTCGGACCTGCTCCAACAGGTCCATGCCTTTCCTGCGCTGAGGGCTCCAGAGCTGGATGCAGTGCTCCAAGTGGAGTCTCTCCAGAGCAGAGTAGATGGGCAGAATCACCTCTCTCAACTGTTGGCCATGCTTCTCTTGTTACAGCCCAGGGTGCAGTTGGCTCTGGGCTGTGAGTGCGCATTATCGGCTGAAGTCCAGCCTTTCATCCACCAGTACCCTGAAGTCCTTCCTGGCAGGGCTGCTTTTCATCTCCCAGCCTGTACTGATACTGGNGGTCCATGCCTTTCCTGCGCTGAGGGCTCCAGAGCTGGATGCAGTGCTCCAAGTGGAGTCTCTCCAGAGCAGAGTAGATGGGCAGAATCACCTCTCTCAACTGTTGGCCATGCTTCTCTTGTTACAGCCCAGGGTGCAGTTGGCTCTGGGCTGTGAGTGCGCATTATCGGCTGAAGTCCAGCCTTTCATCCACCAGTACCCTGAAGTCCTTCCTGGCAGGGCTGCTTTTCATCTCCCAGCCTGTACTGATACTGGGGATTGCCCCAACCCAGGTGCAGGACTTTGTACTTGATGTTGCTGAACCTCATGAGGTTCACTTTTCTTATCTTGGTGGCAGGTGCAGTGAGTTTGGACAATCAGGTACTTTCTTGTCCTAGTTATAAGTACAGTGAGTTAGGACAATTAGGCACTCCCTAACTATGCCTGAAACTCCTGTTGGCTGGATCGTAGCCAACTGTGGAAGGTACCAGAATTATCTGACAATACTGACCAAAGTCAATCATCTCATGATCCTATAAACAGCAATCCTAAGTGAGACCTTTTGAGTTCTCTAGGATTGCAGCAGGCTGTGACCCAGTATCTCCCCCTGACTTGTGACACCTCTCAGGCTAGATTTTGTGGGGATATTAAAGTGTAGATTTTGCAAGAATTTCACAGGCAGATTTCATGGTGCTTTCAAAGGTCATCTGCTGACAAATGCCAACAAAGGAAAAGAGTAATTCTCTACTATTGGATCTCTTGAGCTTTCAAAGATAGTTTGGTACCAGTAATACACTACTTTTTGCAAAAAGAGAAACATCTTCTACAGGTTAACCTTTATATCTATTTGTGTGCTTTGATTTAGGAAACTCTTGTAAGTTTGGGTGAACCTTTCCATTTTTGAATCTTTAACTAAGTCACTGTGTTGATAATAGAAAATTTTGTTAAATCACTTTGATCATTGGCTGATAATTAAGTATTGTTAAAAATCATACCACCTAATCCTGTGTTAATAAATCTTAAATTGATGCTACCTCAAAGTTGTGCAGGATCCTAAATTAACATTTTGCAACACAACTGCATTACTCAGCTTGGTGCCATCTGCAAACTTGCTGAGGGTTCACTGGATCCCACCATCAGCGTCACTGATGAAGATACTGAACAGTACTGGTCCCAGTATAGACCCCTGAGGGACACCAATTGTCACCAGTCTCCATCTGGTCATTGTGCTGTTGATCACTACCCTTTGGATTTGACCATCCAACCAGTTCATTTCATTGAAGCCTCTATTCTGCTAGGCCATATCGTTATTGGCCATACTGTACAACATGGAAGGAGAGTGGATTGCAGCATGTTAAGTGGAGAGGATGGACCCCTCTTCTTTGTACAGGTGCAGCTGGTAGAGTGTCTAGGTATTCTGCTGGCTATGGTTATGACCTCGAAAAGCCTCTTGACCAAATGGAGATGTCTGGTTTTGCTACTGTTGTATAACTTGCTTGTGCAGTTGGTATTTGCATCTTGGAGTGTGAAGCCCTGGTGCAATCGAGCACACAGTGTAGGTACATTTGTTGTCTTTCTAGCTGTAGGTGCTCTAGCTTCACCTGCTTAGCAGGATTGGGGAAACCTGCGGTGTGAAGTCAGGAGATGGGAGCAGGGGGAGAGTGCTTTTAGAATCATAGAATTGTCTAGGTTAGAAAGGACCTTTAAGACCATCTAGTCAAACCATAAACCTAACACTGCCACTACCACCACTAAACCATGTCCCTCAGCACCACGTCCACCCATCTTTCAAATACCTTTAGGGATGGCAACTCTACTACTTCCTTGGGCAGCCTGTTCCAATGTTTGATAAGCCTTTCGTTGAAGAAATTACTCCTAATATCCAATCTAAACCTCCACTGGCACAACTTGAGGCCATTTCCTCTTGTCCTATCACTTGTTACTTGGGAGAAGAGACCAACTCTCACTTGGCTACAACCTCATTTCAGGTATCTGTAGAGAGTGATAAGTTCTCGCCTCAGCCTCCTTTTCTCCAGGCTAAACAACCTCAACTCTGGGTCCAGAGGAGGACCACAAAGGTGATCAGAGGGCTGGAGCACCTCTCCTGTGGGGACAGGCTGGGAGAGCTGAGGTTGTTCAGCCTGGAGGAGAGCCTGAGGAGGTCTTATAGCAGCTTTCCAGTATCTGAAGGATACCTACAAGAAGGCTGGAGAGGGCCTTTTTACGAGGGCATGTAGTGATAGGATGAGGGGTAATGGCTTCAAACTGGAACAAGGTAGATTTAGAATAGATATTAGGAAGAAATTTTTCACTCTGAGGGTGGTGAGGCATGGGAACAGGTTGCCCAGGGAAGTTGTGGAGGCCCCATCCCCGGAAGTGTTCAAGGCCAAGTTGGATGGCGCTTTGAGCAGCCAGGTCTAGTGGGAGGTGTCCCTGCCTATGGCAGGGGGGTTGGAACTAGATGATCTTTAAGGTCCTTTCCAATCTAAAACATTCTGTGATGATTCTCTGATTCTGTGGTATTGGGCTTCTTGGCCACCTGGCCACACTGCTGGCTCATATTCTACCCACTGTCTACCAGCACCCTTAGGTCCTCTTTTGCTGGGCAGCTTTCCAGCCACTCTTCCCCAAGCCTGTAGCATTCCGTGGGGTTGTCATGACCCAAGTGCAGGACCCGGTACTTCGCCTTGTTGAATCTCATACCATTGGTCTCAGCCCATCAATCTAGCCTGCCCAGATTCCTCTGCAGAGCCCTCCTACCATTAAGCAGGTCAATGCTCCCACCCAACTTGGTGTCATCTGCAAACTTACTGAGGGACTCTGTCAACCAGGCTTCTCCAAAGACCAAAGTCTGCCCTCCAGAAGTCCAAGGTGGCAGGGAAAGTTTTTCTGTTAGTTCATTTGTCTGTACCAGGCTTACTGTACCATGGAAAATGGAGAAGCAAGATAGAGTTTACTGGTAGACTTCAGAATATTTACAGCCTTCCTGATGAGAGAGAGAGGTTCTTAGGGTAGCCTAGGTGCTTTGTAAGGTTACCACTATTCAAGCAAACCTACTATGACCAAATTGGTGCTTTTATGGTTGGTGGTTCAAGTGTATTGTTGAATTTGTTTGACTGTTTTGTTATTCAGTAGCTTGTCTTGTTTTCACTTGACTTGTTGCTATGTTATTTCCTAACAGCATATCTGAAATACAAATGCATAGCAATTCAAATGTGCTGCCTCGAAATTACAGAGCTCAGATGTTACAAAAACATTTCTTTTGCGTATTTATACCTATAAATAGGGCTTGCTCTCATGTAGGCAGCTCTGGAAATATAAAGTACAATGTAATCCACGTTGCGCAGGGTGGGAAACTGCATTTTTATGAGACAGGGTATATCCTGGTATCTCTATTGAAAGCAGAGGCAGGTGTGGTTGGTTAGTCGGTAAGACTGGTAAGTCCTGGAGAGGGAGAGAACCTGGCAAGTACAAGTCATCTATAAGGATGCTCAGTAAATATTTGGAAAACCTAACAGGTTTCTCATTTCTTCTGGATTTTCAGAGGAAGATGATCTCCAATGTGGTCTAATTGAACTGTAAGGCAAGCAAAGGCCCAGGGTCTCTCACTGCAGTGAGAGAGGAGGGTGTTTTTAATGCCTGGCTTCTTAAAGCTTTCAGAGATTTTTCCATTGCTGTCTTGCTGTTGTTTGAAATGTTCTGGGACGACAAAAGCTTCTAGTGACAACTCTCCTGGTGATATTTAGCAAGTATTGCACAACAGACTTCTAAACTTAAACTAGGTTTTGTTTTTGTCCTGAGAGTGCACACCACGGTTGCATACAGGTCTTTGCATGTTTCTGCTGAATTGGGAAATAAACTGGCAAGGTCCATGTACTGCATCCAGCATCCCTTTCAGTTAATAGTCACAGTATTCAGGCTGACCTGTGGTCATGGTCCTAAACAAAATAGCTAAATGTGTCTGTGTTGGCAAGCACCTACAA
The DNA here is from genome assembly GCA_013398295.1 of Chionis minor. Taxonomy (NCBI): domain Eukaryota; kingdom Metazoa; phylum Chordata; class Aves; order Charadriiformes; family Chionidae; genus Chionis; species Chionis minor. The sequence continues at coordinate 249,065 of VZSF01009325.1, forward strand.
TGGAAAAGGAGCTCAAAGCTGTGTAACAAATATTAAAAGTCCCACAAACTTCCAGTGAAGAGAGTGTTGCTTCGAAGTTACTCATGAAAATAGCATCTCCTCCATCAGCTTGAATGGTCCTGTCTCCATAAGTCTCTGTTAGCAGTATATTTTGTATAATAACTTAAAAAGATTGAGATTTATTTTTTTTTAAAGTCTTTTTCTCAGATGTGTGACTGCTTAGCCTGTGGGCATTTCCTTAAAGCTATTGTGTTCTAGTTATCAATGGATCTCTTCAGTGAAGCAAAGGCAGTCCTGCTGAACAAAATAGCCTGCTTGCAGGACAGAGGACAACTTTAGAAGCAAGTGAAAAAAGCACCTAAAGGGCAGAGGCACTGTAGGGTAAGCCTGTGTTTTGGCTTCTGTCATGTCAGGCACATGCTGTGGAAGAGCAGAAAGGGAGGAGGAAATAACCTACTTAGTTTTGACCAAAACAAAACTTTGTTTTGATAGCATTTTGATAGACTGCCTTGGCCTGAATTGTTTTGCTGCTGATATACCCTTTAAGTCCCACTGATTCATTGTTTGGAAAGTGGAGACTGTTATTGTTGTCTTACTTAAGAGATTTGAAGCTTTGGTTTACTCCCTTGGCTTTGCTAGATTTCTTGTTTGGTTTGCTCTGTCCATCCATAGGCAGTTGTCCTTCCTCCTTCCCTCTTTTTAAGTACACTGCAGTAGCTATGCCTCCTGCAGTGGGCATCCTTCCCGTTGTGTGCGTGGTTGTACTTTCATTAAACTCATTTGAGCAAGCTGATTCTTCCATGTTCACCTCTTCTGTGCCTGTCTTCCTCCCCCAAGCGCTCATAACCAACCTCTTTATAAACTAATGCTGCTGTTTCATGATTGAGAGCATTGGCAGGACCGAGGTGGAAGCTAAGACATCTCTATGAATGCTGGCAAACAAAATGGGAGTTTTGGAAGCCTTTCCAGGTCCTGAACTAAAGCAGTTTGGTTTGGTGATCTACCAGAAGGCAGAGGGCCCTGCTGTGTTTCAGGGTAACCCTGGGGAAAGTGGCTGGACTGAACGAATGTTTGCATTCCCTTCCTTAATAAGAGGGGTAGTAAAAGAACATCTTGTTTTCTCTCTTATTCTAGTAGTGATTGCCAGTGCTCTTTTGAAAAGAACTGTTTTTTCACTTGCTGAGTACTAGCTTCTTNTTTTTTTTTTTTTTTTTTTTTTTGTGAGGAGAGGGGTGAGAATAACAACTTGAAAGACTAGGTAAGATTTCCCACCTTATGTATTTTTTGCTGGTTTTTTTGATCGGCTGTCAGTAAGTGCCCAAAGTAAGCCTCTTGGACGTGTTAAAATAACCAACACCTTGCCTTGCTGAGGTACCCAGCTGCAGAAGCAGTTGCAAAGAGGAAGGAAAATAAACAGCTCTTCATGGCTGTAGTACACAGGGCAAGAAATGCGGGACATAAGTGGTACTAAGGGAGGTTTGGTTTGCATATCAAGCACCAGGCTCCTGCCTGTAAGGACTTTGGATGACATAGAGTTGGCTGTGTGGAGAGGCTGTGGCTGTCTCTCCTGGGTGGGTTTCTGGAGCAGGTTTGGCTGGTGCTTGTCAGGAGCACACGACAGGCTAGCTGAGCTCTTGAGGTTGCTTGCTGACCAGATTTCTCTAATAATTAATGTGTTACCTACATGCTTTCATTACCTCTGGTACCCAGGAAGATTCACATCCAAAGTAGTAAATATTTTTGGAGAAATTATTTTGACAGTGTATGTACATGGCACAGAAATGACACACTGTCTAAACTATAGCACGTGAAAGTTTGCAATTGACTGAGGGTTGTTCCTACTCTTTTGCTTTCTGCGTGGAATGAGTTTTGGTTTGCAGATCGAAGAAGAAAAGTGTGGAATCCCAATGCTTTCCTCATTATTTGGGCTCAAGAATGTCCTCATCTCTTCCTTCCCGGCAGGTGTTTTCTCAGGAGCAAATCATGCACGACCTCTGAATTCCCACAGTTGTTTGTTTTGATGAATGCCGAGACTTTTCTGTTAATTCCTTAATTTGTAGCATTCCCAGGCTTGGTGCCTGATGTGAGAGAACATTTCGTTATTCTGAGGAGCATTCCTGTTCTGAAGAATAGCTCTGACTTTGGGGAGAAGAAATGCCTCTAATTGCAGAATAGGTTGCAATAATGGCTTGATGTAGCATAGGCAAATTAAAATACTCCCTCTTGTTCTGGATGTTGATGCCTTATAAGTTGTTGATGTACGGAACAAAGATTTTTAATAATTGTGTCTGTTTAAGAGAAATATTTATGTTGCTAGAAGTACTGATGGATATCTCTTCTCATCACTAGACTTTCCAGGAAGCCAGGGAATGTTTTTGAGGGTGTAATTTACCCCTAATTCATTCTTTGATCTTGATGAAAGCAAGATATATGTTGCATAGTCTAATTTATAATCTAGTGTATTGACTCGAAGTAAAAGAATCTTGGCTTTTGTAAATTGTTGTGCTTTAGCAAGCTGAAAGGAGTCGTGGTGATTTACAGCATCTGAGAGTCTGACCTTAGCTCTTCAGACTGTATAGTTAGATGTACTGCACTCTTAATAGTAATGCTCTTTACTGGAGTTAATGAAAATGAAAATAACTGAAAGTATTGAAAAGGAATTGAAAAACTCACCCTACTAGAGTGAATTACACCTTCAGAGTAAATGGCACAAGCCATTATTCTTTCTGTAGTACCTGTTGCATTTAAAACGTGGTCACCTTTGGTTTCCATTTAAAACATGGAAGTACAAGGTTTGAAACTGCACTGCACACCCTTCGTGCTGCCCCGAGGCTGCTGCTAAACTTGATGGCTCCCACTAGCGATGTGGGCTCCAAACAAAGTTATCACATGGTACGTATTTGTGAACTTCCCCTTTTGCCACCTGTAAGGAGCTGGGCTTTTTGTGTACCCCTTCTCTTCAAACAATTGCCGCTCTCTTCGGGCAATCAAACTTTGGGGCAATTGCGGCCTATTGCAGTGTTCCCACAGCTAAGTCTGGAAATGTGTGGTGGGAAGCGTTAAGGCGCATGGTCCTGGTTTTTCAGAGACCTGCCTACCTTTGATTGGCAGAAAGTGCTGCTCCTTGCAGCTGCTGGGATTTGTTCAGATGGAAAAAGAAAAAAAATTATTACAGGCGACTTCTGTTTCATGTATAAAATACAGTAATAAGCTCAAGGTCTTTATGTGAAAAAGGAGAGAGAATCTCAGGGTGTAGGGGCTTAAGATAAAGCATAGAAGTTGCCATAAAGCTGGAGATCAGGAGAACATAATCGTGCCACCTGCATCTGGTCCAGGAAACTATTTATAAATGTGTTTGATTTTTAAAATTAATCCTTCAAATTTTTAAGGCTGAAATACATGTGACACATTCCAGTTCAGGGTAAGAAGAATAAAGTTGCACTTCAGATACCTGATGAGGACTCTGTCCATGTTTCTCCATCTACCGTGTTTCATTTTTTTGAAGATAGTCTTTTAAAAAAACACTTGTTTGGGTAGGAATCATCTCTAACAATTGTAGACACCTGTTGTTGGGAAAAAAAAGCTGCCCAATAGTTAATTTGGTAGAAACTTCCTTCTCTCCCCTCTCTCCCTCCCCTGCCCCGTACAATTCCATGCGCTCAAGAAAATGTGAACAGCATTACCCTGGCCACCCAAAGGGTGGTCCAGTGCCAGAGACAGTTGCTAGCTATAACCACAGCGTTTTTCTTTGGTTTTCCTGAGCATCTTAGCAGAAGACAGATACAACCGAGATTACTGTGCATGGAAGGTTCCCTCTGGAACTGAAAGTTGGCATTCACAATGTGAAATGCCAAAATAAGACCACAGTGACTGCAAGCCTGGGTTTGGGTGGCAGACAAAAGTGTAGAGGGAAGCAATGAACTTGAGCAAGACTGCAGGTTGGCTTAGTAGGGTGTATGCTACTAAACTCTCTCATTAAGAGCCCACCACCCCCTCTACAAAGGCCAGTAGTGAGCTGAGAGTTCATGTTAGACATCAGCTGCCAAGGACTGCAGAAGAATCTTTCAATTAATTTTAATCTACTGTTTTATTGTCTGGGGTCAATGAATATAAAGTGATGTCTATGAAACGGTGAAAAAATACTCTTACAAGTTGACGAGCCTTAAATCAGCTTTTACAGATGAGGCAAGAAATGAAGCTAGAGGTGTAATGATGTGTCCAGGGAAATATGTGCCCAGTGTGTAATTGTCAAAAAAAGGCAAACTGAATGGTACACATAATTAGGAAAGGAATGGGGAGGAGGGCCGCCTCTGTGCCACAATATAAACTTACTGCGTCTATGTAGTGGCTGAGCTGCTTTGTGAGTCCATAGGAGTTTCATGCAGCATTACATCTTCAAGAGGCATTTTCATTTCTTTTTTTTAATCCTCCTTGTAATTTTTCATGTAGTCTATGTAATTTTTTAGGGCTTTTTGTAGGAGATTTTGGAGAGTTTTGTGGCATATATTAGGTTGTCCAGTCCAGTAAACTCTTCAAGACAAGGACTTCTTCCAAGTCTTACTTTTAACAAGATGCCCCAGAGAATTGCCACTTTTCATTTAGTTTTATTTATATTCACATTAATGAGCTGAGTATGTTCTTTAATGCATTGCACTTAAGTTTTTCCAGAAACTAAAAATTTATTGTGCACTGATAGCTGAGAAAACAATTCTGAGTTACTAGGCCATTCCTGGCTGAGCTTGTGGTTTGTTTTAAAAACAAGAATAAGCCTTTTAGTCGGTTAGAACGTTCAGTAATCTATAACCTTTGCTGAAAGATTAGGAGAAATGTTGGCAGGCACTTGCTGGGAGTTACAGTTTGTGCAGGTGAACAAAATGTGAGTGAGCGAGTTACGGCACTCACAGATAACGATGAACAAAATGAAATCATTATTTGCCAAGTCTTCAGACAATATTGAGGAGTCTTGTCACTTCACGTCAGGGTGTGAGATTTTCCCAGTGCCAGCTCCATGACAGGCAGCTGGCTAAAACATTGTGTTGTTTTTTGGGAGTTCACTGAAGTTTGCTGTGGGTCTGCTGTGCATGGGTGGAGCGCATGGAGAGAGCGCTCGGCTGAAGGACCTGGCCTCTGGCTTTGGGTGCAGGAGCTCTGTCTTTTTGAGAGTCCTCAGTGGGAACCATGGCAACAACAAGGGTGACGGCTTCTGTCTTAGTACCAGACCACATCCTGCAAAACTCATGGGTCGTCACACCCTGCAGTGAAAATCGTAGGAGAGAGTTGTTGGAAGGAGAGAGTGTTACCGCTGCTGGCAGTACTGGTGCAAGTTAATTGAGAAGCAAGAACCAGAGACGGAGGAGCCAGAGGCAACTGGCAGGACAACAAATCCAGACAACAGAGGATTGGAGGAGGAATTGCAACTTACTTTGCAGGTGCTTCTGTTAAGCTCAAAACGAGCACTTGTGCTCACAGAAATGAGAGGAGTGCTCTTGGGTTAAGAACGCACACGTGAATAGGTCCACAGTGAGCCTTGCCTTAAACTGATGTCACTTGCAGGAGAGGATCGAATCCATTTTGGTCTTTGTGCTGACACTCCTTGATCTTATTTGGAGAGCAGTTTGGTAGCTCTGCTTTTAAAAGTATTTAGCAAGTGTAAACTTAGATTTGTAAATACAATTGTTAAAGTTAAAATAAAAAAAAAAATAAATAAAGACCTGCACGTTGAAATATAAATCTACAAATAAATTTACGTTTGAAAACCAGCAAAACTGATTTATGGTGAATGTCTCCTCAAAAGATGAAAGAAAAGTAATTTTCAACACCTTCTATGGTTTTGCTCAGGACTGGGTGGTCTTTTCAAAAGTGGGAGAAGATTTCATGTTAAATTTGGTATTTCATAAGCAATTCTCACCCAGCAATAGTTTGCATGACACTGATAGGTTGCTAGAGTCTGTATAGGACGTAATCCACCTTTTTATTCTTCCTACTTTGGGGATCTGCTTTAAAGTCTGTCTGGCGGATAGAGAGAAAAATGGTTATATGGGAAAAGCGTGCCATATTGGAGGGCATAAGCAGCCCTTGCTTTGCTAGCAAGTGTTAAACTGCTTGTGAGTTAATAGTGATGTTATAACTTGTGAGTTATAGCTTTTATCTTTTGCCTTCCTCTTGAGGGCTGGAGAGAGATGTTTTCTGTTTCCTTGCAAGTGTATGTTGGAGAGCTACTGGCTGTATGTTCACTGGGTGTTGCTGTACATACATACTGCCTTTTTCTTTAGCAAATCACCAGGTCAAACAATGTGTGATAGGGAAAGTGGCTCTGGGAAGCGAAGGCTTATCGGCAGAGACTGCTGTAAAGCCATGTCTTGTGCTCGATGTGGACAGGGAGCAGTCCTGTGGTGCCCCATGGCCACCTTCCGTATTGCAGTGCATTGGGAATATCTAATTTTTCATCTGAGTGAAGTTGTTTCTGATTGAGTAGAGGAGGGGAGGAAGGGAGAGTTCTCAAATGCGGTTGCTGCTGTATGCCTGACCGTATAGCTAGGTGCTCAGAGGGACTACATGAAGTCTCTCAAACCTGCAAGTAAACGGTTATGTGGATTCTGTCAATGTCTCTTGAAATCACGTCTGTTCATCATCTCTCAATGTTGTATAGCTTCATGCAGCATAAGCCTGGATAGAAGTGCCTTGTATTCGAAGTCCAGTTTGAAGGTTCCAGGCACTGTTTTTTTCAATTATACCTCAAGTGTTTGTCTCTCCCCTCATCCATGCCGTTAGGGACTTTTGGCAGTGCTTAAAATGCTTAGCTAAAGGATGCACCGAGCACTCCAGCCTTTCAAGCCTGACTGAAACTGACAATTTTGTACACAGTCTCTGAAAGCTGCAATTGAAATTGCTTTGTTTTGAAGTAAGAGAATCCATAAGTTTGTCTACTGGTTGCTCATCACTGAGTTTGCATGTATGAAGAAATCTTCTTCCTATAAGTAGAAGTTTTCCTCTTCCTTTAAATGCTTTTTCCTCAAAATTTTGCATTTCATCTCTTGAAACTTAACGCAGCATCTTCTGGCTTGTTCATCTTTGTGAAAGATCACCCCTTTCAAAACACCAAATTACTCCTGGCTGTCTGAACTTTAGGCTTAATTGTGTTGCCTCTCTGGGACTACTGATAAAAATGTAGGATTCTCACCCACACCCAAATATTGTTCATGCTTCAGTTTGGCTTGCTGCCATTTTGGGGTTTGAGGTTTTTTCCCCCTCTCCTTTCTTTGGGGAATGGAAAACAAAACCAAAATAATGACTTATAAGAGTTAGCTCATCCCCTTGAGGAATTTGGTGGGACAGGAAAGAGACACGTATCCAGAGTGCATCTTTCCTGAATTTGAGGCATGTGACAACCAGGAGGGGTGTGTGAGTACCTCCTAAAAAATGTGTGAAAATCTTTCATGGAGTCCTTCTGGGCACTGCTGATCTCCTGGCATTTGTCACCTGATACTCCTTAAATTGATTCTTTACAAATGCTTCAATCTTTCCCTTGAAATTTTAGGAAATTAATTATTTTGCATCCTGTCCATTTCTGTATGCATTCAGTCAAACAGTTAAAACCTTTACGCACCTTCCTATTTTACTCCTTTTCTGAAACCTCCTTTCACCTTTTGGTTTTACTGCTTGTCTGAAGCTGGTTTGAATTCTTCTGTAGTATATTCTTCTGTTCCATGAAATATTTCCTCAGCTGAACCATGAGTTGCTGTCTTTATGCAGGACCATGTGTTGCTGCTTCTGTTGCCAGAAAGAGAAAATTTAAAGGTATTGTGTAGTGACTTGAGTTGCCTGAGTAAATGGAGAACATCTCTCAAAGTCCATGCCCAGGGAAAGAGCCTTACTGTTGGCTGATTTGGAGCTGCCTTCTCTGAATTCCCTGAGGTGTTTGCATAAAGCTTGAGTAACTTGTATATTGAGTTATTGTGTGTTGCACTTAAAGCTAGTAGCCACTTGGAGATACTGGTCTTGCAGACTTCAGTTGCCTGCTGCTTCTTGTGGACAGTAAGATTTCTGGGAGCAAACTGCAACATCTTACTCTGTTCTTTCCTTTCTAGTCTGCCTGCTTCTGAACCAGAAAAACCTAGGAAAACAGTGCCGTTTCACTGAATTTTGGTAGTCCCTGATGCTTTCTCTTTGACTATCTCTAAGCCCTCTATGAAGTTCTTGAAAGCTGCCTGTTTGCATTTAAAGCTTCATATTGTGGCCTTTTGTGGTTGGAACCACTGGAACCTTTGTCCCC
>VZSF01009326.1:5179-103239 GCA_013398295.1 Chionis minor
GGGGCCAAGGCACCAACGCCGGGCCACGATGGGGAGGCAGGGCCAAGAGAAGCAAAAACCAGAGGAGAAAGTGCTGGTTTTTCCGATGAGTTTCCTCACACTGGGCTTGCTTCTTTTCCACAATATTCAGCTTCCGGGAGGGGGGTGGGTGTTTCAGCACTTTTCCCCAACATAAAAATCGACTTTCGCTTCTGTGCATGAGAAGGGGGTGTATTTTTTTGCTGTGCAGCATCACAAATCTAGGCTGATTCTGCTTTCCCCAGAGCCACACATTGGGATTTCAAACACACTCGCATCCACCCAAAACTGAGGGGTTTTCCCCAGTGTGACCCCAGAATCGGCGGTTTGGGGGTGTTTTTGGGCCCCAGTGGCAGGTCCCACTCCACGTACACAGCACTGCAGTCGAAAGTCCCTGTTTGGGGGAATGGCCCCAAACAGGCATGGGAAAAGGGGGAAAAAGAGAAGGGGGAGGGGCAGCTTTGAAAGCGCTTTGACATCGCCATTTGAGAGGAGAGGGGGGAGTTTGGACATCCTTTCTAGCTACGGGCTTCCTTGGCATTTTAAAAACTTCCTGGAGCATGGCCATTTACACTCAGGTATCTATTTACACGTGTGTATATATATATGCACACACACACTTTGGGAATACATACAAAAATAAAAAATAGAAGAGGTGTAAATAGATGGTATCTTTTTATATTCTACACTCCTTTCTATAATACAGTAGATATATGGCTTTATTTTGAACTCCTGTACACATAAATGAAGATTATCCATATATATACGAAAATGAGAGATCTTTCCCTATTTCAATACCTCACACACACAAACACAGGTTTTAACTTTTTTTTTTTTTTANGTTTTAAATTTTTTTTTTTTTAATGCTCCTCCATGACTTTTCACACATTTTTGGTCTGTGACCTCCCGCCCTCTCCTTCGGGGGGAACCCCCCATGGCCCACCTCCCCCACTCACCTGCTCTTCTGCCTCATCATCGCTCACCTGGTGACCTTGCGATGCCCCAAATGACATCACTTCTCTCCCCCCACCCCCCCTTTTTATTCACCCCCTCCAAAAAAAACCACACAACCACTAGACCCAGGGCTGGCCCCTTCCCCGCGGGGTGCTCAACCACCGGCAGGTAACCTGGGATGGGGGCATCTATTCAGCATCACCAGACACCTGGAAAACAAAAATCCCCAACTGTATTTCAGCATACTGAAAAACAGCACGGAAGAAAGCAGAGGAATTCCGTCAGGATCAGGGACAGGACAGCAGCTGAGCTACAGGAGGATTCTGGGCAAACAGCTCAGCTCAAAATAAAATCAGTCTTAAGACTCACTCAGGCGATTTTGAGCACATTCTTAGCCTGTGGCTGGCGTTGGGAAACGCCTTGTCCCTTCCTCGTGGCACTGCCACAGGGAGATAACCCTGTGCGGCTGCGGGACACGGCTGTTGCGTCACCAGAATCGGACCCACCGCCACAGCTACAGCCCTCATGCTGCTGTGGCTGCTGCGGCACACCTTGCTCGCTCGGTCAGTGCAGCCCAGAAGTAAACGTACAGCTTTGAAGAGGACAACAAGCAGTGAAGAACAAAGCTCAGTCCTTCACTTTTGGCTGAAAAGGTGTGTACGTGTTTACATACAGACAATAAAGATACTTGGACTACAAAAGTATTTGACTTTCCTTTGGCACTAATTTAACTTGCACACCTGTGAATCCATACCAGTAAACTCTCCGTCTCCAANTGCTGCCAAATACATCGCCTCTCAAGATCTGCTCTGATGGAAAGTTCGTAAGATGCAGCAGCTTTGAATGAGAAAGATTTCAATTTTAGAAAAATCTCTTTCCAACTGAAGTCAAAATTACACTCCGTAGGTTAAGGAAAAAGGACACTATCGAAGCAATAACTCACCCAAACCACATCACGACTCCCTGTCGCTAGTTAGGAGGCTGCTCATGGTTCTTGGGAAAGTCTGGAAAGCACCCAGAAGCGACACCCATTTGTCCTGTTTTGTCCATGTCTCTTCTTGGACCTCTCTGACCTTTGAGATGGCAGTATCTCAGTACGGTATCCGAGGACTACTACAAGACATTTTAAAAAACTTGCTGACTGAAAAAGCATAAAGGTTTTATCCTGAAAACAAACTCTGTTTCTTCTGACCACCTGCACTCTAACCAACAGTTTCTTCCCTCTTTCAGTACAAAATTATTTTCACAGTACCCCTTAACAGTAAGCGCACAGGAAGAGAAGATTATGCTTTCAGGAGGAGAAAACAAACGGAGGGAAGTAAGTTTTGCATGGGTGTAACACAGTCCAGGAGAGATCTTATTTTTAGTATTCATGTTAAAATGTTGTATAGAAAAAGTAGAGGAGAGTTGGCACATCCTGAATGTTAACTTCAAAGTCCACGCTACAAGGACCTCAGGCAAAAAGCAGACACGCATAGGAGACGTACCTCATACTGGCAGACCGCTGTGGAGCCTTTCCATCTGTCCCCCGCTGTCGTGGCAGAAGAAAGGGCAGCCACGGAGAAATGGTGGCAGCTGACATTCTGCTGAAAGAGGAAAGAACCCGTTAGCGTAAAGCTGGGTAGGAATCTAAAGCTGCCTTCTGTCGCAAAGGTTTTCAAAGACTATGTCTGAGCACAGGAAAAAGCATTGGGCATTGTCTTTGGTACAGTTGGCGACGATGGCCACTACAGCTTTGGCGTTTTTCAGACAACCTTGCCTTTTGTTCGCTCATTGGCAGCTTTAATTGCACTATAGCCACTTTCCTCAATGAATGCAGGGGACAGACACAGACATCGATGTACATTCTCTCCAGCCTGCATGGAGCCAAAGTTTCCTCACCCTACACATCCCAAGTTGACTATTTTCATTAAAGTGTACAGCAACTCACCTGTCCTTTTAAACTGCCTCCTTGCAAAAAGCAATTTCTTCCAGGACATTTTTCCAAGTGGTTGAGAGCTTTTAAACCTGCCATTGCGACACTAAACCCGCTCAGGGTCCCTGTCAGCTTTTGACTGCCCTTCGCTGTACCAGGCACACGCTCTCTTCCCTCTTCCAGCAGCAAGAGGAGGGAGGGCACGCTCTCAGACCAGAGCGTAGCCCCACGGGCGCCCACGCACACCTCGCTCGCTGCTTGGGCGAGGAGCACCTGAGCATCCCTGCCAGCACAGCTGCACGTGTGCCCAAGACCGGCTTCACCCGCATGGATGTCAGGGGACGTGGTTTCTGAAGCTTTAAGCCCAAAACCGTGTCCCAACACTTGGCCACAGCAGAAGCCATCCCCAATGAGAACTACACACAAATACAGTATCACAAATTGCAAACCCACAGCAGCAGCAACAGCTTCAGAGATATTTAGACCGCAAAGAAGGCAAAAAAATAAAATGGCTTAATCTTGTGCGCAGGAAAGCGGCAGACAGAGAAAACGGTCAGCATTCATAGTCCTTTTCTGGACAGGTTTTCCTTCCATTCCTAAACACATCTGTTAGGTCTAAATATCACAGCACTACTGTGGCAATACTGAGAACAGGGAACACCAGCCCTGCTGCTGGGCATTTACAGAGCAGGACACATAGACAGAGGGACTTGTTTTGCCAGACACAATCCTGAATTTCCTGAAAATTCATGTTGACCAAAAATAGCCGTTTGCAACTTATTGCCAAACAACATTTGGCAATAAAGCTTTGATGTGTTTGACGCACACAATTGTTTGGGAACTTGCTATTTGCTTCCTGCTGCTGCTGCTGTTCTTGCTTCAGAACTTCTTCTTGTTGCCAAGTTATTCACTACTGCTTCAAGCATTTACCCTCCTTACCACCACATTTACACAGGCAAGTAACTTAATTTCTCCTCTAAAATCATCCAGATGATAATTACAGTGATGAAACAGGAGTGAAAGGAGAGGTCAGGCAGCAAAAGAGTTCTGCAGGCTGCCACCAAGCAACATTGCACTTTTTTTATTATTATTTTTTAAACCACACACTGCAATTTTTCATCCACTTTTCTACACTGGCAGCAAATTTACCTTTTCTGTGGGTTTGATGTGGAGTATCTGTAGTGTCCCTGGACTCGCAAATGTTTCTCCTGGCTCCCGTAGCCCCATACGTGGCATTACCTGAGCAGCCATCAAAATCAACTGCACAGGATTTTCTACACATGACGCAGAAGGTGACGCTGGGAAAAGAGGGGGTGAGACATGACCCTGTTTGTCACGTATAGTCAACGGGGACAAGCTGAGGGACCCCCACCTCATTTCGGCCCTCGGGAGCGGAGCCGGGAGAAACCGTCTATGCAGAGAGAAGCGCCTGGCATGGATTTAATCCCCAAAGGAAGAGGCCGGGCTCCCCGCCACCGGCAGAAGGACGACTCACCTCCCTGCTGCTCCCAGCTCCTTGCTGGGGACAGCCCTGTGGGGAGCACAGTCCAGCCAGCAGACACTCCAGCCAACAGACACTCCAGCTAATTGCAGCTCATGCCCTTCACCGCTGCCAGCAGTTCTGCCTCTGGCTAACACATCCTCCAGGCAGCAGAAACCCCATCTCGCTCCAGCTCGCCACACCTCTGGCTAATTGAAGCCCCAGCTCTGCACTGAAGCTCCAGTCCATCTCAGCTCCTTATCCTTCCAAGCTCCAGCTATTTGCATCAAGGCTTTTGCCAAGGACGCCACTCAGTCACCAGCATAATTTGAATATTAGCATTAAGCATCATAGCTGTACATGGTACAAATACTGATTAGTTTGTATGACTAATTACTTAATAGCAATTCTAAGCACTATACGAAGAACAACTGGGCTCAAAGAGCACGCACGGGGTCTGAAAAGCACCTTCCCCCCAGGGACCACCTCATACATTAAGTTCAGCATGCTGCACACTGGCCTCCCAAACTTCGAGGTCACACAAGACCAGACCACTCACCTCCAGGCAGGGTCCACACACCCTGCCCAGCTCCTGCTTTCCCCTGCAGCCCCCAAAGCCCTCCCAAGCCCCTGCAAAACCAGCCGAACTGGCTTCTGCTCCTGGTCCCCAAACCAGCTCACTTCCTCCCTGTTTCTGAGCCCAAAAACCCAGCTGCTGGGCCTCTTCGCAAGTCCCAACAACATAGGACTTGACCCCTGCTCCTAAGCTTAAAGCCACACAACTCCGTCGGCTTCTGAGCCCCAAAACCAGCCACAGGAAGACGTCTCCCAGTCCCAGGAACAGTCTCCATTTCAGCACTCACACCAGCTCACCCTCTCTGCTTTCTGACCTCCTTTGCAGCCCCTGTGTGCAACGCTGAGGGGCGCGAGGACCTTAGCCACCCCACAGCCCTGCACGTCCACAGGGAGTTTGGGGAGTGCTGGCCAACTGCAGAGGGCCTGGCCCCATGTCTCTGCGGGACACCACCAGCACGGGCCGGGCACCACTTTATTATCGCCCTTTCGGGCTTTATTTCTCCGGCATCACCAGCCCCGCACCTCAAGTCCCCCAGGACTACTATGCCTCCCCCTCAGGCCCCTCGTTCCCCCAGCACTCCTCAGGACCCTTTCAGTCCCCTCGTGCTACCTCAGCCGCCCCCATCACTCCCCAGGCCCCCCCTGCCGTCCCACGCTCACCTTGACGCGGTCGAGCTGCCTTACAACGCGCTCGCGACGGACCCGGCTCAGCCCGGCCGAGGACTCGCCCGCCGGGCCCCACTTCACTCCCAGACCGCCCGGCACCCACCTGCTCTGGGCGCCATTTTCCACCGGCCTCCTCCGCTTCCGGAGCGCTCCAGCCCGCCGCCAGCCCGCCCACACCGCGCGCACATTGGCCGCTGGCCTCTCTCTTTGAAGGCCCTGCTCCATTGGCCCGGCGGTGCTGTCAATCTCCACCGCGCCCCACCCCGGAGAGGCGATCCGACCAATCGGAGCGCGGATTCACCAAAAACTCTTCTCAAAAACTTTACAGATTAGTGTGCGACAGTGCAAAATAAATCCGCGGTGCGGCCCAGACCCCAGCAGCGCTCCCTGGGGTCGGGTACTTCAAAGGGGAACGGGGCTCCCGCAGTTTGGGGAGCACCGGCCGCTGCGCCCGCGTGTGGGCAGTGTCTGCCGGGGGGACGGGATGCGGCCGTGGGGGCGACGGGGGAGACTCAGGGGGAGCTCTCGCGGGTTGAGGAGGCGCCTGGTGTCTGCGCCTGGCGGGGGGTTGTCCGCCACCTTCCCCTCTTCCTTTCCGCCCGCTCTCGGGTCACTCCCAGGGCCTGCCAGGACCCCGTTGGCCGGCCCCCAGCGCACCGGCAGCCTGCCGCGGCGGGCGGTTGGAAGCTTGCCGCCCCACCACCCCCGGGCGGCCGGCGGGCAGGAGACAGTGCCGCCCCCGCCGAAGGGATTCGCCGGCCTCCCCGGTGGTGCCGGGCCTCAGCCGCCTCCGGGGAGGGCGCCCGGACAGCGCCCAGGCGGGGCCGGCGCTGCAGTTCCGCGCTTCGGCCACAGGGGGGGAGCAGCAGCGGGGCGGCGGGGCCCACGAGGGCCGGGAGGCGAGGCCTCCGATACGAGCCCGGGCGATCCCCCGCGGGCACCGCTGTCCTCGGGTCCCGCTCACTTTCTCTTTCGCTGCAGGCGACGGCTCTGCTCCTCCCTCGGCTCACACCGGCCCCTCCACGACCTCCCCGGGCAGGGCAGCACCAGCCCCTCCACCGGCAGCCACCCCATCGCAGGGAGGGGCTGTTGCCATCAGCCTCACTGCCCGCACTCGGGCCTTCCCCAGCCCCGGCCCACAGCTGGAGCCCAGCAGAAGCAGCAGGACCCTGCCCGGCCCCCACAGTGCGTCACCTCCTCTCCTGGCCTCCCTTACAGCCCCTCGCCCACTGCAAAGACAGAGCAAACAGAGCTGGGAGGGGAAAGGAGACAGTGAGTGTTTATTCGGTCAAGCACACAAAAAGCCCTCGGAGCAAGCCTGTTCTGGGGCTTGGGACCCTTGTTGCTCCCCCTGCCCCTAGGACACCTCGGCAATCATTCCCGGAGTTGCACTTGTCAGTCTGGCAGGCAATAGCTGGTCAGTTGGCTGGCTCCTGGAATTACGGGCTGCTGGCCGCCTTTCTGGGTCACAGAAAGACAAAAGAGGGCTCCTGGGGAAAACTGAAAGGAAAACAGCTGATCACAACCACCAAAAAGCACCCAGAAATCTGTGGGAGAAGGGGAGAAATCTAAATTGAGAATTTTGTAGGCCACTGCAAGACACGGGATGCAGAGGCTCACCAGAAGGTACATGGAGGGCTTGGTGGCAACCCAAAATGTGAATTGAGGGTTCTTTGGGACGCCAAAATGCAAACAGGAGCCACGGGATGCCTCCAAATTTAAGAACATCAGAAGGGAAACCAGGGGACCCTATGGTGCACCTAGATGAAAAAGGTGGTTCCTGCAGGGCAAGTGCAAGGCCCTGAAGTGTATGGGAAAGCAAGTGCAAGACCATAAGGCATGTGTCTCTGCAGCTTTATCGTGTGTGTTATCTGTCTGTCTTTTTCCCCTTTCCACCTTGTTGGTATTATTTCCCCCACTCCATCCTCACCTTCATTATTGAATTTCTCATGCAAGGACTGCATGTAAGCTTAGACTTTCTAGTAACTGAGTTTAACTTACTTACTTTGCCAGACATATAGTGGCTGCTAGGGAGGAAAAAAAAAAAAAAAAAAAAAAGAGTCTGAAAAAGTCCTGAGCGTTACCAGGATGATGACAGATGACAGATGATACAGATGATGACAGGACAAGAAGTTACTGTTTCACATGTCCAGAAAATCTTGGTGAATCTACATCCTCAGTTCTGTATGCTGTCTCATTCTTCGCATTTTATGAAGGACAAAGTTTTGAGTTGGAGAGCTAAAAAGCTACCATCTTGTATAAGGTGAGCCTAAATAGCCTCAAGTTTCTAACATCCCTAACACTAGAGGATACTAGAGGCATGGACTGCAGAAAAGGTGAGGCTTACGTGCTCCTCCTAAATATCATTTCCCATTGCCACTGCTAGGAACAGAATATTGGTGTAGACTTATGACAATAGCTCCAACCCAGTAGGTAATTTTCTATGTTGTTAGGACATGTGGTACAGAGAAGAATGAAATGGGAAAGTGATTACATATTAATTACTTTGACAGCCTCTGTCTTGTGGACCATTCTGCTGAATTCAGTTTCTTTGTATCATAGTTAGACCTCTTTCTCCACTGAAACAGTAAATACTATTCTCAATGACTTAAACCCTGAAATGCTTAAGAATGTCATAATTAGATTGCAGAGGAAAACATATCTGCAAATTTTTTAGTCTCTAAACACAATATAGCTCAGAAATAAAGAGCAAAATTTTATTTCCATGCTGGTAATAAAAATCATTCTATGATTTCTGTAAACCATTGCATAAATGCTATAGTATAGCAAAGTAGTAACAATTTCAAACAGTTCACTACAATTAAATGACTATGTGTTACGAACGACATATTTTATATTAAGAACAGTTTCATTCACAAAATAATTTCTGTCTGTATACTGAAAACATTAACAGCTTCTATAAATTAATATGAGCAAAAATTCCGTATTTACTTAGGGTCTGACGATGACCAGTCTCACGAGCATAATGTGACACTAATATTACGACCTATATACTAGGATACTCCGAATGGCAATACAGAACAAAACAAATATGTCTTTTAATAATCTGCTAATCAAAGAAACTATTAATAAGCCTGTGACACGCAGCTTGGGATCTACTTGTAATTATCACACTTTCTGTTGAATTACATCTCCTAACTGTATAAACCCTGAGAAATCACATTTTTAATCTATTATTCCCCAGGCTAAAATAATTGTCAGAATATAATAGCATTCACATTAAAAATTATATTCTTGCGTAAATTAACACAGAAACTTGCCAAATACCAAAATGAATCTTGAAAAATCTATTTAGTTTGCTTCTATGTATGTGAATTCAGCAAGTTACTATACTGTAGTCTCGCTACAATTTTTATGTATCCAGTTTCTAGAGTGTATATAGCACAAGGATGAATACCTATAAAGGCCAGGTTTCCCTTCTGACTTCTTACAAATAGTCATATCTCGTCAACTACATATATTTTATTATCCTCCATTTTAAAGTATTGTAGTAAAAGTATGTATTCATTTGGTGTTGAGATGCTTTAATAAGATAATGAAAGCTTTGCTTATAATTGCTCACAAAAACAATTTTGTGAAGAACAAGTATTATATCAATATGACGGCAATGTATGATGATCTATGGTTCAAGTGATTACCTAAGCATTTGTCTACATTTATAGCAAGCTACCCAGTCTGAGAATTTCACAGCTAGGTATGTTTCTTTGGTATGTTTTTTTTTTGTTGGTCAGCAGTTTTTAAATGTGTCCATAATTCAGCACCAACAAAGCTTACAGGGAACACCTCTGAAAGTATCAGTACTGATATTACTATAGGACACACATCGTTATTTTCAAGATTCATCATTGTAAAATACAAAACATACAACGGTTTAAAAAGCAACAGACTAAACATGTTAGTCCATTTCATTTAGAAATGCAACACGTATACTATGAACATCAATGTGGTGATTCACACTGCAAGTGCTGTTTACACTTGTTGGGAGATTAGGAAAATCGCCTGTTACTACCAAAAAAGGGACCAAAAGATAGCCCTAGGACACAGGCAAACACACTGAAGTGCACGTGCAGAACTTTGGCGGGACAGCACAAACCCGCGCTATGTCCCTGGGTTAGCACAGCGCGGCTTGAGTGGGTTTCTTCTAAGGGAGAAGGGTGACAGGGAGCACACCAAGGACAGGCAGTGCTGACGGACACCGAGCACCGGCCGGCGCGGCTACCGCGGCCTTCACCGTCCCCGCTACCGGCGGCAATATGCCTGCGGGGGCCGGGCTGCAACACCCCCGACACGGAAACGCGCATGCGTGCTATGGGCGCCTGCACCACCAGGCCTATAGCAAGCGAGGGCGGCAGAGCGCCGCGGGCTGCTGTACGCATGTGTAAACCGGCCGGCCGCACTAGTGAGAAGACGGCTGCTGTGCGCGCGGCCATGCGCAGCGCGCGTGGCGTAAAAAACACGTGGTGGAGCTAGCCAATCAGATGACATGCTGCACACCCGACGTGACACACTCCGGTTCCAGAGCGCAAATGAGGGCGGGCAGCAGTGGGCGCTCTCCGCGCAGACGCGCATGCGCCACCGGCGGTCTGCAGCGTCACCCCGACAGCGCGAGGACATCCCTCAGCGGGGGGTGCGGCGCTGCGCGTGCGCGAAACCCGAGCCGGCGGGGCTGCACGTCGAGCCGCGGCGCTCCGAGGAGCTCTGCTCACTCCTGCCTGCGTAGGAGCCCTCAGCCCCCGAGTCACAGTGTGCGACCCTCCCCTTCCTGCTGCCCCTGCGCGGTGTCCCGGGGATGGGCCGACTGCTCCACGGAGCTGACGGCCTGACACAGCCCATCCTTCTGGTCTGCGAGGATGAAAGGAGGACACCAGCGACTATTGGGGCGGCAATGCACAGAAGTGACTAGATACTTCAGTGCCAGACTTTTCAAGGGTGATGGCTGCACCGCCACCTACACTGTGGCCGAGTGAGCTCCTGCGGAAGCAGCAAGTGAGGCTGGGATCCCACCTGTGACACATACGGCTCAGCCGAGCATGCTGCTCTGACCTCACCGGGGAGCCCAGTGCCTGGCACGGGGCGGGGCCCTCACTGTGGCTATAGGGTACTCCTATCACAGACTAACAGTGGTTGAGGGGGGAAGGCACCTTCTGGAGGTCACCTTGCCCAACCCTCTGCTCAAGCAGGTATGCTTACAGCATGTTGCCCAGGACTGCATACAGATCATACATCTGAGCATCTCCAAGGAAGGAGACTCCACAACCTTCCTAGGTAACTTGTTCTAGTGCTCAGGTGCCCTCACAGTGAAAAAGTATTTCCTGATTTCAGAGAGCCTCCCGTGTGTCAGTTTGTGTTCGCTGCCTCTGGTCCTGCCACTGGGTACCACTGAAAAGAGCGTGGCTGTGTCCTCTTTGCACCCTCTGTCCACCAATATTCATATACATTGATGAGGTGTTGTGTCATCCCCGCCTCAAGCTGAGTCTTCTCCGGGCTGAGCAATCCCAGATGTTCCGGTCCCTTAATCATCCCTGTGGCCCTTCACTGGACTCTCCAGTATTTCCATGTCTCTCTTGCACTGGGGAGCCCAGAACTCGACACAGGACTCCAGGTGTGACCTCACCAGCGCTGAGCAGGGGGAAAGGATCACCTTCCTTGTCCTGGTGACAGTACTTTGCCTAGTGCAGCCTTCTTTGCAGCAATGGCATGTTCTTGGCTCATGCTGCTTTCCAGCTGGTGGGCCATCAACATATACTGGTGCAGGGGGTTGTTCCTCCCCCGGTACAGGACTTCGCACGTCCCCTTGTTGAACTGCACAAGCTCCTGTCAGCCCATTTTTCCGGCCTGTAAGCACAAAATAGGTCTCACAGACAGTCTATCTGGTCTCAGACTGGTGACAGAAGGCCAGCCAGTCATAAAACGCCCTCCCTGCCTTGGTGTTTGCATTTGCCCTTGCTGTGTTGAGTCTAGACACTGCATGCCTCTCCGTTTCAAAGACAGCGAGAGAAGGCAGTGAGCACAACAGGAGATGAGGAGGAGCGGAGTCCAGCCTTAATCCTCCTCAGGTCACTGCTGCCCTGCTGTGGATGCCAGTTAGGATAAGATGAAGGTCTTGCTGACCACTTGCTCTCAAAAACTGTTCACGCTCAAAGGGTTTCCAAACACGTCTCCCATTGCATAAGGCAGGGCAAACCTTGTGCCCTTCAAAACGCCTGTTAGGAGATACAGTTTCTGTGTAATTTCCCCACTTTGTTTGCTTTAGTCAGCATTCTCAGGTTGGCACTGAAGCTCACTGAGCAGAGCTTTAGCAAAGAGCCCTCCATACTTAACGTTTGTTTGTTTGCTCAACAAACCTGTGAGAAGGAACTCAAAAACTTGGAAACAACTCTCTCAAGAGACACCAACTTTGGGTATCACCAAACTGTTCAAACAACATGGCAAAGACCTCAAGGCACCCTGCCATAGCCCCAGGGAACCACCAAAAGCTTCAGGCACCCAAGATGACCCCTGCAGCTGCCCAAATGTAGCAGCAAGGTGGTAGGAACTGCCCCTGCAGACCCCCAAATGAGCTCCCCCACAATGAGAACAGAGATCAAAGCTGCGCAAAAGCCCCAGGGGCCTCTGCAAACATCCCAGAGATCCTGGCAAAGTCCCAGAGAGAGATCACAGTACTGCAGAGCCACAAATGTACCCCCCACCAGCCCTTGGAACAGCTCAACAGAGGTGACTAGAGCACTTTAGGAATTCTAAGCTCCCTGGAAGCAAAAAGAGACACAGAGGACACGGAAAAACCTGCTCTACAGACCCCAAAACACCTCCACAGGCACACAGAATGAGGGGAAGAGCCCTCTGCACCATAAAGCATGCAAGCTCTTGCATGCACGCAGACACATCCTGCACCCCTGGCATAGCCCCAGTGAGGGAACAGCTCTGCCTCACGGTCAGCATAGGCACACAAACTCACCCACAGACAGATGCCATGACCAGGGAAAGAGTGATGGGTAGGGTACCGCAAGCATAACAGTGTCCCCCCTCACATGTTGACATTGTTGCACGCACACTTGTCCATGAACATTGGTACAGCTGACAACACAGACGCCAGCATGGAAAGAGGCACTGTGCAGTAATCCAGCAGGCATGCGTGGACATTCCCCTCAGCACCATGATGTACCAAACAGCCCAGATGACCACACAGAGCATCCCGTCTCCCCCACACACTAACTCCCAGGAACCTCTCACCACATGCACAGGTAACTGCAAACCTGCACCCAAGACTCCACTACAGACCCAAGCAGCCCAGCCCAGCCCAGCACAGCCTACATCTCATCCACTAAACACCTGCTCAGGTAACTCCACTCAGCCCTTGGAGCTTCCACTTGCAGCCTCCATCCTCCCTCACACCCTGCTTGCTCCTTCTATACCCGAAAGCCTGATGGTGCCTCACTAGGGTAGGTGTGATTAATGAAGAGAGCTGACTAATGAATCCAGAAGCTACTGTTGTTCTCAATGCACTTTTTTTTTTTTTCTTTCATTCCCAGGCGTGGGCAAGTGTAAGTGCTTCCAGGAGAGAGACAGCTGACTGACTAAGGCAGCCAGAGTAACATTGCAGGGAGCATGCTAGGTTGAGAGAAATCACGTCTTGCAGACCAGCAAGGGACCACACTGCTCCCTTCTGCCTCTGACACAGCCCCATGCTCGTCCAACAAAACATGTTGCTGCTCTGCAGCAGTGCCAGGGGACTGCAGAGCTGATGCAGTCCTGTTGCAGGCAGCAAGGAGGACCCCAACCCAGTGTGAGCACAGTGGGAAGCACATCAGCCTCCAGCAGGGCCTATGTTGGAGTTGAACAGGCTGGGAGCCACCTGGCTGAGCCTCACTCTGTCCCCTGATATAATCTAACATCGGTGTTCACTGACAAAGAAAGTGAAGTCAAGGGCTAGCTTGTGCTTGTCTTACTGCGATGGGAAAAGGAAATGCCGGTGAACCCCAGGGAGTGATCTATGCTCTGCTGGGTCTCTGAATGGTCTGCGCCTCAGTCCTAGCCATGTCCGGCCATCCATCCTGCTCTCCTGAGGCATGGGACTGAGGGCACACAGGACCACGTGGGCACCAAGAGGCCAACTCCAACCAGTGAAGGGACATAAAGAGACAGCTGCAGTCATAGGGGTTTGGGGTAATGATTGTGTGTGGTTTGCGGTTGCTGTGAGCATTAGAACATTGTTGGGGGGCGGACTTAGGGGAATGAAGGCAGGACTGGGGATGGGGATGTCAGAGGAGGCTTCAGGGGTGCTGTCAGAGGCATTGGTGGTCTTGGGCAGGCCTTAGGGGGAGTTTTGAGAAGGGGGTTGGTTCAAGTCTGGGGGTGGTTTTGAGCTCTAGGGACTTCAGAGGTTGGTGGTGCTCTTGGGGCAGGTTTTAGTGACTAAGGGCTTTGGGGGCTGGTTTGAATGGCACCTGCAGAGCCCTCAGGCTAAGTTTGCAAGCAGCAGGTCAAGGTGGGGGCTATCTGCCAGAGGGGTTCTAAGTGTGTGTGGGTGACAGTGCCTTGGGTACTACCCGTGGCTATTGACATTGCAGGACAAGTCCTGGGGGACCCCAGAAGAAGCATTGTCTTCAAGGACATTGCAGGGGACCCCAGTGGACATATCAGGGATCTTTTTGGAGATGAAAAGCCCAAACCTCGTATTCCATCTCCCATTCCTCTCCATGTGAGTTTGTCACAGAGCAGCCCTTGCCAAAACCTAGCCCTACCCACCCCTCACTTGTCCGGCACACAGGGCCCTGTCACACTGACGTGTCTGGGCTGAGAACAAGGACTCCAGGCCAAAAGCCTGCTTGCCGGCCTGAGGCAAAACCTTGGGTTCATCCATGGTATTTTTCCCCTCCCTGTGTGTTATGCCCTCTCAGACCTTCCTATAAATAACATTTAACCAACATTTAACTTAACCACCTTTTGACGGCTGAAGTGCTGAGTCATTTAGTTAGCTTTTCCTCTGTCAAACGCTCCTTGCTCTTTCCTTTCCTATTTCCTACCCCTTCTAGGCCCCTTCTATACTTACATACTTCCTTAGAAATACATTGCTGAATGAACAAATCAGCTCACATTGATCACTTCCAAGTTTTTGGTGCTCAGAGGACTACCCTGCAAAAGAAAAAAAAAATCAACCCAGTCCGGTCTAACTGTTTCAGAGTTGGTTTGGGAGCGTGAGCTGGGGTTTAAGGATATCTTAGGTGTTTTGGGGCACGATTTAGTTGGTGCCTTCAGTCTGCACGTGGGTGTCGGGGATGGTCCCCGTCTGTCGAGGCCTGAAGGCCTGAGGATTTGAAGGGAGGGGTGACAGAAAGGGGGAAAGAGGAGGAAGAAAGAAAATAGAAAAGAAAGAGAGATGGGAGGGACAAGAGAAGGTGAATTTGTAAGATGGGAAGGAAGGGGGTAGAAGAAGAAATGGGGGGCAAGTGTGAGAGGAAAGGAGAGAAGGAGGGAGAGAAGAAAAGATGGCAGGAAAAATGGGGGCGAGGTAGGGAAAGGAAACAAGGACAGAAGAAATTGAGTGGGAAAAGTGTGGGAGAGGAAAGGAAGAGAAGGCAGCAAAAAAGCAGGTGGGAAGGAAAGAAAAGAGAGAAGAGGAAGGGAGAGTGACAGGAAACAAGCTACTAGAAGAAAAAATGGCAGAACTGAGGGCAGGGCATGGCCATCCCACAGCACCAGGGGAAGCGTGGCGGCAGGCACGGCAGGCCATGGTGCCGCTGGTGGAGGAGCTTACGACGGTGCGAGGGGGCTGGGGTGGCCTGTGGGGCTGTGCCTCGGCCTCCGCTTGTCGCAGCGCAACAGAAGGAAAGAATGACCTTTGTGAGAATTTTGAAGACAAGGGGAGGGACTGTGATGGTTTTTAGGTGATTCTAAAGGAAGATTTGTTCGAAGATGATAATGTCCTTTGAGAATGTATTTGAGAAATCATGATGGAACACCATAAGAAAATACTGGCTGCATGTCTTAAGACAGTAATAGATGACTCTTGGTCTGGAACTTGGTGAGAGATGCTGGGAAGCAAAGTCTCCAGGAGCAGCAGTGGAGCTATGGCCAAGGGGTGCCAGAGCTTTGAAGGCAGAACGGGGCTACGCTTCCAGGCTGGTCTTCTGGTGCTCTGAGGTACTAGACAGGTGTCGGTACAAGGTTTGACCCATCTCCTGCTTGAAAAGTTGTTTCTTTTCTGCTTTGCTGCACTGCAAGGCTGCAAGCTAGATGGTCATTTCCTAAACGGTACCCTAAAAACACCAGTGTTGCTGTGACCATAACTCAATTCTAAAGCAGGTGTCCTGAATTAGATCTCTGCACTGCCGTCTGATGTGGTATCTCCTATGCAGAGAGATTCTTAGGTTTTTTTTAATGGATACCAGCACTAACACTGTGCGGGATGAGTACTAGATGGACACATCTGCTAATTAAATTAAAAGTATAGACTGAATATATGTATGCCAAGTGGAAGACAAGCATCAAAAGTGACTTCAGCCTTTATCTTGAAGAGACAGTAAGGCAACAGTAAGTTCTAATGTCCTTTTCAGTGTTATGAGATTCTTGTTGTTTCTCATTACAAATCAGCTTGCCATTTTGCAGTCTTGCTGCTGACACGAAGTTCGTGGAGGAAGAAATGAAGACCTTACAAGGTGTGTGTCATGCTATATTGATTTTTGAGTCGTCTACTCACCCTATAAATATTTCATCCGTCATGTTGTCTGTCTCACAGGATTACTGTTACAGCAGTTCTGCCTAGATTTAATGAAAAACTTGTGCAATAAAAATCTCGAGTTAGTGCAGAGAAGAAATACATTAAATAATTTCTGAAGTAAGACACAGATTAAACAGAAAATAAAATAGATCTTTTTAATAGAGGTGAGTGGTCTGGCAGAAATCCTAGGGCTTTTTATCAGACAATGCTGTATGTATTTTGAATTTACTGTCAGTTGTTGAGGAAACTCTGCTTAGAATCTCTTCCTTTTGTGTTTAACTTTCAAGTTGCTGGTTTTTTTAGTATGTTGTTCACTTGCACCTTCTTTGGTGCTTAGGAAATTTACCATAGAAAATTTCAGTCTCATGTAATACACTTTTTTTCCCTTCACCTTAAGAAATAATGAGCTTAAGGAAATTATCACCAGTGAGTTGGGTTGAATAAGCTCAAAACCACTGCCTCCACACCCTCTCCAAAAAGCTACTCTTGCACAGAAATCCACCTCATATTCCATTAGATGTTCTTATTTTCCCCTCCTTCCATTTTTGTCCCTGACCAGACAGCTCAGACCAGTCCACACCATACTCCAACCGGGCTCATGCTTCACCCTACCTAGCACACAGGGCTTTACCTGGTGACATGTCAAAAGGCTGCTTGTGGGCCCGACTGCCTCCTCACAGCTCTAAGGTGTCTGAGTCTGCAGGACCAAGAGCATGTGGCCAGCCCATATTGGGAAGGAACCTCAGACCAGAAGGGGAGAGGGGAGAAGAAAAGCTGGGGAGGATCAAATAGGCCATCCAGGCTAACCTCAGGCTGCCTGCAGCCACTGCTGGGTGTTATCATCTTCCCTTTATTTAGTGCCTTCTGATAGAGTCATCCTCAGTGGGTGGACAAAAGAAATCCTGGTGACAAAGAGGAACATGCTTGTCGTGGCCCTCATCTGCCACAGGCAAGGGAAAACTCACTTTAGGCTCAGGCAAGGTTCAATTTTAAGTGTTTCGTGCTCCCTGGCATACAGGTGATCAAGCTATAGTATGTATTGATTAATATGACTACTGAAGGAGGAAGGAGAGTCTTGGGAGACAGGACAGTCTCTTCTTGCCTCTCCTTTCTCTCCCCAGGAGCACCTCTTAGAAGAGAAATACCTGGGCTGGGTTTACATAGGGATGTCCCATCTGATCCCTTCCCACCCACCCTTTCCCACATTCCAATATCTGATCTATTCTGTGAGCTTCATTAGCTAAATAAAGAGAAGTCCCAGTATCTATTAACACATGATCCCTGACGAAGCAGAAGAAAACTCTGGTTGGAGCAGGGGTGTTGATCTGTGTGTTACCTTGATTCCACCCACCCCACTGCCCCCAGCCAAAAATACCAAAAGATCCCCAGGAACCCTACAGTAATCCAACAGGTCCTGGGAGCGCTCCCTCCTACAATACTTAATGGCCTCACAGATGCTGCATAACTTTGTCTGTGGGACAGCTTGTCCAGGACAACTTTTACTGTATGCAAGCAGCACACAAGGAGCATCTACACAAGTTAAAAGTATAAAGCAGAAGCATTATCATATACAAACAAAAACTAAGATTTAATGGGCTAGCAGGATAAGCATTAATATACCCACTACCCATTTTCCTCATGACCATGCTGATGAAATCCAAAGAATTGCCACTGCCCAGGCAGCTGCTGGTCAGAGAAGGATTGGCTTCTATTCCTCAAGTTTTTCTTCAAAATTATCGAGATTTTTACTATTTCAGTGCTTTCTGTGGGTGCGTAACCACCATGAACCCTCTTTCTCAAATCCTTGAGGTACTACCATTTCAGGCTCATGTCTACGCTTCCAGTATCTTGCATGGCTATACAGTATATACTTCCTTACAGCTCTCTCCAATAACTTGGCAATTTCCTGAGAAGTTTGAGTGCATGTAAGTAAGCTATCAAAAACAGGTCTTGAATCGGACCACAGAGAGATGAACCCTGGATAGCGAAGGAAGAAGACTACAAATCCTACTTAAGAGTTAAGAGTTCAAAAGTTTTATCTTGAGTTTGTAATTTACTTTAGCAAACCACAAAAGAGTGTCTATGCTAGACATAGAGTATGAATCCTCTCAGCATGAGGCCTGAGAGTACAGTGATTGTAAAGTATAAGCCCTCAATCATAGCAATACCCTGTAAGTCATAAACTCCTGGCAATATGTGGCAAACACTGAAGGCTAAACCATCAACCTGAAGCAATAATCACTAAAGCTGGGTGAAAACCTGGAACTGGTGTTACAGTTGCTTTACAACTTTTTTTTTTTTTTTTCCTTCTTTCCCTCCCCAGGGGAGTTATTGCAAAAAGGTAGCTTCTGGTGGCAAAATGGCACTTCTGAGAAGTCTCCTACACTATTAACACGTTTAACGTGTTTACAATTCTGAAGACATTTCCTGTCCTGAATAAAGGCATTGAACGATGCTTCGTATGACCAGCCTCCGGAAAAAAGGCGTCAAAACAATGGTGAATTACATGTGAGATAATATTAACTCAAATCAAAGGTTACTTTTAGCATTCAGAATCGGCAGACTGATTAGTCAAAGGCAAGACAGTTGACCGACTGATACCTATTGCTGGTATAAATAGGTTCCAGGACAGAATTTAGAGTATATGTTGTCGCATCTAAGGAAGAAAAGATATTACAGAAAACATTCCTAACTACACGCAATTCCTTAGCTGTAGATATTGCAAACAACTATACAAATTACGTAGAGAAAACTAAAGAGAACAACCATACAGGCTATGCAGAGCAGAACACTTAAAGATACTTGTTCATACCAGAAAGCAATTCTCTTCAGGAAAAAAAAAAAATAAACAACACAGCAGCTTTTATGATCTTATACGAGCTGACACTTTCACCTTGAAGTTGAAACAGAAAATGACTGTGCCTTTATGTGCATGTTTGCAACAGGTAATAACCCAAATTCCATCCAATAAAAAAGTTAGGTGAGCGGGGGGCATTTGGGTAACTAACTGCATGATACTTTGTAGTATAGGCTTAGGGAAGTCTCACAGTACTCCCGTATTACCAGACACAAAAACAGGCATTGTGATAAACATAAAAATAAAAGCCAAATTATGACCAAATGACATGACTGATGAAAGACAAAGAATTCTGATAGACCCAGTAATTTTCTAATGGTTCTTTCCCTCAAAACAATTACTTCATTTTTCACAAAGCAGCATCATCCAGCCTCAACAGCTAAACTCGACAAGCATTTTTGCCTCCTGGGGTTTTCCAGGGGTTATTTTGACTACTGATAAAGCCTGTAGTGTTATGAAATTAAGTCACATTACATGAACTGAACAGAGAGCATTAATCTGGGCAAATTACTTCCAACAATTAGGAAGTCATGGCTGTAGCAAAGTCAGACAATAGTTTCCATCAGAGAACAGAAAAATAATGCCCTATACAACCTCCTTTCTCTTAGACTCTACATACAGGTCAAGGAAGGTTTTCAATCTACTGTGACAGAATTTAGAAAATATTTCCTGGATCTCTGGTAGAGTAGATACCTAGCCTTCCCTATTATGTTGACCATAAGTGCCTGGGATGACGGGTGAAAACACAACTTTTCTTCTGGAGACCCCTGAATTCCAGCTGAGGGGGAAGGTACGGGAAGAAAAGAGAAACATGGGGCATTCTTTTACTTGTTTTGAACAACTGTTACTGGAAGTTAAACCTAACTGTTTACATTCCTCATGCATATTTGCAAACTTTTTTTGGCAGAGATGGATGCCATCTCCAGTAAGACCTGTACAGTGGCTTGAAAGAAATAATTAATTATGCATTTAGGCTGGAGATAATATGGAAATAGGAGAAGTTTCCACAGGTCAAAAGCTCCTGTTCTCTCCTGTCCTCTTTTGAGATTTCTTCCGTATTTCAGCTATCCAATCAACCGCATTGAATACATGCTTCTTTCTATTCAACTGCTTCTAACACTGCTGGAACACTGACTTTCCACCTGTTCCCATGTTCTCATTGTTCCTGACACCCGCTCACTTTGCTAAGAAAGTATCTGCTGCCTCCAGTGTTTTCAGCTGATTCTCCTTTCTCTTTTGCATGCACATGGAAAATGGATATCTGTATTCCGCTAAAAATAGTTCCCTCATTTTATAAAAAGATGCACCAGACATACAACTTGCTTATATAGCCCTTATTTTCTTATTTTTACCTACAGTGATCATGCTTCAGTGACTTTATAAATGAATTTCAAGCAGTAATTCCATTTCAATTATTTACCATCAAAAGGCGCTTCTCCCCTCCCCCCACCCCTTCCCTGCCAACTGAATCCATAGTGTGGCATAGAGTTAAAAAAAAGAAAGCCTCTTACCATTGTCTGTCT
The DNA here is from genome assembly GCA_013398295.1 of Chionis minor. Taxonomy (NCBI): domain Eukaryota; kingdom Metazoa; phylum Chordata; class Aves; order Charadriiformes; family Chionidae; genus Chionis; species Chionis minor. Next base: position 25,907 of record VZSF01009326.1, read on the forward strand.
TTATTATCTATGCGGCCCATATTCACAGAAAATTAAAACATCTCAGCACATCAGTATAGACTCTGGGAACAGTCACATGTTATTTATCTTATTATTAAAAATACCTTTGAGACACATTTACAGGAAGCCCCCATGTGATAACTCCCTTGAGTAAGTGTGTGTTTCTCTGCTGAGTTTCTCTGAATTACCAAGGACAGAGAGTTTAGCAGTTAAATATACTTCCCTATTGGACAGATTATAACACCAAGTGTTGCAAAGTTAAGCTGGTACTCCTCCCTTCTTTTTGGACTGTCAGTAAAACACAGCAATGCTACTGAGCACTGCCACTCATGCTTTGTAGCCTTGAAGAAGCCTCCCTGTTTGTCCTGTGTGAAGAAAAACATATGCAATTATGACAGACTCAAGTATCCAAAAGAAAAGTGAAAAGTCTTCAAGTCTTATACACAGTATCAGAATAATCTTTCCAAAGGCAGAAAATAATATTCCAAAAGAGGAAAAAGCCAGTGGATTCCTCCTGGAATCTCTGCTAAGGCACATGGAAAATAAGGAGGTGACTGGAGACAGCCAACATGGCTTCACTAAGGGCAAATCCCGCCTGACAAACCTGATGGCCTTCTACGATACTGCCACGAACTTGGTGGACAAAGGCAGAGCAACGGACATCATCTACCTGGACTTAAGCAAAGCATTTGACACTGTCCCGCATGACATCCTAGTCTCCAAATTGGAGAGTCATGGGTTCGATGAATGGACCACTCGGTGGATAAGGAACTGGCTGGATGGCTGCACTCAAAGGGTTGTGGTTAATGGGTCAATGTCCACGTGGCGGCCAGTGACGAGTGGTGTCCCGCAAGGGTCAGTACTGGGACCAGTGCTATTTAACATCTTTGTTGGAGACATGGACAGTGGGATCGAGTGCACCCTCAGCAAGTTTGCCGATGACACCAAGCTCGGTGGCGCGGTTGACACACTGGAGGGAAGGGATGCCATCCAGAGGGACCTGGACAGGCTTGAGAGGTGGGCTAATGCAAATGGCATGAAGTTCAACCAAGCCAAGTGCAGAGTCCTACACCTGGGACGTGGCAATCCCAGGCATAAATACAGGCTGGGCAGAGAATGGCTGGAGAGCAGCCCTGAGGAGAAGGACTTGGGAGTGCTCATGGATGAGAAGCTCAACATGAGCCGGCAGTGCGCGCTGGCAGCCCAGAAAGCCAACCGTATCCTGGGTTGCATCAAAAGAAGCGTGGCCAGCAGGGCACGGGAGGTGATTCTCCCCCTCTACTCTGCGCTTGTGAGACCCCACCTGGAGTACTGTGTCCAGCTCTGGAGTCCTCAACATAGAAAGGACATGGAACTGTTGGAACAGGTCCAGCGAAGGGCCACTAAGATGATTAGAGGGATGGAGCACCTCTCCTATGAGGATAGGCTGAGAGAGCTGGGGCTGTTCAGCCTGGAGAAGAGAAGGCTCCGGGGAGACCTGATAGCAGCCTTTCAGTATCTGAAGGGAGCCTACAGGAGAGCTGGAAAGGGACTCTTTGTCAGGAAGTCTAGTGATAGGACAAGGCGTAATGGTTTTAAATTGGAAGAGGGGAGATTTAGATTAGATATTAGGAAGAAGTTCTTTACTGTGAGGGTGGTGAGGCACTGGAACAGGTTACCCAGGGAAGTTGTGGAGGCCCCATCCCTGGAAGTGCTTAAGGCCAGGCTGGATGGGGCTTTGAGCAACCTGCCGTAGTCAGAGGTGTCCCTGCCCATGGCAGGGGGGTTGGAACTTGATGATCTTTAAGGTCCCTTCCAACTCTAACCATTCTATGATTCTATGATTCTATGATTTATCCAAATGCTTTCAGTAAATGCTCAGCTCCATCCGTCAGTAAGCAATAGTCCTAAACGGGCAGTCTGAGAAGAAAAACCTATGCTATGATAGCATTTTTCATTCTGATGACCAGAAAGTTTGTACTGAATGTTGTAGACAAAAACAAAGCCTTCATTGAGGCAAATATGGAGAGTGCCTCATTCATGAGAGAAGGAGAAAAGGAATCAGGAAGATAATGTGACATTTTGCAGGCATGCAAATCTCACTAAATAGCAGTGCAAGAGCACTTTCCTGAAATATTAGCCGTAGTAAATTGCCTGCACACAGTCTATTCACAGATGTCTTTGCTCTGCCAATCTAAAGTAGCTATTCTCTCAGTAGTTTAAGAGTAAATACACACTTGTGACGCATCCAGATATCACTGACTGCATTCATGTGTCTATCATACAAAACCACTCTTGAGTTCAGCAAGGCACTCTCAGGCACAGAAATTTTTTAGTTCTTAAAGGTCAGTAATGACAGCTTCATTTCACTGTTCTGCGCTGAGGACTTTTTCCATGCGAAGCTCTAGTGCTTCCTGAGAGAGCAGAACAAAACCAGCACTCCTAGTTGTTTAAGTCAACAACCTCTGTCTGCTCAAAACCAGCTGTGACATGGCCCTCAAATGACAGAATCTGCCTCAAAAAATTTAATTAGACTATCTGTTCTGTAAGACCAACCCCTTACACTGTCACAGCTTTTGATGGAAAATGCAAGCTGTTTATTTGATAGGTCACTCTTCCAATTCTGAATAAGTTCAGAGTTACATCTAGAAATAATTTCAAAAGGTAGTCCTAGCATGGCAAAACCAAATATACTTCAAAAATTCACTTAGGAATCAGCAAGCCCGAGGAAAAGCAATCAGGATAAGAAGAATGTGGCTTAGGCAGTGTCTTCAGTTCTCCAACCTCCAAGCGCAAGAGTATCTGAAGCTCTTTGCTTAAGCTTCTATTGCATTTTTAAGTCTTTGAAGGGCCTGTGGCATTCTGTAGCACTATAGCTAAATTTGAGATTTCTTGACACATTATTGTCAAGCGCATTGAATAAGTTATTTATTTGTGTAAAAATATATGTATATGTCCTCCCATGTTGTCCCTCAGTGGAACATTTCTTCTACATTAAAGGGCTTGTGTAAGATACAGTTGGGTATCTTTGAATGACTGAAGCAAAATGCAAGAAGTAAACTGTGTAAACTTGCGGGTGTTTCATCATCCTGAAATTACTAAATTACACGCATCAGCATGAAGAAGAAATGGACAATCTGAATGCCTGGAGAAAAGTGGGCCACCCATCACATGTCACTAATATGGCTCACTGTCGGTAGGAAATATGGTTTGGGGCACAGGCAGGGACTATAGACAAGTTTCATTTTTAAGCATCATCTCACTACATGCGGACAGTGAATAAAAGGTCATTGGAATTTCATCGTCAAATTCAATCAATTAATCCCTTCAGGCCAGTAAAATGATTGCAAGTTAGAAACATGAGTAAGACTCTGCATTGCACAGAAAAATCACTACAGCATAGCTGCCATAAATTTGAACTACTTACATACATAGAATGTAATGGAATCCTATTTCTGTTTGTTCTTAGGATGATAGGAAAATTCAAGTTGGAAAGGACGTAAGGAGCTCTCTAGGTTCCTGCTCGAAGCAGGGTCAGGAATAAGGTCAGACCAAATTACTCGGAGCTTCTGAAAAGGAATTCGAGAAAGCAACCTCTAAATGAAAACCAAGGGGCAAAATATCTCTTCTCCTTTGATTCCACCATCGCCACTGCTTCAAAGACCGTAGAGAACTAACCTTAAAAGTACATTTCCAGCAGTTTGTCACCTGCATTAATTTTTTTGGTTCATATGATATAAAATGTCTGAGGAAATGTAAATTATATAAAACATATGCATTTATATTAAATATTATTAAATATTAAATAAATATAAAATGTATAAAATGTCCGTGTAAAAAAAAAGAAATACAGCTTGCTATTATTCATGACATTCATTAAAATAATCTAATGCTGGCCAACTTGAAAAGTGATCCTTTCTCTCAGTGCTCTGATGACAAAGTACTGCTTAATATTTTTTTCCATTTACTAAATGTTTTAATGATGAAAGCAAAAAAAATTAAAGATTTATATTTATGAAAACTATTGCTTTAAAGCACCGCCCTTTGAAGAAATAATCTGAATTCTGCTGTTTCAAACTGATGTGCTGTAGTAGCGTGTTTTGGAAACGACAAGCAGGGTGAGAAACTGCGTACTTTGTACTAGGTCCCTTTTGACAAGCATCCCAAAGACTGCGGTTTCAGAGCACAAATAAGAAAGACTGAAGCACATGAGGGATGTACTCTATTGCCTCCGTAGTTGGGGGAAGCAGGGATTTGCCCTTATCCAATTTTTTGCATGCTGCATTGGTGTTCCAATGCTTACAATCAACGCTAAGAGGTTTTGTTTGGAATAAAATCTATTTGTACAGGAGGACACCATCTTTCTGCTCTGCATGATTCCCTGTAGGCAGGACTGTGCCTCTCCTAATGGTCCTGTAGCTTAAGGCACTAACAAACAGGAAATTATAGAAACGGAATTGAACGAATTGCTTAACTTCTGGCTCCAGGCTCTGGAATTATCCGTATCTTCGCATTCACTGCAAACCCGTCAAAACAAACGAAGTCTGGTGAAACAGCACATTATATGGCCAAAGCAGAAACGAAGGACCTTCTTCATTTTAAGAAAATTTAAGTGGTCATGCTGCATCTCTTCCATGAGTTGTTATTTCAGAGTCAGATGAGGAGATCAATTTGTCAAAGCATGTGACAGAGTTTGGAAAGCTCCCAATAGTTAGCAGCTATTTGACCAACTATTTAAGATTTGGCAGTTAAATGGATAACTCTGGGGTGGTGGACAATGAACAGGAGGAAGAGCTCACACACCTCCTACTGACCTAAGTTACTTGTAGAAAACACACTGGACTGGATTCACCTCTGGCATGACTGGGAATACTTTCATAGAGAATAATGCAGTAACAAAACAGTTGAGCGTTTTCTCTGTTGTGAGATGAGTTGATTGTGCTCGAGAACACCCACTGCACCACCCTCCTGTGGCATAACTCTTCTTTGCACCAATTTACACTCTTACCTGTCATGGTATCGTATGGCAATGGAATACCTAATATACTTCTGTTTGTTTGTTTTAATCCCCTACCAGACAATTTAGATGGGAGCTTGTATTTCTTGAATTGCAAGAATTACAGAAATAATCGCTCCCCACTTTTACGTTCTCTGTGTTTGCTGACTTAACCGTCTCTGCCTTATAGCTCTGATCATCCTTGTCATTGATCCCATACAGCTTTCTTAGTTCTGAAATATTATTTTTAAGATGGGCCACCTATTATTATTGCACCTAATGTTCAAAACAAGGACATTCGAGGAACTATAAATATCTAAACCCTAAATTTTAGAAAAGGACCAATGTTATTCTGTAGCTTGTCTTCCTTGGGGGACACAGGCTTGACAGGACAACGAATCACAGAATCTTAGAATCACCTAGGCTGGAGGAGACCCTTAAGATCATCGAGTCCAACCATAAACCTAACACTGCCAAAACAACCACTAAACCATGTCCCTCAGCACCATTTCTACCTGTCTAAATATCTCTTTAATGGGTCCTTTCACAGAATCGGAGAATCTTGAGGTGGGAGAAGACCTCTGGAGATCACCTTGCCTAACCCCCCGCTCAAGCAGCAACACCTACAGCAGGTTGCCCAGGACCACGTCCAGACAGCTTTTGAGCATCTCCAAGGATGGAGACTCTGCAATATCCCTAGGCAACCTATGCCAGTGCTCACGTGCCCTCACAGTGAAAAAGTGTTTCCTGATGTTCAGACAGAGCCTCCTGTGATGCAGTCTGTGCCCACTGCCTCTTGCCCTGTCACTGAGCAACACTGAAGAGCCTGGCTGTCTTCTTTAATGGAAATAAAATAAGACCATAAGCCTAAAAAGCAGGAAAACACAGAATCATCTCATATGGGTACAGAGATCGATGCTAAATGCATGTTTAGGTATCACGTCAATTTCTGAAGAACATAAATACTGCCTTAGCATGTAATACTCCTATTGCTTAATCTACGTTATTTGCTTTCCATCTGCACAGGTTGAGCTGTGTATTAGAGAATACAAAAGTAACTCTCTTGTATGGTTTCAGCAGGCCGATTCCCTGCTGGCAATCAATGGATGACTCAAAGCAAAGACAAAAGGCAGCCTTGTGTGAAAGTCTCAAGAATACTGTGTAACACCCTGCTGCCCAAGGCGCTCACATACATTATCGCATCAATTTAAGTGGAGTGCAAAGGATATTTTCATCTCTGTTTGACTCTATAGCAGCAAGTGGCATTATGTGTGTTTAAATAATGCATTCATTCTTTCAAAAAGAAATTTGACATCCACACAGATACATTAAAGTGACCTTAGCCAGGCAGACAGATTGCGTATTCCTTCCCTTGGATCCTGCTTTTGCAAACAGCAGTTAAGAAGAAGTTATGTACAATCAGCCTGTTATCGTTTGAGAAACCCACAACAATTTATTGTCCTTTAGAGAATTATTCTAACACCCGATGATCCCTCCCCACCTGTGAAGGGGAATCGGGGAAATACAAGGAAACATGAGGGTTGAAACATAAATAGAGTTAATAGAATAAGACTAAATAATTAACATTAATAATACTAAAGAACCAGTATCGATCCCGATACCACTATAAAATACACACGGATTATACTCAGCCCATTCTATCAGTAGGAAGCTGTGCACTCCCATCAGGGGACAGCAAATGTCAGACAATGCGAGCGCTGCAGCTTCGGGAGGAACGGAAGGGCTCAGGGGTCTGGCACCTGAGCAAGAAGTTCTCAGGATCGCAGGCATCATAGAAGTGAGAAAACTCCTCAGCAAACTTTCTAGTTTATATTGAATGTGATGTTCATGGTATGAAACAACCCTGTCGGCCAGCCTGGGTCAAGTGCCCAGGTCTTGCTCCTCCTCATCCCCGCGCCTGGCTAGCTCAAGAACACTGAGAGCTTGAAACCGACCTACTGCAGTTGGCTATAAAGTAAATATTTTCACAAATTCAGACACCAGAGTCTTCTAAAAGTGCAGTTTTCCCAAGCACTAGAAGAGAAATTAGTTCTGTGTCTCTCAAACCAGGACACAGCCCCAGGAAACTCCTTTGTTGCTGGGGGTACTCGCCTCTTTCTGGAGAAGAGGCACTTCCTTGTGTACTACCCTTCCCTGAAAATAACACACACTATGAGTAGATAAGGTCAAAGAGGATGAAAATATTTCACTGCATTGTTTACTTTCATTTGTGTCCAATATACTTCAAACTACACGTCAATACAATTTGCCTCAGCAACCTGGTGTCTCATACTGGCTATCACAGTAAATGCACTTATAAAAGCAATGAGTTTACTCCTTTTATTTCAAAGACCTTTATGTATGGAACATTATGTTCCAAACTCTTCAGGTGAAAGTGACTGAAAGGGAATGACTTTTTGTTTCTTCCCCCAAGTGTCAGACACAAAGACAGTACGCTAATTTTCTTCTCTCATTGCTAAATGGGATGAACATTTGGGAGAGACATATCCAAAAATATTTCGGTATGTGAAAATGCATTTGTCACCTGGGAATTAGCTATGCCTATTTGTTATGCTGACCAACCAGGCAGCGACCAGATTTTAATTCATCAAGCACCCTGCACTGCACTATACATATTTTAAAGTGCTACTAAAGCTTTCAAGAGCAGGAACTAACCTGGTCCATTAGGCTACTAGGTCATGGTGCAAGAAACTTCAATTCTTATTCCCAACCTGTTTTCAAATACATATATGTGCACACATAATGAGCAGATGTAACCTTATTGTTAAGCCTTGCTATAAATATTGCTAAATTTTATACAAGATATATGAAGAATATCTGAAGCGTGAAGGGTTTAGAGCACTGGTCTTTTGAGGAGTGGCTGAGGGAACAGGGGTTGTTCAGTCTGGAGAAAAGGAGGCTGAGGGCAGACCTTATCGCTCTCTACCAGCTACCTGAAAGGAGGCTGTAACAAGGTGGGGGTCAGTCTCTTCTCCCAAGTAACAAGCCACAGGACAAGAGGAAACAGCCTCAAGTTGCACCAGGGGAGGTTTCGATTGGATATTAGGAAAAATATCTTCATCAAAAGGGTTGTCAAGCATTGGAAGTGGCTGCCCAGGGAAGTGATTCAGTCACCATCCCTGGACATATTTTAAATGTAGTGTAAGTGTAGATGTGGCGCTGAGGGACATGGTTTAGTGACAGACTTGGCACTGCTAGGTTAACAGTTGGATGTGGTGATCTTTAAGGTCTTTTCTAACCTCAATGATTCTATGGTACTAGGATTCTAAAAACTTCCCTTACAAAGTAAGTATAAGTAAACTTCCATTTGGTTTCATTTTTCAAATCCAATATGTTTATAGGAGCTATTTAAATTCCCACCACCTTCTCAGTAGTAACTCCATGCAGTTTTTCTAGTTGTTTCATAAAAAATGAACAAACAAAACCAACAAAACCAAACCATTTGTCTCTTGCTGCAGATTATGCTAAACTGTCACTGTACTGACCACAAGTACTCAATACATTTGGTTTATTAGAGTTGGCTCTGATTTTTTTTTATAAAGCACTGCAACTAAGGACTGCTTCATATAGTTTTTAGCCCAGTTGGTGTTAGGGTTACAGAATGCAATAGGACTTCAGGAGTTTGGTGTGTGCTACTGGGAGTATGGACTGGTAAACTATTCTGTGTCCTTTGTTAACTGCACCTATAAGCATGTATTTATTCAGAATTTCTTATAGGGGATGATGCCAAAGGAGCAAAGTCACTGGCAGAATAAAGCTTGAGCACTGTAATGAAAACACTGCTCTTTTCATTTCAAGTTTTGTCAAAAGTTGATCAAAGGTACACATTTAACTTGTACATAGCTCAGAATACAAAGATCAGCATGCTGGTTAATTGCAAATTATTGATTAAATTTAAACAAACTGAGAGGTTTTTCAGGAGGTCAGCTTGAGTGCAGCATACCAGATCAGCTTCAGCACACAGCAACTACAAGGCTAAATTTCTTTTTCCAACCAACTGATCTGAACATAGGCCACCCATCTCGCAACTGCAGTTTGTTAAAAAGTGTGGGGTTTTAAACTAACAGCCACAAGCAACCAGTGAGCTCAGGAAGGACAGTATTTAAGAGCACAATAAAAAGATGCTTAAATTGTCCTAAACTGCAACAAGCTTACAGTCTATTAATTTACACAAACAACATAGAATACCATGACAGTACCAGCACAGCCTCTGGAAACACTGGTCTCATTTGCACAATGGTGACCTGCTTTGATAGTTATTTGGCACGTCGTATCTAATCTATAGTCTGAAATTAGTAAATTGACTTGTAGCTTATAACCAAAAAATGGGGTTTGGTTACAGTTCTGCATAAGCATGCTTTCATTTTTAAAGGTTGGCAAAGACTTATTTAATGTCAGCATGTTTAGCTAAGACAATGCCCAGATTCTTCTGGGATCCATGCTTGCATTATGATAAGGGAAGTTCCCGGATTTTATTTCTAGTCCTTACACTGAAACTAGCCCGTGGCACAATCTGTCACAGCACAGAAATCAATACAAACTCATGCTCCTGTTTGTCAATTCCATTTGAGGGTCCATGCTGCACTGCCAGCATTGACCATCAAGGGACAAAGTAACGGAAATGCACGTCAGAGTCTGGAACAGGAGCTCCTGCAGGATTGCTCTCAGAGGTGTGTAACTACGAGAAATTTACAGAGCAAGTGAAGTAATCTGCCTACCCATACACACTGATTGCACACCCCTTTAATCCAGACCTCATGCATATGGCAGATAACTCATCTTTCATTAAATAGCCCTCTCATTTGTCCTGAGGGCCACAAAAGCCTGTTCTTGCCATGCTCCTTATTGCCTAGACTCCGAGCTCATGCTCAAACAGTTTCTCCCGAGCCCGTAAATGTTCTTACCACACCTTTGTCATAATTTACTCACCACCTCCTCTAAGTATTGATAGAGCTCTTACAGCTGTTTTCTACAATTTGACCTTCCGGACATACATTCTGGCAGGAAGGCCAACTGTCTCCCACAAAGCTAGTTTTCAAAGGCAAAACGAGCATGGCTTTGGGATAACAGCAGCAGTGTATTCTTTGGGATAAGAATACACTTCAACTAAATTCAAATTCCAGAGTCCTTTCTCTCCAGAGCAGCATGAGATCTACTGACCACAGTTTATATCCAAGTATTCTAATTGTTAATAAGGTCAAAAATAAAATCCAAGAAGCTTTGACAGTAGAAAAGCTCACTCTTGCCATCAATACTTTTCAAGGCCCCTACCTGGAATTAATGCCTCTCTGAGGGCTGTCTAAGATGCAAATTTGCCAGCCACAGATACCTTCTATCCTGAACATGCCTTGACTGAGTTTTCCAGCTCCCTTTTCCAGAGCAGAGCCAGTCAACTCCAGGTATGCCCGCTCCTTCCAGGTGCAGCCATAAGGGGCAACCAGAACCATTCAGTACTGATTGGTAAGGTTTTCCGAGTGTATAGCTTAAATATTATCTCATTCATATAGGCAGGTTAAGTGGAAACACCAGCATGGTGTTCCTTAGCCTTGGGGCCTTCAAAAGCCTACTAATAGAACATACATACACAGAACAGAGATGTAAAAATAATCATGAAAAAAAAAAGAAGTGATAGGATCACTGCTGAAAGCCTGGTCAGGGAAGCACAAAGGAAAGGACAGCTACTTCTCTGTTCTAAGGGGACTTTTTCTTTAAGTGTTGGTCTGCTGCCTAGTCTATGTCAGCGTGGTAGAATTCTATGCGCCTTATATGGTTTGTTCTGAAATGGATGGTTCTTTTAATGAGTTCACAGATTTTTTCATCCTATAATCACATAAGAACATTTTCACATCATTGTCTTCATTAACCGAAATCATCAGTGCACATGAGAAACATCTTTGGCACAATTTCACTGTGAAAATCTTCACATGGAATTATTACTAAGTGACTTTACATTTTATTTTAATTTCCAGTATATATCCTAGTCTGTTTTAGAAGACAGCATGCCTTGCTTAGCACCTCACATTGTTCTGTTGCCTTGTACTTGAATGAAATGAGTTTCAATTATGAGACTGCTGATTTGATGCTGGTTTTACGCTCTTCTGGAGAAATACAAATGGGGTTGAAACAAGCCTGGTAAGGAAACCAGACCCTGACAGGCTACACAGAATTCCTCCCCCTCTCCCCCCTTTTTAGAGTGCAAAACGGTGAAAAGAAAATCAGAAAGTCTTCCGCTTGTTTGGCAACTAACAGAAAAATATTTCTGTTTGCAACACTCTGAATCAGAATTTTTAGTACTACATCGGTTTACAGAGCCTACACTGTTACTCCAAGCTCTCCGCATCAGTTTTACTCCAGCTTCTTGCCTTTCAGAAATCTTCAGAGCTGGGAAATTTTTTCAGGAGACTCCGCTCAAGAAAAGATCTCCACAGCTCCCCTTTGGGATACTGCTCTTTCAGAGTATCTTGATTGTTTTTTTTAAAAAAATAAATTCAGAGAAAAGACAGATAGCAATAAAAATACCTCCACAATTAACATGGGAAAATGGAAATAACACGCTTATGTAAAATGACGGTAGCATGTTGGGGGTTTTTGCTTTATGACAGGAAACAGACCTATACTATCTGCACACAAAAATGAGAGAATTATTATTTTCAGTCTCTAATATTATATTATACAGGAAGGATTTTTCAATTACGAGCATAATTTGTACATTTATTAAAAAGCATAAAGTAAATTATTAATGTAGAAATGGGTAAAGTGCAAAGTTTGTACCTGCTCAGAAGCATGGTTGCCCTCTACCTGCCATCTGAATTCACACAGTCCCTCATCTAGTGTGGCTCAGACTTAAAGCAAGGAAGTTAAGACCTGATGTTGCTTTAGTTCAGTAGAAAGACATTAATTGTGGATCCTGATCCTGAATATATTCTGTAACTATCTAAAAACTTCTTGCCTTATTAAAAAACAAAGAATGGTAAAAAGAAATAGCTGATAAAATAGTTTCAAGGCAGCTGCCTAGCACTTTTCATGGTAATTAGCTCCATTCAAAGAGTTCAAAAATATAAACAAGAGTTATTAAATACAGGAGAATTACATTTTCTACATTCATAAAACTATAGTTCAGCGCTTGTAAGCCCTCATGAAGGCACCCAGCCCTCATCCTAACTAGATATCGTAGTTTAACACCTAAAAAGGAGGGGGAGGGGCAGATATCTATTGTTGATTTATCAATTATGGCATTTTCTATCAGACAAAAATGATGCATGTAGGCTTGGAAATACATAATCCCAATGCCAGTTTCCACAGTTACAGAAAAAGGGCTATTCTGACAACAAAATCAGCTTCATGTTCTGGTGTTCTACTTGACTCTCTAGCTCCTCAGTTTAAGGGATGTGGCCTGAGGCCACAGTCATGATAGTGAGATATATAGAACAATGGCAATAAAACAAGTACAGAATTCTAGTAGGAGCTGGGGAAAAAAAAATCCTACATGCATAATGCATTAAATTGGAATGGTAAGTGTACCTCATGAGTCTCATGATGTACCTTTTGGAAGATCTTTAGCAGATAACTGCAACTTTAAGTGAAAGATCACATATGGTTTATCAAAACATACATAAAAACAATTGTCTGCTTACCTACAAGAAACATTTCTGATTATCCTTCAGTCACGAGATTGATTCTCTATGGGACATGTGGCTAACTCTTGGCTCTTACATGAAGCTGCACATATGCATAATGAGATCTGCTGTTAAAGAGCAACTTCCTGCTGAACAGCAAAATACTGTGCTCACAGACATTTTGTACTTTGGCAAGCTCCGTCATCACTGAAAAAAAATTTAAATTTTTTTATATCTAGAAGAGTAATTGGGTGAGCAGGACCCATCAGACTACAAGCTTCCCATCTCCACAAGACTGAAAAATACTTAGCCACTATCCTGAGAGGAAACTGGAGATAACTTGGCAGTGTCCTGTAGTAGCAACACATCACCGCTTTTGAATTCCAGAACCAAGTTCCAAGAGACAAATGCTTTGCCCTACTACTGGAGGGCAGAGAGCACAAACTTAGAATACAATTACACAGTATTTGTCATTTAAAAAAACAAGAATGATTGCACTGGAAGCACCGGGAGCTCCAACACTGTAAAAAGATTAGAAGATTAATACATTTTGAGCAAAAATGGTTATGTCTTGACTATGTCATGTAACATACTACTGCAGAATTCTCCAACGTAGCAAAGAACAGGTGTGTTCATATCAGTGTGCTATTGAGCAGGAGTTTGTTACAGCTGAGCTGCTCTTAAATCCTCTGCTCTGATTAAGATATTGTGTGCATATCTTGTCACAGGTGTGGACCACTCAGGAACCTCTTACTCAAGCCTGCGCTTGAACCAACGATTCTTGTAGTTTGGCTAAACTGGAGCGAAAGGAGTCAAAAGACACAACTGTTGTTTACTAATAAAAATATTTAAAAGGGGAAACTGTAAATAATTCAACAACTAAAGAGGTATTCAAGAAAAATCAATGGGACAACTGAACATGCATAACTTTCAAAGGAAGTGATGGATGCAAGCAGTTAACAAAACACTCAACACCATTACAGGGAGATTATTTCTACATTGGCATTTGATTTGAAAGGATGACCAGGCAGATCTCATTTCCCTCTCTACTAATTTCCATCTCTCCTCTTTTTAAGTTGTAATAGGATGACATTTCAAATATCAGTGCTCTGCATGAATTCCAGAAGCTACTTGTGCCAGTGGGAAGGGAGACAAACAGCATCTGAATGAATGCAAGGGAGCATGATCAAAATTTCAGCCTCCTGTTTTTTTCTGAACACTTGCTGTTCTCCTTTCAGATCTGGAAAGCTGCAGATTGACATAACTCCGGATTTTTTATGTTGTGATTCTTTTCTCGTAGGATCTATGCCCTACTGGTTCTGGGAAACTTGTGACCTCTGCATTTTTAATTAGAACTCGTAACTTTTTCCATAGCAACATATTTTGATGTCACAAATACAGAATCTGTCAAATCAAACAACTTCTGGTTAGATGAAGTCCAAATACACATAAATGCTGAGCAGCAACAGGATGCATATGACACAGTTAAGAAAAAAATGAAAATAGACAGCAAAAGAGGGATGGAAGTCTTGGCTCCTGTTAATTTATAAGTTCAAGCGCTTCCTAATTAATGAATCAATACAAATATAAAAGAATTACAGGGCATGCTGAACTGGTTTAGATGAAGAATTCTTAAAACTAATTTCCTTGTAGTTGAGAGCAGATAAAATCTAGCTGTCTGATTGATGTGGCAGTACACACATAGTTCAAAGAAAGTGAACTATTCTCAGGAAATATTCTAGATGTGGAAAAAGCCTTAATAAGCAATAATAAAAAGCAATAATGCAATTCAATATGATGGGTTAAGAAAAATAATTTAGTATAATACAGCAGTTATATATGTATTTTCTTAAAAAATATTTATTTATGATACATACCTTGCATGTGCTAAAAAATATTTCCTTCAATAAGAAAAACTAGGAATTTTTGTCATTCAGATACACTACTTATATGTTACTGTAATTCATTTGCTGATTCTCAATTATGGACATTTTTTGGTATTACTGTTCTTGACTCCTATGTGAGGTTTTTAAACATATTTCAGCATCATTTGCACAGAATAGTGTTTCCTGTCACCTTTTCCTTGGAATTACTAAGAAAGACACCAGCAAATTTCTTCTCTAATATGAAAAAGTCTTACATGAAAATAATACTATTTTCTGATTAACCAGACTTCTGCTTACTCTTACCATAGTCAGTTACTTGTGTTTCCTTTTCCTGCTTTAAACTAAAATTCAGCTTCAGACTAAGAAAGCATCTTTTAGTGCCATTACCAACACCATGCAAGACAATTACCCTTCTGCAAGGACACCTATATGTAAGTCATTGTCAGGCGAGCAGCCAAGAGACATAAATATGCCCATTAAGCTTTTTAAAACAAATGTTGAACTGCATGAACATCTCAAGAAGAAAAGGCAAACACCAGTGTGGGAATAGCTGCTTTATTTTTTTCCCCTCTGGTTAGCGTTAGACACATGATTACTATCCCTTTGTGTATTCCATCTGTTTCCACTTTCCATAAAAAACACTGGAATATTAAGTTGAACTTGGTGTGTTTTAACCTTGCCTTGCAAATAAAGCCTTTCTGGGATTCCTGGATCTGGCTATCACAGGCACCTTGCCTGAGCATGTGCTGGGGGAGAGGGGCACAAAAACACAAAAAGATTTCCTAGCAGATACTTGATATTAGGCTGAGAGAGCTGGGGCTGTTCAGCCTGGAGAAGAGAAGGCTCCGGGGAGAGACCTGATAGCAGCCTTTCAGTATCTGAAGGGAGCCTACAGGAGAGCTGGAAAGGGACTCTTTGTCAGGAAGTCTAGTGATAGGACAAGGGGTAATGGTTTTAAATTGGAAGAGGGGAGATTTAGATTAGATATTAGGAAGAAGTTCTTTACTGTGAGGGTGGTGAGGCACTGGAACAGGTTACCCAGGGAAGTTGTGGAGGCCCCATCCCTGGAAGTGCTTAAGGCCAGGCTGGATGGGGCTTTGAGCAACCTGCCGTAGTCAGAGGTGTCCCTGCCCATGGCAGGGGGGGTGGAACTTGATGATCTTTAAGGTCCCTTCCAACTCTAACCATTCTATGATTCTATGATTTCCCCTCCTCTGTCTCTGGTATAAAAGAAAACTGACTAACTTCAACATTCCAGAAAATATACTTTGGCAGCCTGCAAGACTGTCTAAACGGAGTATGAAAATGAATGACATGACATGATTTGGATTTTCTGCTTTAAAATTATATGCTCTATTTGTATCAACTGTCCTACACTTGCCAGAAGAGGTCATTTTTCAAATTAAATGCTTCATCTCACCAATTTAAGAAAAAAACCCCCACTGCTGTGAAAGCCTTGATTTCCAAAACCCTCAACATTTTAAAACTTATTTAAAAACAAGGTGGAACAATTTAATAAATCTACTGCTACATATAACATTCATTTAAGCAATTTGACAACTAGTTTGCTGGTATTACATATGAGACAGAGAAGAAGTATCACTATATTTATGTATGCCTCAAAAAGGACCATATTATTTTTAAAAACCAAATAGTAAAACCAGAGTATTTTGGCGTTAGAGAAGAAAATTCCAGGATTCTGCCTTCCAAGTATAGATTGTTCAAGATTACGCCTGCAGCAAACAGGCGTGTCTTCTGTCTAAGCAGCTTGGTGAGAGAAGTTGAAACTAACCTTGCTTTTACAAAACTGCCAGCATTTATTCACTTTCTGTGTTTGCAGTTTTCCCAGCTATTTCCATAGATCCTGGTTGCCTCATGGGTCCTAAGGATGCCATAACCTTAAACAGTCTTATAAATCTGGAAGGGGAAATGATCTGTCTCTTGTCTTAAAGAGAGAGCCTAGAATGTCTATGGGGCTTTACCAGCAAAGTTGCTGAAAAAAGAGCCAAGATCCAGGGGTCCCTGACCTTTCCCAGCCCTCTTCCATTAGTATCAGCCTGCAGCCTGCTCTGTAAAAGTTTCTGCTCACCCAGGGAGCAAAATTAGAAATCTTCTCCAGGGACACTCTCTCTTCCACCAAGCCACTCATCAGTCCAATAAGGCATGGAAACCAGAAAGAAAAAAGTGAGTTAAAAAAGCGTATGTCACTCAGTAAGGGTTTCCCACAGGAGAGGGTAAATGCCCAGACATGCATGGAGAGTCTCACACTGCCTCGTCAGCAGAGCCCTAGCCTTCACGCTTCAGCCTTTGGTGTTCAGGGCGAGCTGTAATGGCACAGAACCAGTGCCAAGCACTTTCCTGGTGATCCATCATCTATGAAGCGTGTATGTGTAAGCATGTTTAAACTGAGTAACATCAGCAATTAACAAGTGTTGAGATCCTCTCATCCCCACTGTTCATAAATATGTGCACGGCATTTCATTAATGGCATATTTTCTCCAAAAATTTTTGGACTTAGGACTGTTGTGTAAAGCTTTTGGAAGGCCATACTGTTTCTTGGAAAAAACTCCTGGTTCGTATAGTCTCATTTTTCTCGTAAGTCACCAAGATCAAGGTAAAATTTACAAATGTGGAGAATTTTCCAATAAACTAAAAATCAGATATTAAAAATAACCAACTGCAGTAGACATTTTTTTTTAGTTCAATTCACTAGTTGCTGGGTTATGATTAGCCTTTTTTTAGTGAAACCTATGAAACAGTTTGTCTATCCAATCTTTGCAATTGCTTCTAATTCCTGTCACAGGTTCTGCTCAGGGAGGACGTGAGGTTTAGAGAGATTTTGCACCACCTAGTGAGCTACTGATGCCTGCACCAGCAAGAGGGGAAGCAGCTGCTAGCACAGAGCTCCAGGTGTTTCGAATGCGTAAAATGTACTCTAAGCGCAAAATTCATGGAAGGTTTGGAAACTGCTGTCCCAGAAACACGGGTACGCTCGTGTTCTTTCAGCAGCGCAGTTACAGCCTCCGCACCATGAAAATATCCTCTGTTTGCTTTAAAACTGCTTCCTGCTGGTGCTGCTAGACCTACCTAGTGCTCCTATTGTAGGAGGCCTTAACAAGCCACTATCCCACTGGCTCCTGGGGGCAGCTACATTATGTGCACGGAGGTCTGAAATTATAATAAGACTTTACTGCATGAATCTGTGAAGACAGAAGATGAAAGTCACAGTCTGCATGCTCTGGTCAGTGGGCTCTCACCTCAGCAAGGAAAGAAAAGCCTGGTATCAAAATGTTTGATGAGAGTACAGCACAAGCCATAACACAAGCCTGCTCTGGGCTGGGACTACATACATGGCACAATATTTTTCCTTAAGTAACCACAGAATATCTCAAATTGGAAAGGACCCAGAAGGATCATTAAGTACAACTCCCTGCTCTGCACAGGACAGAATAAAACTAAATCATATAACTAACAGCATCGCCCAGAAATATATATATAAGCCAATATATAATAGATATTATATAATAAATATAATATGCATAATATTATATGTTAAATATTACATATATGTAATCACCATAAGTATAACAGGATGTAAAAATTACTCTCTCACTCCAAGAAATCCTTGTACTACAGTAAGTATCCACTATTTTTCTGTACCCTTTTACTCTTTTTTGTGCTTACACTGACAGTCACCGGTATCTCAGGTAGCCAACTGCTCTCTGCTCACAGTGAGTGCCGGTGTACTGTTTGTCCAGAACTGAATAGTATAAAAGCCACAGGTAAATAAGCAACACGAAAGCACAGTTTCCCTCCTCCACTCAACTCCCTGTGGAGGGAAAAGGCAAAAAACTTGCATGGAAAGAATATGTCCACTTTCAACTGTCTTATTCAATGTAAAATCCACAAAATTCATAATATGACTTCCTTTTTCAATAAATTCCGTGTGACACTGCAGCAAGTATATGTAACAAATATTTAACTTCCCTCCAACCCAAAGTGCTTTCACAAAAGTAGTGAATCAGACCAAACGTGTTGAGCTAAATATCTTGCTTCCCACAGTACTGTCTAAATGGTAACCACAGAAGTGTATGAGATTAGGGCATACATGTATTAAAGGGCTCCAGAACATTCTCTCAGTCTCCAGAAGCATGCATTTTACGGGTTTCTTAAATCAGAAGAAAGCACTGGTCCTCGCTGGATTTCGTTTCCAGGAATGTGTTCATTTTCCCTTGAACCCATACAAATTTCCCATGCTCATAACACTCTACAGCAACAGGAAGAATAGTCATCTTCTCTTTACTCTGAGAGCGGCTTTTGTTGCCCCCTACTTCTCATGTCGTAGAAAGCACACTAGCATTACCTTTGTAATGTCTCTCATGACTTAGCAGAATTCTATCAAATGTGTCCCTTTTTCCCCATTATTTTACTCCTTTCCAGACTAAAGCGTTCAACTCATTAGGGTGCTTCTACATGAAAAATAACTACATACTCTTCATTGTCCTTCTCACCCTTCTTTAAGCCTTTTCCAGTTCAACTATATTCCTTCTGAAGCAGGGGAACAAGAACTGCATATGTGTGCACGGGGAATTTTTACAGTGACAGAATTTATTCTGCAAGTCACCTTGCTTTTTTTCACCATTACGGACTAATTAAAAGCAAAAAAGCCCTGATTTTTAATAGTCAGCTTAGATCCAATTACTATAAATGTAAAATTAGGTTTTTAAGGGTTTTTGTTGTTGTTGTTTTTAATCTTGGTACATCATTTCACATTACCTGCACTGACTTTTATCTTTCCTTTCATTTGACAACCAATGTAACGACATCCTCCTGCAATTTCTCAGGGAGACTGAAGACTAGAGCCTACCATGAAAACAGAGGCTCCTCGTTATTTTTCCATTCCCAATCATTTATGAATGCTAATGAGCTTGGGTTCAAGACCCCTGCAGGACTTCTGGAAATTGACTACTTCATCACATCTTGTTGCCTACCTTCTAAACCATCCGTTTCAGTGTATAAGGACTCTACTCTCATAGACCATGACAGCCTAGCAGTTTCAGTACTGAAATGTGGTTTCTGAAATATAACATTATGATTCTGATATCATTTCAGACTAGAAAATTTTACAGTGTTTTTATTTGTTTCCATTTAAGTGCATTTCCCATTACAGGCTTTAACCTAAACAGGATTTTCCACATCAATTGTTCAGCAATAACTACATGACTTCTACTGCAAACAAGCAAGGTAACAAGGCAGCTTATTTCCTGCTCCGTAGCTCTGTCTTCAGTGCTAAAGGCTTGTATTGCAGGACAGCCTCAGCATACTGCAAACGTGGAATTGAAGTACGCTGAAGAGAAGTATAACTAGGGAGTATTCACTCAACCAGAATTTGTTGCAGTTTCAATTTATACAGTTACGTTACTTACAGAACTTACATAATTAAACACTTTAACAAGAAAGATGTACTACTGTATGTAGTTATAGTTTATATAGCAACTTTAAATATTTATAGCTATGCAGTTACAGTTTACCTGTCACCAGAATAAGCCCAGTTCATGGAGACATCACACTAAGGACAGTGAAATTTTACTTGAAAGTCCCCTAAAACAAGAAGAAAAAACATGCTGTAGCAGTAGATTGTTTTTGTCACTAACTGGAACAAATAGTAAATTTCCCGTTTACAGTCAGAGAGACTGAGGAATAATTTTTACTGAAGATAACTAGTTTTACAGCTGATTAATGAATCTGCAGATTGCACAAAGTCTCAGAACTATGCTTTGTCAGTAAGTAGAAGCTAACGGTGTCTCCTCAGAGAAAGACACTTGTATTCCTCCACAGCCTACAGCTGTAGTTCATATACTGTGGCAGAAAGAAAGGGGAAAGGGAAGGGCAAGGGCAAGGTGAAGAGAGGAGAACAACAGGAGAGGACAACGAAGAGGAATTGTGGAGCGCCTCCACTTTCTCTGCTCTTGCATTTTGTGAGGAAAACAGATTACATAAAGAATACAAACTTCAATTCTACATTATAATTTTACACATATTTTTGTGAGGAAGTTAAATCATTAAACAACTAAATTAATAAGAAATAGTGACATCAAAATTTACCAGTGTTTCCACTGGTACCAGGGAGGTTCCTCTCTCAGCTGATGTAAACACTCACAGTTCTACTGAATTCTGTATGTCTTCACTTTAAATCTTTCCAGGCAATTTTAAATCAATGACTGACACACCTACGTTTTGCGTGGTTGATTTCAACTGTGGAACTCAGAACCATGTGTAAAGATTAAATGTACTGCAGTACATGGGGAACAAGGCACTCCAGGGCAATGATCATGCCAAGAGGAGGGAAGTTTAACTGGCTCAGTCTAATCAGTAAAGACTACCCAAAACGTAACAATGAGGCTAGAGCATACCTGAAATCTTACAGCTCTCTGGGAAATGGTTATTTTACTCAAGTCTGTAAGGAACCATGTACGATTCACAGCCTGGAACCACTCTCAACCACAGGGACCTGCAACTTCATTTTCAAAATTCTCTAGAGCTCCCATTCATTGGAAATGTGGCAGTGAATGCAACCACTTGCACTACAGTGCTTGCACTACAGCATACTGCGCTCATTCCCTACGCTGCCTCCGTTCTTATTGTACTTACCCTAGGAAGCAAGAGGCACAATGTGAATTTTTCCTTCTGTAAAAACGTAATAACCCACATCTCCCATCTTCTGAGAGAGTGTTCTAAATGCCAACCTGTTATTTTAGGAGCGGGCATCAGTGCAGAGCAGAGCAAAGCAAAGCTCACCCCATTATTTCTAAGGACCTCCAACCTACAGGCCAGCATTAAGCATGTTCTGGGAACGTTTGTTGGATGCAACTCCCTTGGGATCGCAAGAGGTGATCGTCACATATCTAGAATCTGATCTGATTTACCTACTGAGAAGCTCAGGGGAGGCAACTACTTCATTTCAGAGTCCCATGGCTCTATGTACTAAACAGCTAAACGTTTCCACAATTGCTACATCTCTAGGGACGTAATTAACTTTAAAATAAAGGAGTAACATGACAGCTGATGGTAGTGCAGTAGATATGTAGAGGTTTTTCCACATTGCTATTTTAAAATTAGGTGACCAAGCTCAGCCACCTGATTTTTCTGAACTTTGAGTCTGGCTCTTTATGTAAAGTCTTTTGAATATGAAAGACCACATACAAATGTCACCTGTTATCTCGTCTGGATGGGATATGATATTTTTGGCAGCATTAAATTTTTATAGAACTTCTTTAAATCCAAGATTCCGTAGCATTTATATTGTAGTTATGTGTCTGTGTCCTCTGGGAGTCTTGGTCTGAGAACTCTCTGTCGTGGTTTTGTTCGGTATTTGAATTAACATGCAGTTTCTTTTTTGTGTAGTGAAGTCAAGCTTTCCCCCTCCCAAGAATGAAGTTTGGGTTTCTTTACCCCTCTTTGGAGGACTTATTATCTGACATTAATCCCCTGAGCTTACAGATCAACCCTCCTGGCATATTTAAATCCTAAAATTTGAAAACAATCAGATGAGCAATAAAGGTGAAACATGACACTATCTGAGAATAAATGTTACATTGACAGATCAGCTGGCAACATTTCACGAGCTATATGGCATTTGTTCTCATCTCCTCATGGCAGTCAGGGAATCTTACCTTTCTTTTCAAGGGAATTATTTGCTAATGCTAGATGGCTAAAATATACCAGTCTATCAAAAACTGAACCTGGTGATCTGCTACAGTGCAGTTTAATTCTGTAGAAAGTAAGTCACTGTTCCTCAGGATATTAACTCCTCAGAAATACCACTGTGTACTTGTTTTTTCTTGCCTGTAAGGACGACTGCAGACTTTAAACAGCGGCAATCATCCTTTTTTTTTTTTTTTAAGTGGAAGACACTGCAGAATTCCCTTCATTAAACAGAATATGCAAATAAGAAGCACAACTTCAGACTACCCAGAAAAAGGAACAAAAATCCACAATTGCTGTATCTGGAGGGCTGCAGACCACAGAACCACCTCACCCACAATAAAAAGATGAAAGAGAAATAGACTCCAGCAACCTGTGATACATAACCAGATATTTACATTTCAGTCTAATAATTTTTGAAGACCCACAGGTATACTCTAGACAACAGACTTCTCCTTTACCAGAAACAGCATCCAAAGAAAACCAGGGAATGCTGTACATCATGTGTACTTTCCTTAACTTCCTTAATTGCTCTTACTGCATCTGAAATTACTCCACGTTTTATATTGCTTACTGTTCTTGCTTTTAAGAATTTCAAGGGACAGATGAATACTGCGAAACGTGATAGCAATTGTAATAAAAATAAAAGCAATACCTTCAAAACATCATCTTAAACATCTATGGAACAGATGCCGATGCTTTGCCTTAAGGTTACAATGGCGTCTGTTACTGAGTCACCATGACAGAGCTTAGAACGTTATGTTTGTGTTTAGATTATCTGCTGTAGACTCATGCAGGTGACTGTCCTGGGATTAATTTGATGAAGTCTGACATTTCTGTACTATCACCTGATTGTTACCTGATCCTCACAGGGTTTATTTGGCAATTCCATAACTACCTCCCCCAGTCAACAAAAAGAAGGGAAATAAGAAAATGGAAAAGGCCAGACTTCTGAAGTAATCTTCACCATGTGTTTAACATTTACATCACAAAAATTAATGGCATAACTGTAACTGCAGGTACACAAGATAAAGGACAAAAGCTCTTTTTCCTTTGTGGTGCAAGCACCTTCTCACACAAGATCTGTCACTGATTCTTTTCCCAACTTCATGAGATTTATTTCCCATTCTCTTCCAAGATGCCACCAACCCAGCCTCTAGCTAAAGTTTGTTAAGACAACTATTTTTGACTTCTCTTGATGAAACTGTTGCACCACATTCTACACACTTGCTTTTTGCACTGTCATAATGTTCAGTCAGAGAAACAGCAGTGTGCTGGACTAGATTTGAGCTGCTGGAGATGCATACAGGTTTACAGTATCATGTCTGCTAAATCACCAGGAAACAAAATACTACCGATTTTTTATCCAGCCTTTACTGGGACACATTATTAGTCCACATATAATTGAAAGCAAAGCTATTCTGAGTAAAGCGTATACTGTATACAGAGAATACAAAGTGTTCAGAGAACAAAATAATCCTAAAACTACTGGGCCCAAATAGACTGTCTGTTACTAGTATTTTCCTTTCTCACTATGCCAGTTCAAAACACCATCAGTGTGAGTATGAAACATTTGTAAGTACAGGTTATTGTAGCTTAATGGAGTTTGCCTTCTAGCAAACCTGAAGCTCACCTGTCTGCCACCAACTCCAAAGACATTCATGCTGTCTACTTCAGTGAGGCAGAGCTGGTCCCTCAAGTCTGAAAACTGCAATATTTTGTGTGGTTCTGACTACATACCAAATATCCTCAGCTTCCAAAATCCACTTTGCAACAGGAGGCCTTTGAACAGGCGCTCAGTTTGGTATATGTCAACCAATGCATGCTACTACACTCATAGCCTTTTTACCATTGTGTAACTGTGATGTTTTGATGTGAGAAGTGAAAGCATCTGGATTGTTTTGTTACTTGCATCCACAAACCAAAACCTGCAGCAGAGCATTGCATGCCTTTAACATAGCAGGGTGGGGATAACTTGTGGCTATTTTAATTATATCGATTCAATAGGGAACTTTTTTATATGTATTGATTTATGTCAGCATATTGCAAAGTAATTCCAATGGACAGCCTGAAAATGTTGTACATAATCACTTACATCAAAAACCATAGTCATCTTACTGGATGAAAGGGCTGAAAAGAAAAGGAAAAAGGGCAGACCTATAAAGGAAGTTGAACTCCAATGCATAAGCAATGCTGCGTCATGGAGATTCTCCAACAAAGTAGTGACAAGATCCGGTGCTGTCAACATAATTGATGGAGAATGACAGACCTCTATGACTTAAGACAGAAATTGCAAAATAATGGAGAAATTGGAGCAGAACTGTCTACATAATGGCAACAGGTTATCAGTAGTAGCCCCCCAAAAGACATTGAACACACAATAAGGTACTAAATGCAATCTTTTTCATGTAGCATCTTTAAGTCAACACCTACAGTTGTCTACGACAGAAAAACTCAGGCCAAGGCAACAGAAGTTGAGGCCTATGTCCTAGGGTCAAGATAAAATTTAAGTAAGAAGTGATAACTTGCTTTTTTATTAGCTGGGAGCTAATGTGAAGGTACCAATTTAGTTTTCAAACACCCTCACTGAAATATACTTAATGCTAAATGGAGAAGTGTCCTTGAAAACCTCAGAAGTGAGGAAATAAACAAGAATAAATAGTGCCTCCCTTTTGATATCTAGGTTCATGGAAGCTTTTCTGAAACAATGACAGTTAGGTAACAAGATGCATCCACTTACGAGGTGTTACCCACTGTGAGGGCAAACTACGGAGAACCACATCTCGCTTTAAAGTGTCCTATTGTACTAATTTACTCAGAGATGGCAGCCTGAAAGAATATGGTCTTCTGAAAGTGCCTGCTGTAGAGCATAGTCTGAGAAATACATGCAGAGCTCTAATTTCTAATATAAAGACATTTTAATCTAAAGCTGTTTGAAAAGTTAGACAAGTGCTTCAATTTAGCACATCTCTATCTCAGTACAAAAGAACTCTAAATGCTAGAAAGCTCTCAGAGAGTATTACAGAATATTCTCTTCTCAGAGAAATGAGAAAATCACACCTGACAACTCTCCCAAAGAAAAGTGTTGGAAGCCCTCTTTGCAGCAGGTGAAGGAAAACGCTAGTTTAGGTAAGGAATCTGTCACAGATCTGATACAAGCTCCAGCATGACAAAAGAAGTCACGAGACAAGCTATGAAAGTGTTTGTAACGTCAGACAAATCCATTCTTCACATTGCATGAGCTACAACAGAAATGGGCAAGGTTCAGTTTTACAACGCAAAACAAAAATCTGAGGGGACAAAAAAGTAGCTTATGAAGTCTGCAACAAGAGTAAGTTTTAATATAATATATTAGTTTCTTCTCATTCAATTCTAGTGAGGACAATATGATTCCAGGAATGTGTTTGGTCCAAAAGTTTCAATGTCAGTGAAATCCTAATCTTTAGAAAACACTGGAAGATGAACTTTGACTGTATAGACCTTTAAATAAAAATAGCATTTTTACTAATGTATTCTTCCCAAGTGCCTACTTCTTACTAGTATGTTTCCCATCCTAATACTGTATGTTTTTGCAGCTGGCAATTGACACTGCCAATGAGCCTTTATGTTCAATGTTATTTAATATATTCCCACCAGAAAGCTATTTTTACTATTCAATTTCAGTATCCTCTTGAAGTGTCTTGCATGTAATGTTCATATTTTAATTTGCATTTTTTTCCCATAGGATAAGTAAATAAAGATTCAAACAACAATACTGAAAGAATTCAGGCTTGTTTGCTGAGAGAAAGAATTTTATAGAATAGAAAACCACTTTGTTTTACCAAAAATAAAGGAAAAAATGCACTTTATGCTTCAGAGGGCCATACTGGAGATGACCAATATAGCACCATCATAATGGCACATTTGCATTTAATTTTATAGATATAAGAAAAAAACATGCTCAGTTATCATTATAAATGGTAGGATGAAAAGTTCTCAAAAGAGTGTCCCATTCTATAGAACAATCTCTTAAACAGCTACAACTGGCCCTTCAAGAGGCAGTCTGTTTGGATCTGTGTGCACGTGCCATTTTTCCACAAAACTGGCATTTCCTGGCCTAGCATTACATGCTGTGGTTAAACCCATGCCACTCAATTTTCCCTTACTGTTTCAGCAGTATGCTTGCAAGGAATCGTGTCACATAGTCCTGTGTTCTGCCGCCACAGTCACACGGTGATGCAGTGGGAACCTTCAGGCTCGCATCTGGTGGAAACACCAGCCTGTTCTAGGGCTCAGGACCATTCTTTGTGCCAAGGGCATTTGCTTTCAGTGCTCTCACAATTCTTTCTAGAGTTTTAAACATACAAAACTCAAACCACCTAGCAAGATGGAATCAGTTCTACCTGAGAGTACAGCAGCAGCATCGACTACAAATGATTCTTTCATTTACACTTCAAATCTACTTTGCTCACAAAACTGTAACTGGCATTTTGGCTATATTACTCACAAACCTCACAACAGCATTGTGTTAATTTACAGTATTTGAAGAGTAGATATCATTTACATATATTTGCCCAGGACATATCTGACATTGCTGCATTACAGTAAGATTTAAATTTCCTTTCTGCTATAGCCTACTAAATAAACATACTCTGTCCCTTCCCCTGGACTGAGAAAATTTTTATTCACACACAACCAGTATAAAAATACTGTGACCTCTTTAACAATCTTCAAGCCAATACTTTCTGCTGAATTGGAAAAATAATCTTATGTGGCTAGAGAAATAATGTTTGTGTTTTATCAGTGTTGTTCCCGCCAAAGGCTGGATTATCTGTTTCACATCCATTTAAACACAGGAAGGTTATAACAGGGCAGACAGCAATCTGGACTTTATTGGCTGGGAAAACTGACCTCATAAATCTGATTTGATACATCTGTCCTTTTGGCTGTCTGCATATATGCCCGTGCATCCCGTTGGCCATGTGCCTGCTCAGTGGTAGATCTGCTTCTGTGGCTACTGCAAAGAGGATTTTCCATCTCCCCCTCTCTGTTACAAAAATAAAAATACTGAAAGAAGTGCGTAACGGAAGACGTGTTTATGGTTGCTTGTAGGTGCTTAAAAGAGACAATGTACTGTTATGATTAACAATCAAGAAACTACCTAGAGCAATATTGATTATGGCTATCTGTCTATTTCTGTAAGCAGACACTGACATTACTCTCATTGGCATACTTTCTGAGTACACAGGAGAGTCTAAGAATGGAGTACATCACTACAGAATGTTGCAGGCCATCTCACATCCCAAACACCTTACAGCTCACACTTCAACAGCAAAAGATTGGTATCTACCACTTGAACCCAATTAAAAATACCAAACTTTCAAAGAGACCAAGTTTCAAGTAGGGAATGAAGGATTGAAACTAGCAATGTGTAACTGCAAAATAGGTATTACGATGTAACAATTATTCCAGGTACATGAATTTGCTGAACTGCATTTACTAGAGTGAAATGTTTCAGTTTGTTTATCACCAAAGATGCATGACATCTGTTGCTCTGCATCACAGTGCATAATAGTGAGTTTTTTAAAGGGAGTCACCAGCAATCCCTTTTTCCTCCAGTGTTCTGGTGATGCCACGCTTTAGGACTATCTATGCAGGCCTACACAATTTGTTTTCCATTAGTAAACCAATTTAATATAATTAGTGAATACCAGAGAAAGAGGGGGAAAAAAGAGCACCGTTCACTCATTGCCTTTTCAAATGAAGACTGCCAATCTATTTAAATGAAGTCCCAATACCAATAGGTGGTTTTTAAAACTGCTCATACTCTACCTGGAAAAGTGACACTCTATGAAGGAAGCAGGAACAAATTAAAAATTAAATACTGGCATTTTAGAATGTTTCCCTCCTGCATTAGATTTTCAATGGACACATGGGTAATTTAATGATTAACAAATATTTCTTTTTCAAATGTCTGATTTAGTTGCTAGGTGCATATAACAGCAGTAAAATATATACCTAAGAAGCCTGGCATCTGTACTGATTCATGCTGGTTTCAGGCACTGTTGTTTAACTTCATAGTGGAACAGCAGAGGATTAAAAAACAGATTAGCCTCCACACTATAGATGGATTTGGCAGGCCAGCTGCTTAAAGGGAAAGCAGAGAAGAATAGGCTCATGCTATTGATCCAATTTTCTGCTATGTGCTGACAGGACGCAGCAGTTTGATCTGATTTTACCATTACTCCACTTCCCAACAGCTCTTCTAGTAGTGCAGGATAAGATAAGAAGATCATGGGAACGGCAGATGATAGAATAATCCACCTATTGATTTCTTCTCCCTGCTTACACCCTGTGTTTTAATTGAATTTTGTGGTTCAGCATTGGTTTCAGCCTGTGCTTTCAGAGCCAACTAGAGTACAAAGTAAAGCAATGGGAAAAATCAAATTCTTGAATTTTGTCCAAATGGAGTTGGACAAAAATAGACTCAAAGATTCTCATTGCAAATTTGACTCTGGAATGAAGGTTGTGTTGAGGGTTTTTTGTTCTGGTTTGGGTTTTTCTCCGTTTCACTCAGCTCTTCCTTGCAATATGGGCAATGTGAAAAGGAGAACGCTGAGAAAGAGACATTTTCTTGTTCCCAGCAAGCAGGTTAAAACATTAAGAGAGCTGGAGGTTTTGAAAAATTCACTTTTGACACAGAAGTCACAAAATAAACTTAGCAGAGTGGGACAAGTTGCCGTCAGTCACCTCTTACATAAATACTTTCTTTGCCAGTTGTGCTAGAACTTGGTTTGCATTCTCTCATCAATGCACTGTATAAATGCTAGTAATTTAAATGCTGGACATCTAAAGGTATTAGAACGTTAAATATAATTCTAAAAGAAAGGGACACATTTAAAAATAGAGATGAACAGTTCACTTCCACTCCAGCACTGGGTAGAGTCTTTACCTGCCCTGCCTTCCCCATGCTTAAGTTAAGCTTCAGTCAAGTAATAGTGTTTACCACCACCTTAAGAACATGGTCCTGCATCACTCTTTTCTTCGTGCCTTTAAGAATCTAGGAGCTAAGATTTAAAAACATGGATGATGATTTGTTTGATGATTTACTAACAACCCAGACTACGGATGATAAGCTCCAATTCAGTATCTCTCTATTCTCCAGCGTCCTATGCAAAGTGCAGGTAACTAATGACCTTTCCTCTTCAGCAGAGCCGTGACAAAAGCATGGTTTCATTCTAAAAGGACAGTGTGTGAACAGTGCTCTATACTTCTTCCAAAATTTAAGTGGCTAAGGAACCGATAGGCCATATGTTAACAGAAAACACATGATGGAAAAAAAAAAAGCGTGCACACAATGCTTCATTCTGACCACGAGGTTGTACAATGACTTAGGGCCCACTAAAGAGCTGCATGCATAAAATCAAGATTAGAGCTGAAGAATAAGGGAGGCACTCTTTGACTATCCTGTAAGTTACCCTGGACCTCCAGAACTCTTTAGTAGCTATTCTTTATAGGAAAACATTAAGCATATGTATTATGTGAGATTTATAAGTTTGAGTTCTGCTCTTAATATAGTAACACTTACAATTTCTTGATTAATTTCCAAGCAGAATTACTTTACTCATCTGACGGCTTGTACTTGGAAAGATAAAAATTTTGGAAAGGCTTATGGAATGACAAATGCAATGTAAAATTGTATTTGCATGTCCTGAGGAGAATAGTAAGAAGAGGAAAACTCAAAATACCAACTCCCCCTTCTTGCATAATGAAGAATAGTTTTAAGACATAATGTGGTTCAGCATTTCAAAAGAATCACAGCATAGCAAGGAGAATGGTGCCAAGACACATCACAGAATAGCAGGAACTCATGCAGCGCCAAGCCTTTAAGACTACACATCTTGGATATTCATGCAGAAGCCAGGCATGATGCTACCCACAAGGCAGCTACACGTCCATGTCTAGTCACTGACTACACTGCATGGTCTTTCAGATTACAAGAACAAAGACAAAATGAGGCAAGAGCCTTCAGCAATAATGATTATCTGCACATTTTTCTAAATAGCATAGGACAGACAATCAAAACTGCTTCTTATGGCAATGACTGCTCTAGTCTTATCTTCTTCATGTTTGGAAAGAAGATATGACATGTCCAATGCATTAAGGAAAAGGAGGAATAAGATCGGGAACTGTCTCTCATTTGGGGATCATCTGGTCTAAATGGGGTTCTTCCTGCCTTCCAAAGAGGGCCCACATAAGTTTCATAAGGGCTCAAGATGAGCTAGCTAAAACACATGCCTTCTCCCACTGCTTCCAGAACAACATTCTCATTGAAACATCCTGTATTTCTCCAGACAAAAGGCAGTGCCAGCAAGGTAATTAACCCATTGATTCCAGGTATAAAATACTGTGCAAATCTTGTAGTGGTGATACATCCACTTCATCTGTAGTCTCCAATTCTTCAATAGCATGCAGAGCAAGTTTTGTTTGCTGAGCACTACATGACCACATTATATAAAGCTGCTGCTAGCAATATCAAAACATATTAAAAGTTTAACTAAGACAATGTGTTTCAGAAGAATTTGCTTTCTTTGGAGCTGGAATGTCCCCATAAAAAGGCATGATCTGTACTAGACTGAGCTGTCCAATGATCTGCAAACACTGCACATTGTGTCCTGGAGTAAACCCTGCTTTCTTCAAACCCAAATTGGTTTGGATTCCTCCTGTGCATGCAGAGAGTATTTTCAACTAATGCTACAGCTGCATGTCTTAAACCTGCATTTTGATTTGTATGGCTGACTTTCACAGATGTACTTTCACTTTATAGTATTGCAAGTCTACTGACAATGCCACAGAGCCTCTTCGTGGTATCCCTGGGAGGGGTGTATATGCAAAAGTGCCCCTGAAAAGCATAGCTGTTCCCATTTTCAAAGCTTGATCCACTATCCTGATTTGGCCAAAAAAAAAAGGAGGGTTTTCTCCACAAGATTCTCCTTCTTCCTACTAGTCTGCTGAAGATACTATTAGTTATATAGGCACGTGCAGCACACAAAACTGTAATACAGCACACGCACATTTTTCATTTCTTCCAGTGCCAGCACAGGCTCATGGTTACTAGCAGCCTTCTGCTTCTCCTGAGTGCCTCTATCCCCATCTCACCTGGCCTCTCACCATTAGTTCACCTCATACTCTGCAGTGTCCCACACCTCTGCTACAGCTGTTTCACCACTACTCCTTAAAGCTTGGTATTCCACAGTCTCGCCCACCTCCCTGTTAATACTTGTGGCCCCACAGTAGCACACAGGGCAAGAAAACTCAGGACACATAAAAGTGAGTCAGTTGGGAGCTTCATTTCGCTGCTGATAAAGGGTGAGGGAATTTAACTTTGCAGACTCTAAGAAGATTTACCCAGCAATACAGAGGTGAAAATCATGGTGATGACGAGACAACGTCTATATTATTGAAAGAAAAACCTGGTGAATGAGTGTTACAGTCCTACCAGGGGTTGACTCCAGGCCTAGTTTTCCTCGTAGCAAAGCTGAAAAGCTGTGCCTTCATTGAGTTTTCGACTTAGAATACTTCTCCCACACAGAAATATGCCTTTTACAGCAGAACAACTTAACACACATATGCACTCCCACAATGGATCAGTCCAAAGGTAGTTCTGGCTTGGAGTTCTGACTCCAACAGTGTCCAGAAGATGTGTAGAAAACAAGTGCAAGAAACCGGGCAAGTGCTGAGCAATTCACTCTTTGATATACCCTCTGAGTTTACTGCCTTTTTTAGTAGTAAAGACAAGTTGTAACATTGGCAGGAAGTCCCAGCTTTTTACACTTTCACCAGTTCTATTGTTGTTACACAATACAGAGCTTGGGTCCTGGAAGACAAGTATGATATGAAATACTTCTAGAGCATTGCTTTAAATGCAATCATTTTCACTTCTTTTCAGCCTTCCCCCAAAGCCTCTTTAAGATGTAGCAGTAAAGACAAGCAGATACCAGATACAGAGATGCCACTGCAGAAAAGAGACCTTTTACACTTCACTCCTGTGAATCTGGTCTCTAGGTTTGGATGGTTTCTCTCAGTCAGGTTATGCAAGCCTATATGTCCCCTGAAAGTGGTTGTCTCTTCAAGCATATTTTCCTTTTTAATTAAAATAATATTTTGAAAATAAAATTGCCCTGTGACAAGAATAAATGACAGAACAGCAGCTGTAGCGATTAGCTTATAAGGACTTGCACAATGCAACACTAATGAGCTGAAGTACACTCTTATAGAATATCAAAATGATTTCTTTACATGGGCAAATAGGTTTCTTGGGTTTTTTAATGAACATTTAGTGCAACAGATGGCTTGACTACTGTGGACATAAAAAGGGTTTCACCAGATGTCACCACTGTTTGCAAATGTTAGACATCCCAGAATATATATATGCCTCAGAAATCACCTACGCAAACCTCAGGGCACCTCTCTGCATCCACATGCTAAGTCCATGTGCAGTTCTAGTCTCAGGAAGGGCATAGTGGAATTAGAAGGGAATGTGAAGACAGTAAGGTGATGAAATACCTGATTACACGGAAAGACTGTGGCTCCTTGAACTGTGGAGGAAGCAGGTAGGATAGGACATGATGAAGGCTTGCAAAATTATGAAGTTGTTTGATAAGGTGAATATGGAACTGCTGTTCAAGAAACCTGACTACTGAAACTTGTGGACACTTACTGAAACTGACATGAGATCAGTTCAGAACACCTACAAGAAAGTACATTAAAGAGATTGTAGAGAACTTCTGGATATTGTTGCTGCAAAAGGTTGTGGAAGCAAATAGTGCCTGTAGGTTGAAAAAAGAACCAGACAAGTTCATGGACAACAGGTTCACCCAGATATAAATGAAATTAGGGTAGGGGTGTGCTTTCAACATCCCTACTTCAAATCTTATCTCCTGCTGCCACTTCTGGGGACAAAGTGCATTTTTTATTAATCTAATTCTACTGTAGTCATTAAACACTCTTTTCTGTTCCTAAACCTTTAATAGGAAAACAAAACAAACACCAAAACCAATACATTTACCGCATAATACAGACTAACAAAGCTAGCGCTTTCAGGTGTTGATATACAAAGAGTGAATAACACCATTGTTTTTAATGATTGCTGGGCAACATTGTTCGGAACAGAGAACCATGTTTTTCAGCAATTCCTAAGCGTGCTCCTCCTTAGAAGCACAGGGTAGCACTGGTCAGACAGAATCCTGCAGATGGGATTCTTTTTCAAAGAC
This sequence comes from Chionis minor, assembly GCA_013398295.1. Lineage (NCBI taxonomy): Eukaryota > Metazoa > Chordata > Aves > Charadriiformes > Chionidae > Chionis > Chionis minor. The sequence goes on from VZSF01009326.1 coordinate 59,361, forward strand.
TAAATTCAACTTAAGGAAATTAAAACCTGAATGACTGGAAGATAACCTGTGGTCCTCCCCAAAGTATGGCCTCTAGCATGGTAATTGATCTAAGGAAAAAAACAGGTAGCTTGAAAACTTTTACAAGGTGTAAGCATGTTTAAGAAATACTATAAAGCCTGTCCTGGCACCAGCGCTTGGACAAATCCTAGACGAACTTTAAAGCAGCCATGTAATACCTGTTATTACAGAATAATTGCTAACTTTATCAAATTACTTTTTTTACCTTTACTCCATAGCTTGGCGAAATTTTGCTAGTTAGGATTTCAGTCTCCTCTGTTGTGGCACAAATATTCTCTTAGAAACTTTCAGCAAAAACGGTGCCCCTGAGAAAGAAGTTTTAGGCAGCATGTTTATAGAAAAAGACGCAGGCCAAGCAAGCTGGACGTCTTATGACCGTGTTCAGACCAAAGAGCAGGAAAAGATATTCAATGAAAAGCCTAATTTTACACTAAAAAAATATATATACCAGCAACTTAAATGCCAAAGTGCTTTTCCCACCTCCTCCACAAGATTTAAGTAAGGAGGCCACCTTCCCTGACAGCACTGAGTTCTCTTCTTGTGGTCTACTTGATGACAGAAGGTCAAGGGGCACTCTGAAATGTTTTGGGGCAAACTGAAAGAAGAAGATACTTCTGCGGGAGAATCTTTGTGACAGTGCTCATAGTTGCTGTGAAGTTCCAAAGCCAGTTGCTATTCAGGGCCACTGAAGCCTCCCTTAAGAACAAGTACAACATGCTGCTTTGTAGAGATTGCCTGTAGGGCAGACTCTGATAAATATCGTATTCAATGCACCTGTGTCTCTAGTGAGACCTGCTGCTGTGTCTGAAGATTCAGTACTGCAAGCCTGAAAGAAGGAAAAATTCTAATATGATCATATGTCATTTGCCCACTAACATGGCAAAAAGTTTTAGATTATAATCTCATCACCGGTGGGTATAAAATCTCTTAAGCCGCTGCCAACTCCCAAAGGTCATTAGCAAAGTACGGCCATACTGGCAAATTATTCTCATTACCTCAGCACACATCATGCACGTGTGATGAAGCCAGACTTTGACAAGGAGACATAGTTTCTATTAGAGCATGGTAGAAGAGCGGTAGAGAGCAAGAAGAGAAAACATCAGGTCTGATTCATAGATTAGAGCAGAGAGGAGTCATTCTGCGCCAGAGTCGATACTCCTTTCTGGTCCCAAATCCTTTGCAGCAAGCAGAGGAGCAATGCTGGAGGCCATGGTTTCGCAGGGAATCTGCAAATGATAGCCTTGCTATCCAGCAACCAGTGGCACATCCAGACCTCACTTCATGCTGACATCGGGTGAGTGAGTCTTTAAACTGCTGTGACTTTCACTGACAGTGCTGATACCCCCCAAAAAAGGATACCACTGTCAGACTCTGTGGATCTTAGAAAGATTAATGCTAGCACAGTGTTAGTAGCATATAACCAGTCAAAAAAACCCCAACCCCAAAGCAGGGGAAGCATGCATTTTACTAGCTCTTGAAATGCTCCTGTCATGGAGGTAAATATGAAAGGTACACCAGACCACGCATGCTCCTTATAAAACTGCATCAAAGGAGCTGTCATCCACAGAGAGAGACCTCGTACAAAAGTCCACAACCAGTGAACTCTGACTGACAAACTCTTTATGATTTCTAAGGAGAATTCAGACTTCAACTCATGTCTGGTTCAGCCAAGTGCAAAAAGCTACATTCTGGGAAAAAACTTTGCAGCTACTAAGCGGACTACCTTAAAACCTTTCATCCTCTCACAGAAGAGCATGGAATAAACATGTGAGTGCTGATTTTCAAAATCCATAGTTCCTTTAATATTTTAAATAGCATATGTGCATTTGACCCCCACTGCCAAGCAATAATGTTAATCAAAAAGGTATTCCAACAGAAGTGCCGGCTTTGTGTGTTCCAGAAATATTTGTAGTTACTACGTATCTTTTCAAACAACTATCAGGTACAGTCTCTGCTGAGTCTGAAAAGTAATGTAAATTTTTTCTAATAGCTCTGCTCTGTCTTTATGTCACTGCCATTAGAATTATATTCTCTGTTTGTATCAGCACTTGAACAATTAACAGACATTTTCTCAAGCTTTTGAGATGTTTTCATTTTACAGTAAAATGGTTTCTTTCTACTGTGTACTATATAACTAACCAAAAGAGAAAGAAAAGATCAGTGCAAATCACTTCTATAGTTCACCATAAATGAACATTTCTAATCACCGTTTTGTTTGAATTGCAGTGTATTGGAAATGCATCATGTACAGATCAATTTTCCGACACACACACAAGCTACATTCTGTATGTGTTATTGACTCAACTGTGAAGCCGTGTGGCAGAAACAGTTAAGAATATATTTACAGGAGACTGAGTCCTACAGTAAATCAGTAATGAACTTGTTTGTCTGACCTATTTATTCATGACCCATAAGTGAGCTTCTGCTTTTTCCCAGTAACTTCTACCATACACATAACACTATAAAGTAATGCTACACAAACTAATAAAGACAAAATAACCACTTAATTCCTGTATCAACTTTTTCATTTTTTGTAACTAACACAATAAGATAATTTGCATTGCGATCATTCCTTCCAACATCTTGATTAACTTCTACTTAGCCAAACATGGGTAAGCTTCCTCCAGCTGAGTATTAAGGGAAAAATTTATCATCTCTTTACATTCAATTTAGCCTTAGGAAGAGAGCTCTCAAACAAGTTTACACAAGATAACTATGTTCTATTTTCTGGAAATTTTTAAAACTAGAAATGATAAATATTCTTTTAGGTAAAACAGACACTGTCTTACACTTTGAATGCCTCATTTGAGATGCTTCAAACTTTTCCTGCATTCACATCAAAGCACCTCTGGGACAGCTAGGGCAAGTGGGTTATTTTTTATACATCTTTTTTTGTGCTCAGACAAGGAAGTATAGAATGTAACTGTTCATACACACACGTGTAAATAAGGGTATCTGAAGAAAACAAAACTTGCTAACCTCATCTCACCCCCCTATACTTTTACGGAATCTCTAAAAACTGTTTGATGCTCTGTGAGCACCTTTCTCGGTGACCCGACACCTCTCTAAAATGCCAAGATTTTAGGTACAGCAGCTGTACTCACCTGTGTTACTTCCATACTCACAAAGATTTCAGAAATAAATGAGGACTTCCATCATTTTGGTCAGCTTTTTTCACTGAAGAATGTTGCTTCTAAACAGAAAAGCCGAGCCACTTCTGAAACGCCTTCCCTGAGACTTTCATCAGCACAAGAGACACTGACTCCAGGAGCAATCCACCTACAGTCCTCAAGCCCTCTTATAATCCTAAATATGCCACATAAGCATAAGAAGCATAAGGCACTTTTTTAATATATTGTGCCTCCTCCACCTTCCAGCTTTCTTGGACAGAAGTGTTGATGCGGAAGGAAGAGGCTGTGATGATCCACAGTACTGTTGTGGGGCTTAGGGCAATACTGAATTCAGCCCAGCCACCAGAACAGACAGCCCTACAGTCAGGAGAACACAAAATATTTTACCTGTAGTCATCACTCTCAACAACGCTGCCCTTCATTTTGGTCTGAGCACTTTCATTTTCCTGAAATAAAATGTGAGTGCACTACATGGCAGTACTGAGGCACACACTGGATTGATTTACTCTCAGGGGGAACTGAAGATATTTTTTAAGGAAGCTCATACAAGAGATCAATCATGAGAGACTTGAAATTATTGTAGCAGAGGCAGAGGAATAACTGGATGCAAATCTGTAGAGAACCAGGATTCACTAGTTCTGTGGTCACAGAACTTCTCTTTATGCAGCTGCTTCTCTGATTCCAGAGCACATCTACTTGCTCAGCCTAACATTGCCAGTCCCTCACCTTGTATGCAGTGACCTGCCAAAGCAAGAAAATCCTTAGCTCATGAAGGACAAAACTTAAGCAACCATGCATGTAGTAAGACTTATCTCTTTAAATCTAAATGAATTTAAAGTTCAGACCACTGCTGAAGAGAAAGATACCTAACTGCCCTGCAATGCTTTCAGCCACTCACCTCGGAGTACAGTAGTCCACCTGGTATGAGGCATTCTTCTGTGCATTGCCAGTGTGCCTGCACGGCCACACCTACTCTGAAAGGTAGAATGTTTGTTTGGGTTACATGGGAACATAAGAAAAGATAATAAAAGCTAGTGCTTTTTTCCCAGGGATTGTCGTAGCTGTCTGTCTTGCTTGCTTACATCAAGCCTGCTGGTGTAAACTCAAGAGGTGCAAGAAAAAGGTACAAGAAGATTTCTTCAAGACAGAAAGAAGCACTTGTCATACAGGTTAAGTACAAACCCAGTATAGTATTGGTTACTGTGTCCAAACGAGCTCTTGTGACCATAGTTTTATGACAAAACAGGCAGCTCTTGTGAAGAAATAATTGTAGAGATGCTAAACACAAGCGTGCACTAACTTTTAAGTAAAGAAAAAAAAAAGCTTATCTTTTTATATCTCTGTTTTGATGCTGTTTGCTACAGTCACAATGGGCTATAATGCTTTCAAATTTTCCAGCACAAAGCCCTAATCTGAGGATATTCTAATGAAGCGAGACAAACGCTCAGCACAAGAATAGCCTGGCATTTCTGCAATGAAATATGAAGCTAAGGCCAAATCCCGAGGTCAAGTTTTACAGGCAAAACTTTCAGAAACTCTGATGGCTGGCTGAGTAAATGAAGACATCACACTTTGGCCTGTAACTGCTATCATGCATGGAAAGCATTTTTCTTTTAGAAAAACAAAGTAATCTTCATAATCCTGGCAAATTGGGCAGGTAATTTTAGCACTTGCATCACGTATTTTGTGCTGCAATTTCCTTAAGGATGCTTCATGCAATTTTAAACGCACACTACCTCCAAGAAAGTCTCGCACTGAAGCCACTGCTATCTTTGGCACTGTGGGGAAGAAATTTAAGGTTTGTCTACTAATTTTAATAATATATGAAGATTTGCTTGCTTCAGGTTCAGAAAGCAGCCTATCCATGTGGCAAATAAGAAACATAATTTCTAAGATACTTTGCCTTCTTGCTCTACGCCTTTACCTTCCACAAATCTTTCCCTTCCCCAAAGGATTTCAAGGACAAGTCTCTCCATATGGCTGCCCTCTTCTGGATGGAATCAAAAAATGTTCGATAATTTCCACACAGATAAAATGCAGTGGGCTGCTTTTCAGTTGAGGACGATTTAATTTTTTTCCCTGTGTCTGTGTAATCACAAAGGTTACATTATGCCAGAATGAGAACTATGGAATTCTAAGGGGCTGCTTCATAATTCTCTACATAGTTAGCCAACCTTTTTTAGAGTATTTAGCCAACTTGCCTTTTTTTTTTAATCTTATGAAATTTTTCAGTTTTGCATTTCTTTCCTATATTTATCCGCACTTAAAACACACTCTTGTTTCCTTGTAAAGTACTTAATCCTCCTCCACAAACATAATGGAAAACATTTCCATAATTCCTTGTTAAGGTAAGCATGTTAAACACAGAATAGTAAGGCTAGAAGAGTTCTTATATAATCTTTTCCTCTGCTTGAGGTCTGGGTAAAATATTTCTTTGCTACTCTACATCAGTGTTTGGCTGACCCCTGTTAAAGACACCTGATAACAGGGACTGCAAAATTTTTGCAGGGAATCCAGTCCACTGCTTCACCAGTTAACTATTGCTGTTCCTATAGGTTTGTTTATAGACTGGTGACATGGGCTCTAGAGATGATTTTCAAAAGGACACATTCATCAGGGAGCTTGGTGTTTCCTTCTGTGAGCTCTCATCTTTAAACTGAGTGCAAGGATTAGGAGGCAAAGTAGAAAGGCAGAAGACAAAATGTCCCTTAAAGGGGGTTTCAGATCTTGACAGTGGAATCAGGAAGTCAGAAGGTTTTCTCAGTGTTATGTATGCACAGGCATACAACCCGTGCATGCTTTGAAACTTTCACTGCACATCTGTGCATCACTGCATGGACTAGGCACCAAGCCAAAAGCCAAATTCCTACGAGTCCGTGCAGCTCCCACACGTTTACAGCACTAGGACCCAGAGGGAGCTTAATTTCGTGAGTCAGTGCAGCTAGCAGAGCCCTGAGAGCAGTGAATGAGGCTGGAAAGGCAGAGGGAATGTGAATGGCTCTTCTGGCTTGGGAAAGTGTCCTCGGACTGGGGTGCCACAGACTACAAAACAGCTTGGACAACCCTCCGGATTCCCTGTACCCCGGCGTCCAGTGATACTGCTCTGAGGTGAGTGACCCACAACAGTCAGTTTTCACAAAGCAAGTAACGCGGCTGTTGCACCAGTTGTGGAAGTTTGGTGTCTTCAAAATTAGCCAATATGGTTTTGTGTGTACAGTGATTTTCATTCTCCTGAGCGCTCATTGCTTAAAAATAGCATTTGCAAGAAAAGTGTGGTCTAGTGAAACTGAAAATTGCATCTACTAAGGCTGGTTAAACTGCACACACATCTGGAAGGTGTTCATAAGGCATTTGTGTTTAAGCTTAAAGCTTGAAAAACATCTTTAGTAAGAATATAGCTTAATCTTAGAGAAACATAAGTATTCTTCTCATTCTTTTTATCCATCTATATGAGAACTGTTACAAGTTTTATTTGCATCATACAGCAGTTACACCTATATGAGAATTCTTCGCTGTCTTTGTTCTGAATATTAAGGCTTACTTTACACTTTACTTTTTTTTTCCCCCTATGATAATTCTACTGTAGATAAGAACTCCTTTCTTTTTTTACTAATATGAATAAATAGGAATTCTAGTAAATCAAAGCATGATTAGCCCAGGGCAGAAACCTTTTAGCTACAGGCAGAGCAGTAATTCACTATTGACTGTGTATCCTCTAGGATGTCCACCTGGAAAAGCTTACAAATGCCCTGCTGCCTGCCTGTTAGTGATAGGATGGAACAGACAATGTTTGTTGATTTATACCCGGTGCTAATACTGTTTTACCCTGATATACTAGTCAGAGACAAAAATGGGGACCCCAGTCAGGGAGACTGAAGGAATTTGTGTGCCAAGAACAAAAAGTGTTTGTGCTTCAGTTGCTTTCTTCACTTTAAATTCTCCTTATATGCTCAAGAAGTTTCAGAAAAACACCCAAAGTGAGCATGCTTGTCAAGCTGGTTTTTCCAAGTTGTGACAACCTCAAAGTTGCATTGTAACTGTTAGACAGGTAATTTATGGGTGTTTTCATGCGTTACAATATCACAATAAAGTCTTTTGGGCGCTTTTTTGCTAAGCCAAAATAAAAAGCGACAATTATCTGCAAAAAGATAGAGGTAGTTAACTTGCCTGTACGTTCATACTCTTTGCACTTCCGATCTGTTCCAGCTATTAGGGAAAACAGGCTTTTTGAAATAACCCTGACAACAACCATTTCAGACTTCTTTCTGAAACTCTGAAACTCAGAAGATTACAATATTTTCTGCACTTTCACAATGAGGTTACAGTGATGGAGTGAAAAACCAAAACCAAATAAATGGGAGTTCACAGGAGTATGACAAGCAAGATCTGGCCTTTAAAGATATTAATAATTATATACATACTAATCATTTTCTAACAAATCTCAGCAAGGTCTGGAGAGGAACCTGCCTGATGAATGTGTGCAATACAGGAATAGTGATTTCACTTCTTGATCAAGCCCAGACACTCACCACTCACCCTAAAGGGATCTGTCAGTCTCACAATAAGGTAGTAAAGAAAGTAACCGTGACTTTCTTTTTCTCATCCTCTTAGCTAAGCAGTGTCCATTTTCTCAATCAAAACCTTAAATTATCATTTCAGATGTCTTAAATTCAGTGGAGAATTACAATGAGCACAAAAGATCGTTCTAACCCGTATGCTAAGCAAACAATTGTTACATAGAATAACTAGGCAGTCTATGTAAACACCGTAAGATGATAGTTTAAAAAATCAAGTTAGAAAAATACCTAAAATATGCATTCAGATCAGCATTTTCTAGTGCAAAATGCCTTTCTTTAACAGGATAACTAGAACAAGGGTCAAATAGAACATATTTAAAAACTAGATTATTTAAATCAATAGAATAAGTCCCATAAATTCTCCTACTACTCCATGGCTTTGTCCATATAAAAATATTCCTTTAAATGCAAATTCTATTAATTGGTTTTCTGTTTCCTTACAGAATACTTTTAGGACTAACAGAATATGGAATACATATTAATTAGTATTAACTGAATTAAATTAAAGGCATGTAGAAAAAGTATTGGTAATTTTAAGAAGTTAACATCATTCTGCCTTTTTTTTTGTTTATATTTTAAGAACAAACTGCTGATAAAAAGTAAAGGGTTAATAAAACTAGTGCTTTCACTCCAAAAGATTCAATATTCTAACACCAAAAGTCAGTGCTGGATTGGTGGGTTTAGAAATATTTGTCTATCCTTCAAATCTCAGTCCAATAAAAGCTAGGGAAACTCAACTCCTTTCAAACCGGCAATGGTGACCTCTGCTGGCAACTTCTCTCTCACGAAAAGAAATTTTTAAGGGCTTATTCAGAAAATGACCATGAACTAAAACATTTATTAGATCAGCTGATACAATTAGAGAAATATAAGATAATACCTCTTACCATGAAACTTTCCTCATGATAAAGAAAGTGAAAGGCACATGTAACAATGCTACTACAACTGCATTTCTTTCACAGTAAGAAGGAAATTCTTCCTGTGCTGAATTTGACTTGAACTCAGTCACAGAGGCCAATGTATTTAGGAGCATTTGTATGACAGAAGTGTCTCCTGCTGTGGGATAGACGGCCTATGGGATGCATGCGGCTTGTTCTTCTGACACAATGCCCTTTGTGCAGCTCTGCCAAATTCATTAAATATTTGTGTGTGTATTTATACCAAAAATCATGTGGCCAAGAAATGCAAGATCATTTTTGCTGTTGTCAGGAGATCGTAGTATCTATTTAAGTGAATTATGTGTACTAATATCTGCCCAGTTCCACTAATACTGATGCTATGTAACTTGGTGGAAAGAAAATCTCAGACCCTCAATATAAACCTATACCGTCCCCACATCCTGCATATTGATTGTAGTTGCTGTCATCATTTACATGACAGAAAAAGAATAAAGTAAAACAAGAAAAGGTGCGGGATGATGAAAGGCCTGGAACATCTTCCGTATTTAGAGAAACTACACAGATCACAATTTCTAAGTCTGGAAAAGATATGGCTGAGGAGAGATTTAATGAAGATACTTATAGTCATGATTGTCCTTAAGATGTTTAAAAGGAAATGGCTGCTCCCTGCCTCCCAGTTCAAAAATCAAGGAATGGGAAATAAAACTAGCAGGTGGCAGGTTCAAGGCAAACAAAAGAAGGTAGTTCCTCTCTCCATGCATAACTGAGCTACAGAATTCCTTTCCACAGGATATTGTAGTTTGCAGGGCTTCAGAAAGTCATGAGACATACTAAAAGCAAAGAGACAACCTGTGATTCAGGAAATCTGTGATTCAAAAATGACTGCTGAGTGGGAGAGTACACCAAGGAGATGATCACCGTACAGTCGCCCTATTTATACACCACTCCCTAAACATTATTAGCTACTGTAGGAGACAGAATACTGACCTGGATGAACTGCTGTTCTAGTACTGACACCCCAACCTTCTTGTCAGTGCTTTAGCCTGCCAAATACTTGACCCATCCTAGCAAGAAGAAAGGTAACTCTGTAATATTTACTATGGGCTGCTAGTTTGCTGATGAAAGAATGGTGATTCTGGCAAAACAAAAAGGTAAAGACAGCATTATTTATTTTTATTTTTGTTCAAGAATTAGGTGCAGGCATGTGTTCATGTAAGTTTCCACTACAGAAATACATTAATGCTGAGATTTACAGCTATTCAGGCAAATCAGAGTCTAAATAGATTACAACTGAGATACTGGAAAAAGTAGGAAAGGATGTAATTGGTTGATCTTGAGAAATTCACTGAAAACTACTGCAAATGGGAAAATACAATTTTATCACCTTTGTGGCCTGTTTATTTGCAGAGCTGACACCTTATTTGAAACTCATTACTGAACTCGAATATTTTCTATTTGCTTTCACTAAAAATATTATACATACATCTAAGTAAAAAGTAGTGTGGAAGTATTACATCATTAATTATACTGACAATATACCTTTCACTCTGAGAACTGCATCACCCAGCAAAATGCAGCAGCCCGGACAACAGCAATGCAAACAGTGAAACCCGAATGCCAAGAACTGCCCACATATTCCAAGGTTGAAAGGCAGAGACGCGAGACGTCAACCTCACTTTGCTAACCTAGCCCCAAGTCCAGCTGACTTGCTGTTGATGTGCTGTGTTTTTCAGCCTGTAGCATGCATAAAGAAACACTACAGTTATACGGAACTTCCTTGGCATAAAAGTGGGATTTTGTGCCCACAAATTTTGCTTCTCTGAGATTATTAAGCACTTGGAAATGAGTTATGACATAGTGGAACATTAACACCTGGCACTTGGTAAACAATTATGGGGACAAAGGAGAAGGGATGAAATCAAATTTAATGGATACGCAAATTAATATGTAAGACGCTGACTGCATTGACAGAGAGCTAGGAAGTCACCAAGGATATTCAGGGTTGGCTACAGCAATTCCCTAGTCAGCACACCTCTGAATGCATTAGCTCCAAATGAAGCCCACCCAAGCACACCACATTGCACAGTTCCTTTCACGCATTTAGAAGAACGAGAGACAGATACTTGACTACCTTCACACATAATGTCTGTGTAACTATATTCATGTGAAAGACATTTAGATCACACCATTACTGTACAGCAGGAGAAAACTGGAAAAGCGCTGCTCAGTATTTTGAGCCTTCATACAGCTATTGAGATGAAAATTGCTGTATGCATGTAGAAATGAGGCCCTACATAAATATATATACACACATGAATGAGACTTCTCTGGCATATTATCTAAATCCAAAACTAAAATGACTGCACAAGGTGGTATTAAGTAACACGCTTGATGGCTTAACTGCCAGGCTTCCGCAGCATCATTTGAATTTCCTGTGCCATTGTTCAATGAATGAAACACCTCTGTCTTTTCCTTATCTTGGAGTCAACGTTTATTTCCCAGTAAAGAGCCTTTCTTCTTTTTTTCCTAGTCTCTTGCATTTATAACAATGTTTTGAGATTTTATGGTATAGTGGTTGACACTATCAGATGACCCAAATCAAGATCTACAGACTCACATTCTCTGTTGCTGGGATCAGTTTTATCGTGTGAACACGGCTTACACATTTCATAGTGGCATTCCCTGGAAGAAACTGTGAGATGGTAACAACACATAGCAAAAATCCTGAGGAATTGCCTCACCTGGACTTTAAAACCCAAACCCTAACACAGTCTTCCCTCAGTCTGAGAGACCCTACAAAGATTTTCTGAATACAACTTTGATCACTATCAGAAATCATACTGCAGTAACCAGACCGCTTCATGTAGTTCAAGACTTCTTTTGTTAAGGGATTTTCTAAAACTGAACATTGAACACAGACCATTAAACTGATTCCAAAAAAACTTTCCCCAGTTTATGTTCCTGGCTCCAAAATCAAATTTCCTGTTCCCATAGGGTCCATAATAATGTGCTAATAAAAGATCAGATTATGCTCCCAATGACTTGTTACATATCAAAACTCACATTGATTTCAGTGTAAAACAACTGAAGCATAAAGACAGAAAAAAATCAAACAGAAGGTAAGACAATTTCCTTGACTTTGCTTTGGGCCTTGGTTTACATATTAATGACAAAATCATAATGACCATTTATGTTATGCAAATATGAAGCTCCTTCCAGGAATAAAATTAATGAAATTAAAAAAGAATCACTAAAACAAATCTGTTTCTTACACTCAGGGTTGATCATTTATTTTGAACTGCCATATTTGTGAGAAATGTTGCTGCATTAAGAAGCATGCAACAAAAATTGATCTAGGTCAGTTACTTGTTATCTGCTCAGAAAACTAATAAAAGATTAGAGTGTTTCTGACAGTTCTGACCTACAATGAGTAAATTAGCCCAGTATAAATACCACTGGGAAGCAGATTATTTCTTTGGCAACTTTCTATTTGCTAAGAATGGCTTTGCTAGTCTAAAAATTACTATTTTGATTTTTTCTTATTCTTAATAGTTTCTTATTTTTCCCTTTGTATTTTATACATATAAAAGTGACACAGATTTTTATGTGCTCTGTTTCACTGATTTACTTTTATTGTCTTTATTTTATTCTTTACACAAACATATGCGATCCAGGCTCTTTAAAAAAAAGAATTCTTCAGAAATTTTTGCGATGGGAACTTGCCAAGCACCTCATTGCTATATATTACTTTGATTGTGACATGTTTAACAGCTCTGTCTCAAAGAATATGTGTTTTTCTATTTTGAAACATGTCTTTTATTTTTTTGAATCCTTTATGTGCTGGATGACTCAGGTATGAAAAAAGACTTGTGCTTGTTCACAAAGAGATTTGCCCTGTGGTGAATGACACAGCTGGCATTTTCCAAAATGCATCATTTCCTGCCAATTATTTCATGCTTCTTTTGAGACACTCTATATACCAGCCCCAGACCAGCAAGGTGTTTCAGGCACATGCATTACCACAGCCATAGAGATCGTTCATTTGAATTATTCATTGCTTAACACATTTCAAGAACAACTCACAATTCTGATGAACATAACTATAAATTCAGCACTACTTAGGAACTGTACTTTCACTAATCATGAAAATGATTACACTGTGGCCTTTAGGGAGGGTCAGCAGGGCATGTCAGCTGCAGTGGGTCAGTAGGCAAGAATTTACTGTCAAGCTGTGCAAGCATGGATGTCTTTTGTCGCTGCAGCCGTCCATATCCTTAATTTTCTGGTGCTTTCATATTTCAGACTGAAAATAATGACTCTACACAGCAGCCTTTCAACAATGGCATCTTCTCTCACTAATAATGGGCAAGGGGGCATAGAATAGCCACCTCTGAAAATGTACAAATTTTTTATCTTATTTAGATGTATGAAGCAAATTTTCTAACTGCAATTGATGGACTACTACATTGCACAGTCTGCTGGCAGCTGCTACTCAGAGTGATTTTGTAAGACAATTTGCTTCAGGGCAAGGATGATCTACAAAAGAAAGGGCAATTTTTTTTTTCAAAAGCAGCTACTAATTTCCAGTTGTGCTGTATTTTTATGTCATACTTAGGACCCATTTAGCAGGTTCTGAAGCATCTGAAAATCAATACGGAGTTTAGTAGCACAACAGCTTTGGAAATTAGATCCCAGGAACTGAAAATTGGTCCTTTAAAAACTGAGATATCCAGAAACAATATGTTCTATAGGACACTTGCTAAAAGAAGTACGTTAACTTATATTGCATTCTGTATCAGCCTCCACTTGCATTTCTGGAAGTCCCTAGGAAACAAACTGTAAATGTTGCTTTTGTGTTTAAATTTGTGTCCATTTATTCCTAAGATTTTAGTAAGTTAGAAACAAACTCAAGAAATGCTTTCTAATAATTCACATTTAGTAGTCTCATACACCATTCAAATTTTACTGCTGTTTACTTCTACAGATCTCAAGGAATCAAGTACACTATGAGTATGAAGTGCTCAAAACCTATGAGACAAATACACATGCATGTAATCTTTGGGCAATTTAAATGTTCTGAATTACATTAACACATTAATTCTTTTGAACTAAATATGCACGTGGATATAGGGATTGTTGCCTTTGCTTTGCATACCTACATTTCATTACATTTGAGTGATTTTCAGGTTCTGTAGAAAGGCAATGGATTCCCGAGTAACCATTGACTTTATTCTTTTTTGTACTAATATATCAAGCTTCCATGGGTTTCCGTGGTTGTAACTTCAGTAGCAGAAGTATAGGGTTATTTCAACCTCCATCTTCTACTGGGCACCTTGCTGGAGAATGATGTTGCACACACGCCTCAAGGGAGTACTGCCTCCTGTCTACCTTGTCCACTGACAGTGATTAACACTTTGCATTGCAAAAGTTACAGCCTTCTGTCTGAATTGCTCTTAAGAGTCTTTTGTGGTCAATGGATATATGCTTATTAGGTACCAGTAAGAGAACAGGAAATTCTGCATCCAAAATTTATAACGTAGAGGGTATCTTAAGTTTTCCATGGCTTTCTGTCTTTTCTTTTGTGTGCTAGCACTTTATGAACACAAGTAGAATTATGGACCCCACCTACAGCATCATGTTTGACAAGTTTGTTCAGATTGTTGATCACCAGAAAATGTCACATTTGTACACTTTCCCGTTTGTTTCTGGTCTCCTGAGAATGCTTAAGTAGCTGGAAAAATAAATGCATAGTTACATCTTTCTTTCTTTTTTTAAAATTTTTGCTACCATCTTCACACATCTAGAAAAGGACTAAGCTTTGTGTTGGACTTTCAATGTGGAAAATACTTCAAAGTCACAAACATATATAAATTTTTGTTAAAAAATTCAGTATACAGAACAAATTAAGCAAATCAGTTCTACAGGGGTCCCTGAGAGAAAGATGGCCTTCAAATATTGAGAAGTGTAGAATCAAAGAATGAATCAAACTAGAAGAGACCTCAGGCAGTCATCTGATCCATCTGCTCAAAGAAGGATCTATGTACCATTCACTGGAAGACTAGAATTGGGTAGTCATTAATAACAGCAAACTTTCTGCAATGTTATTTTCTTGGATAGATGTGATCAGTGCAGTGCAGAATTCTGGGGATGAGCAGAGTACAGCCATACAGCAGCTCTTTAAGGAACTCAGAACCAAAGAAGAGACTTATGGATGACATTCAGTCTCCTAGGTAAGACTCGAATTGGGTCCACTGATGAAGGATGATGTCCATGTGGAAAATGGCCTGTATTTATTACTGTTTTGACACCTACAAGGTTTTCCATATGAGAAACCACCCATTCTTTCTCTCATTGGTCAGTTTGGGGTTTCTGGTTTTGTTTTAGAGCTAAATTTGTTTGCTTTTCCTTTCCATCTGGCTGCAGTTCAGTCATCAGTTTCAGTATTGTATCTTTTTATCATATATTGTGTTTGACCAAGAATTTGGGTTAAGTGCTTCCATCACCTATAAAAAAGATACCCTTTCACAGGTTAGATGCTTTCCTCACTATTTGGCTGCTGCATTGGGGACTAGGCCCTACTCTTCAGCTCTTCCTATTACCGTATTTTTTGACTTAAGCAAAAGAATAGAAGGCCAACGGGACTTAAAATCATGGGCAGATTCAGAAGGCTTAGATGCTTGGTTCCCCTTCCATTACAAAAGCTAAGTGCATCAAAGGGAACCATCTGATGACAGGTTCAATAATAACAGAAAGCAGTTGTTCACACACCGTTAAGCTGCAGAACTCCTAGTCACAAGGTATTTTCCCATACTGAAGACTCCAGTCCTATTAAAAAGGCTGGTATTCTTTGTTCATCTATGGATGACATTCCTCTATATTCCTACGACACACTGGTTGTTTCATAAGTAGTTGTTTGCTTATGCTCAGTTTAACAAGTGATCTGTAACGCTCTACGGAAAGTTTTTTCCTCTTCTTTGCTTGTCATAATTTTCATATTAATTGCAAATATAATTTGTTGTTGCAGGTCACAGACACACATGTTAAATAGCTCAGGGTCTACCCGTCTCTGTTCCTCTGGGTTCGTATTTTTACTTCAGTCCCTTCACCATTTTAAAACAAGCAGTACAATAAGCAGCAGAAATAATGAAACCTTGTTCTCTGTGGTGGTCAGAGTTTCTGGTGTCTACTAGATTTGTAAGTATCTGTGAGGTTTGAATAACTTTGAGGGCACACAGGTACATATGTCTGCCCTAACATAAATTCTCTAATCAAATGGACCTCTAACACCATAGCTTTTATTTTCGTCAGGACCTCTACCTACCCTGCATTTTCACCAAACTTATGGAAACATATCACCTCTAGGTAGAAACCTATTAGCTTTAAAACCTCTAATCTTCTGTCAGATGTCATCAACAATTTCAAGGGTCATTGGGTCGAGCGTTCACAAGACAGTGTCATTTCACAAGTGTCATTTCTGTATTAAAACAGACTAAAACCAGGTGATGCTCTTTGTTGAGCCCCATTTGAAGTCTACGCAGGAACCAAGAATTGTGTACTCAGTTATGCATTTCACTTGTATAGTAGCTCCTGTTTTATTTACAGAAATGTCAAGCAACAGAAACTATGCGTGCTTTTATTTTCCATGTCAAGAATCCTTTCCATTCCTCTCCTCGTTACTGGTGTTTCTTATCAATGCTATAAATATTCAACATCTATGTTTTTGTTCTGCATAGATCCGAATCCTCCCTGCCCCAGTCATTCTTGCCAAACCTTCCTCTCAACATTTTCTCAGGCACATACTATAAACAGAAGAGTGCAAAGGATCACTGCTCAGCCTCACTTTCCAGGCCACTATAAAAGTATGAGTTTCTGGCCTTGCCAAAGCATGCAGAATCACATGCATTATAGAGGGACTTTGATCCTCGAGCTCTCCCTAGAATCCTGTTCCTGCACCGTAAACTGCCTTCATGAAACAGACTAGTGTCATGAAGGACTGCAGTAAAGACCACTATTTTTACTGTGTGCTTTGAGAGAGGAAAGCATGTGGCCCTTTCCTTCTCATTTCTCCCACTCCTTCTTTTCTATTTGAAAGCAAAGAAATCAGAAAAATATTTAATGAATTGTAGAATTTCTTACCTTTGTTCAGTATTTCAAAATTTTAAAAGAATTCAAGTTATTTGAATTCAGTCTTCAGCACTTGACCCATGATCATGCCATCACTTGAAAGTGAAAGGAAATACCTTCTAAGAAAAGGACACATTTCCAATGCCAAAGAAAAACTGATGTAATTTTGTTGTCCAGATTTAAAGTTCATCTCTCTACCTCAGAAATAAAACAAATTTGCAAAACCTTGTTTCTAGGTGACATATATTTAAACTCTTACATTGTGTACAGAAACTAGGTACACACCTTACCATCAAAACTTCCCTCTGCTTTTGATTTTAAGCAGGCAGCAAATGATCTTGTAAGGTGCACAACTTGATTATCTGCTTTGAACTCCACAGAAAAGTGGAAATACGCTAAATGCGAACTCAATAGGCCTCTTTAAAAAGATTTTTCCATCAGAAACCTGATAGGCATGTTATCAAAAAAAAAAAAAAGCTTATTTTTCTTGTGTTAGACAATCTAAAATTGACATGTATTCATCATCTGACAAAACCTGTAGTAAAAATAGGCAAATACCAAAGAAAAATCTATTCCTAACACCATGATTATGACAACAATTTGTGGAGTTCCCCTTTTGAACAGCACTCAGGATTTTCATGCTATGGATCACATCTGGCTACAAATGTCATCTTTTGTCTCTTTACTATATGCTTATGCATACTACCTTCCTTTCAATTCAGAATAAAATTGCTTTCTTGTAACTATTATGATTGTTCCTGACAATTGATTCAACAGACAAAAGTATTAACAAATAATTAATAAATACAACAAGGTGCACATCAAACGCAGAAAAATGAAATACATGGTTACACACAGTGTTAAGTGATATGACAGTGAATTTCAAACATGTCACCTTGTTTGAACAAATTAGTATTGTCACATGAAACATAGAAATGCAGATTTGAAGTCAGACTTTCTTAATGCTTTTTGTGGAGCTAGGGAATGTGTAGAGTCCCAACATGGTATGCTGTCCTGCCTGCAGAAGAGTGCCAAAGACTTTGTGAATGTATTTACTTGGCACTTTACCTACCATGCAAATGCATATATTTAATAAAGAATGCAATTTCAGTTTTTCACTATGGGAAAATATTTGTAGGTATTCTGTTCAGGCAGTTGTTCTCATTCTGTCCTGCACACTGCTGAGTAATACACATTAAACTGTAATTCAAACCAGAGTCATAATTACATGGGGAAATGATGATGTATTTTATTATGCTTCCTCTATTGTGACTAATGACTTGACAACGAAGACCAAAACCATATCAAATAGATTACGTGTATCACCAGCAGGTTCACAGCTGATCACAAATTGTAGGTACAGTATATAGGCTTTGGAATAAATGTGCTTAGACTCTATGAAATCCAAATACTGTTCTTTGCAGGGTTGAACACAATGGCAGAAAAAGAAACAATTTTCAGTTTATGTTACCCAGTACAGAAAACCAGAATTGAAAATTAGTATTATATCAGTATTAGTATTATATTATTAGTGTGTGTGTGTATATATATATGAGTATATATATATAATACCGAGTATTAGTATTATAAACTCAGAGTGAGTTACTAAAAAGTTTTACTTGTTAGTAAAAGGTCCAGTGTGAATTTGGAATAAGAATTTATATCCCTTTCCACCTTCCCCACTCATATAGGGGAGCTACAAACTACCTGTTCTAGAAGCAATGCAGCATGGACTCGTGGTAAGGCAAAAAGCAGAGGAAACAGAACTGAACTCTGAAGAAGAGCTCTGACAAAACCTTTAACCTCCTACTCCTATTTCCTTCAGATTTATTTCACTTTTCTCCCAGTAGTGCCATCATTCAACAAATCATAAAATAAAAAGGAAAAGGAAGAATCTTTTATTTTCAGCATTTGTGTTGAGTAAAACCTTGCTGGCATGAGATAAATTTATCATCTCGATCCACTGGAAAAACAAATGAGAAAGTAATTGCATACTTTGTAATAATGGTTCTCCCACCTGCCTTGCACAGTCTGTGCTACATAGCATAGTACAGCCAGAGGAGAAAATGTTTAATCCAGGTGCATGATTTGCAGCTGGATGTCTGTGTTGTAACTTTTATCTTTATATGATTGGTAATTAAAGAAGACTACTGTGTCTTATTGTATTGGGTCACAAAATGATTATGAACACATTAACTGTGACATTGTATTAAGGGCTTAAGTGTGCTTGGAATTTCCAATATTACAAATGTGATGGAATAGCTTCACATGACAAATATCAAATATTCATCAAAGCAAGTGGTCAGTAAAATTGTACAACCATGTTGGTGCCGGAAAAAAAAGGACTCATTTACCAATGTGCTGATGATAAATTTTTCATCATTGTGCACAACCTGGGGCACATCAGGAAATGGACAGGTATTTAAACAACCACCATTATTTTCAATTGGACAAACTCTTGCAAAAAAATTGACATAACCTGTCTTCAGGTCCTATCTGAAACAATCTTTGCTAGATGTAAGAAACAAAATCCATAGGAATATACTTTTGGGATTAATAATCTAAAAATAATAATTGAAAAACCTGACTTAACTCTAGAACACCCATTTCCCTTCCAGGTGTGATTTTTGCTGTGAGTCGTAATACCTGCAAGAGGTTGGGTAGAATGGTATTATTTATCTTTCTAAAAGCTTCTAAAAACTTGTTTTAATTCCTAGAGTCTCGGCAAATTATCTGTCCCAGAAACAAGGCAGCATTGCAGCATTGTTCAGAAAGAAGAAGGTGAGAGAGGAGAGGTGCCATGTTTCAGTCTGTTAATCTGTACATTACAGTGTAACCTAATGTAAACATATAAAATGGAAATAAAGTTCTTCTACTTGGAGGGAGCCATAGTGAAAATCTTCAAAGTATTGCAAAGAACAATCCAAGTTCTCAGGAAGCAATTAACTGCTTGACTGAGAACGTTCCTACTTTTGTTTTCTTTTATCTAAAACTCATGGGTGATATTTTGAAGCATTTCACTAACTCAGTCACTAAGTCTTGATTATGGTTTGGCATTTCCCTTTGTCTAGGCCGATCCATAGGGAACGCCATTCATACTAACACTGAAGTAGAACAGGATGACTCAACTCTTTTTTCTTATTAAGAAGCAAGTACTTGGCTTCCCCAGCTGCTAAAGTGGTCATTGTTAAGCTCATGTTTTAAATCACATAGTTTTGGTCACCCCGACCCACATTCTAAGAGAAGAAAAGTGACCTGTAACCCACGATCTCTTTGTTGCACAGCTATACGACTGCTGAAGACAAATAGCAATACTGCACCCAGTGTTTTCTGTTCACCGTAAAGTCCTTCTCATTTGTGGGAGAAATGTTTCCATTCCTGTTGCTTTCTGGTCAAGATTTGTCCCTAATTTGGAACCAGCCATAAACCCAGGGTTTATTGGTTCTGGCAGCAGCATCAATTACTATCTAGACAAGTAGCTACTGAAACCAAAGCACCTGTATTTTGCTAAATAAATGTAGCCACTTCATTCGCTAGAACATAGCACAGGATCTGCAGATGAGCCACGTCTCTAATTTCCAATCCAAAAATTTGCTGAATTTATTAATCAAGTTAATGGAAGTGGGGGGAAAAAAAGGCTACTTGTAAAAATCTTAAGTAAGCCTGGAGCTTTTTTCCTTTCAATAACAGGTAAATCGCAACAGAAACGCAGCCAGTGTACAGGCAAAGTATGTTATCATTGTCATGAAATGCCAACAACGTAAATGGACTCAATTAAAAAGTTAAACAAATCTCGATTGAAGGCACAATGATTTTAGACAGACAAAAACTGTCAATTTCCCAGCTTCCTACTAAGTAGGTCTCCAAGCATGGAAAGGCTGCCAGTTATGGGGAACAGTTTAGAAAGCCAATGACAGTAAAAATGGCATTCACTGGAGACTGTAATCCTAACTCCAGTAAGCATTGCCAGAGGCCTGACATGAAGAAACAAGTACTATTTCAAGCAGACTGCAAAGCCAAGGGAAAGATTAACATCAGCCAGAATCATCTACAGATGAGATTCTTATTGATCCTTGAATGTCACAAGAATTTAGAAGCGCTAAAAGGAAATTTAAAGAAAATAATCACGTGTCTGTGGATCTGGTTTGTAAATTTAGAATACCTTTTCCTACGTTTCACTATATATTTTCAAATAGCTGTGTGTGATGTAGCTCAATGTTACAAGGCAGAAGAGGTATTTCTTCCAACGTACTCACTGTCAAGTAGGGACACGGAACAGTTTTGTTGCTGTAGATAGCATTGCTGTTACTAGCCTGCAAGCCACTGATTTTCATGTTCAGGCTGTTGCTGTGGATTTTATTTCTGCCTTATCCATGTCTATCCCTATTAACAAGATTAAGACTTTGTTCACATTCTTCTAATTAAAATGCTGTAATTCTGGGAAGAGATTCCAAGTCGTCTTTTAGCAGGCTAAACAGTGTATCTTTGAGTTCAAGTCACCATTTTTTCACGTAAGAGTCTGCACAAAGATAGCACTCTTCCATTCAGGCCATAACTCTTTATCCATACTGGTTTGAATAACATGCTCTGGTTTGTAGTAGTGGTATTAAAGGCATTTGCATACCATAGCTAGCTGCAGTGCTACCTCAAGATGATGAGTTTACAGGTTTTGGAATTGCCAGCCTTCTCAGTAGGTAAGCAACCAAAGGCTCTTCACATCTTGTCATGCTAGGAATACGTGCATTTGTCTGCAACATTTTTCCTTTATTAAACTGGAAGAAGCATGATCTGATCTTCAAGTTGTATTGCACTTACCAGCTGTAGCCTTCAAGTATTATTTACAAGTTATTATTTCTGTAGCTTCTCATTCCTATGGCAACCTACTATTCCACAACTTTCAGAAATACTTCCTCCCCCCTCTGACTCCTTCCCCCATATCTTTTATAAAGTATGTGATACAGTACTAAAAGAAGTTTTTGTTCAATCAGCTTCTGCAAGATTGTTTTGATGAATGTAAGGTGAGAAAACTTGTTATGGCAGTTTAGTCATCCCAGTTCCAAGAGTGCAGCTATTCAATCTATTGATTGTTCTCACTATGGAAATGGAAAGAAGGTTCATACCTAATATAATAAAAGGCAGCAAGGAAAATAATATGCTGGTAAACACTAACAGTAAACTTCTAATCCTGGCCTACTTTTATTAGAATTCCCGCATTTCAAACTCTGCATACCAGGGAGGTCAGTGAACCCTACAGAAAGCTAAAGTGTGAACAGTGTAAAGGCACGCAACAATATCGGCAATTAGCATCGCTTTGCAATTTAGGCATTCAGGTTTATTCAGACTTAGAATAAGGCCAAAGAGAGTTCTGGAAAAAGTGGTAGAAACATGCAGGTGCACAATTAAAAGGAAAGAGATGCATCTTCCCCATTATACTTTTTGACTGTAGCAAAAAATGTGTTCATCAACCAGATGACACCAGAAAACAGAAAACGAACATATAAGAACTCCACAAATGTCCTAACACAAGTGTGTTGCCAAATACAGATTTATAAGAATTGTTGAAGCTGACAGGTTAGTCCAACTCCCTGCTTCCTGTTCTAATGCAGAAGTTGCTGAAGCTTGAACTTCATTTAAACTTCCTTTGCACTTTGTTCTTTGCTTAAAGGACTCTCATGTGTGAGGGAGTAAAGAGTACGAGAAAGAATCAGATCTTTTCTTTACAAACACTTTTCTGTTTAACTGTCCCTTTGCACAGAAAAACTATATGACCAGGAGAACTGTTCAAAAACACAAGCATTCATTTCAGAGACAGCTGTGGACTCCCAGCAAGGGAGGACATCTTGCACTCTGTATCGTCATTCACTTGTCTGCGTATTACACTGATCATCATTTCAGCTTTATGTGAGCTAAGGATGTTGCTAAGTGGTCAGGCCCCAGAGGCCACTCTTTCAAGATCCAGACAAACCCCTTCCCACATTTAAATTTCACCTTATATTTCCTTTCACCTTAAATGTCTGGGTGGAGAAGAAAAACCTCCTATCTTAAAATATTCACAGCAGCTGCCTCCCCTCAAACTCTGACATAATACAAAGACAGAAAACTCCTACTCACCCACTGCTCACTGGGTCTGCGCCCAGAAGCCAACACCACAGAGCTGAAATATGGACCCAGTTCAGACTATCTTTGCTCTCTGGGAGCATTGGTCAGATTTTTTGTGCAGCAGCTGCCTGACACACTCAGGATGCTGTGAGCTTTGCACAATACAGAAGTTTGGACTGTATTTTTCTGGCCTCATAGAAAGCTGTGTGTCAGCGCAAGAATGAAGTAACATCCTGAATCAAGTCACTGTACTTACATTTAGGACAAGGAAATCCAGTTTGAATTATTTTTTCTGAATATATATTTTGTTGCTAATGTACAGAATCCACTACATTTTGTTACTACCTCTCTTCATGGTTGCCAACAGTTGTCTACTATTGCAACTGTGCGAGTCACTGTGCCATGAGTTAATACAGTAATGAGTAAATACCTTCCACAGAAGATGAAAGCCAAGGTGCTTAAGATGACAAGAGGTCCAGAGTGCACTGCAGCAAAGTTTGGGTAGGGCAGCAACTCAGGCAGCTGGTCTCAGTGTATGAAAGGAGGACGCAGGGAGACTTGCAAGTAAGGGAGAGGACACAGAAAGCATGCGGAGCAGACAGCACTTGGAGCTGGAGAGGAAACAAAAAAGAGTATGTCAAGCCACAGGCATGAGCAGGGGCAGGACTAAGTTCCAGCTAATATGAGATTTTACCAGCAGGAATATATTGCTTGGTCGTTGAGTGTGCTGCCCAGCAAATCATTATCAAATCTGCACAACTGTTGCACAGAACAGCTGTTCTGTTTAGGAAGGGAATGCACAGGTCTGTCTGGCCCTGAAGGAATGATTTAGTGCAAGTGCGTATCATATGTGTTTGCTGCTGTACCACTTAGTCATAGTAGTAGTCACAGGCTGGACTTGGAGATGGTA
This sequence comes from Chionis minor, assembly GCA_013398295.1. Classification (NCBI taxonomy): domain Eukaryota; kingdom Metazoa; phylum Chordata; class Aves; order Charadriiformes; family Chionidae; genus Chionis; species Chionis minor. Next base: position 83,161 of record VZSF01009326.1, read on the forward strand.
ATTCCATTCTTCTACTGATTTTTAATCCATTCATTCCATAAAGAAAGGTGCAAAAAAGGATTATGGTAAAGAGAGAATAAACTGGTACTCATATGAATTACAAACATTGTCAAAACCACACTTGTTTTTCTACCACTTGAAGCACACACACATACACACAAAAATACAGTGAACAAATAAGGACAGTAAGGCAAATAAGAGTGCAAAGAAACAGGATCTGTTTCCCAAATAACCTGCACACTTACACAGATCAGATTTGCAATGGTTTACTCTGCTGCCAGTTAATCAAGACAATCTTCTAGGCTGAAAACAGTTCAGAACAGAAAACACAGACAAAAAAAAGTAGGTATGGAGCACTTTGCGTAATGTCAACACATTTACACAGAAACCATACTTTAATCCTAAGTAAGTACCAAGTACAAACATATGAAGTATGAAAGCACATGGGTAAAAATTCCAGCAGCACCACAGTTTACAGAACAGCTGTGTCTCTTCACTGAAAATGATGTAGCATCATTGTTTCTGAAGTGCTAGAACTCAAAGATTAAATCCTATTTGCTTTTTTCCTTTTCCTGATCATGTTCAGATGATCCAAAGTATTAGAACAAATGGCTTAAAGTAATACTACTAATTACCAAGCAATAGTAAGAACCTTGTGTTTACCTTGGTAAACTATGCTAGGTGTCAGGAGACTCTTATTTCTCCTGTAAGAACTACTTGTGCTTCCACAGAGCATTATAACAGTTACACACATGATACTGCAATCTGATAACTCTTCCAGTGTTTCTGTATTTTACTTCATTTTATTTGGTGGTGTTTCCAGATTTTTTTGTGGACAGCTTTACTACAGACCCCATTCTTAGGAGATTTTACCCTCTCATTTCAAAATTGCACCAGATTTAAAACGGCCTTGCTGTGCAGAGAAAGAAAACCCTTTTTTCCACCTCTTTAGCAACTTCCAATTTTTAAGTCACCAGAAACTACTAAAAAGCCTTCAAAGTTCAAAGTTTTTCTAGCACCCACCTAAATTATTTGCTTAGTTTACATGGCAAACCCCACCATATTTCACATCTCTCTAATGGAGTACTTAGGAACTGTAAGAAAATTGTTTTGAACACAAATTAAATGGGAAAGGCAAGGCGGAGTACAAGAATTTGAACATCAGTACTACATCTCTACAATCTTCAGAACAAGCTCAGGCTTTGCAATGAGAAGATAAACAAACATCTGCCCAAGTCTCTGCTTGTCACCTCATGTATGGCAGGACACAGCTCACTGCTCTCCATTGCTTATGTCCAGTAGTCATCTAGAAATTATGCAGTTCTCAAATTCACAGAATACGTCAAAGAATACAAAAGTCAAACTGTTGTTAATGAGCAACAGCCCAGTTACTCGTTCTTTACATTTAATTCAACTTGGGGCATGTTGATTTAAAGAAAAATATTAATATTTTAAGTTAAGAGCCTTATTCCCATGTTTTATGTGAACTTTTAACAAAATGAGTTAAAATGAGTTACAATAAGGTAGCCACAGAATGAATGTGACTGCCATGGGGTCAATACCCATTTTCAACTGTAATGAAAACAAGGAAGTCGTTTTCTAAAGCTCTCATTTGAGTTTTCTTGTCAGTTTCCATATTGTCATGGAAAGTAAATCATTAGAGAGAGAATTAAATCACTAAGAAGGAAATTGAATTCCGTAGGTCTCATGAAGGAAAATTAGATCTAGAAATAAAAAAGAATAACTTAGAAGGTTGGGGGTTTTTCAGAAAAAAAGGGGGTGGGCGGGGCAAGGGAGAAAAAGAACATTGCTACTATTTGGCAAGAATCTGATGTTATTCTCCAGGTTCTTCACTTGCTACAGAAGTAACTTCTACTGATAGACCATAAGCTAGTGGCCAGGCCCATTTGATTTAAGAGCTTGTAAAATGACTTGAAATTTTTGGATGGAAAATCCTGCATATGAAAAGTAATGTTCTGTTTCAGTATTGACTATTTTGCCACTATCTCAGAAATCTCTCAATGAACACAAAAGCATCTCCATAAGGTGGGAGTTTTATTTTGCAATCCTTAAGTCTATATCCTTAAGGGGGTTTTTAATGAAAAAAAATCCCACACATCATTTTGAACTGCTCCAGCTATAATATTTTTTATCAAGTGCAGCCAGATCCTCAGCTTCAGTAGAACATACAATTTAAAGTTCTCTCAACTTCAGTGTTCTTTGCTGCATCCTTCCTGTACTTTGATTTGCCAAGTACAGACACACCTCATCTTCCCTTTTGTACTTTCGGAATTCGTGGCCTATTAAAATATCATTGAGGCTTTTAAAATAGTTATAAAAACACTGGAAGATTTGTAGAAGATAAAATTTCTTTCTGATGTAAAGAATTAATAGAACAGGAAAGCCTGAAACACACAGGCACCAAGTACTAAAAGTCATGAGGATCTTGGTCATAATTTCTGGATGCACATAATATTCTTTTCCAAATTCAACATCTAGAGAAACATTATAGATAATGGAATCTATCTTTGGGAATCTCATCATGACATACCAGGTCATTTTTATTTTCTACCTCATGGAGTCACCACATTTTACCCATTACACTACAATACAAGTCCAATCACTAAAAATCTCATTTTTTTCAAATTTCTTTGTACAGTGGCAGAAAAGTGAAAAAGGATAACAAAAATGAAAATTAAATGCTAGCATTGCTGTTAGGATTCAGATGGTTCTTATTAATCAGGGTTTGGACAAGAATCAGGATTTATATTCCATTCTGAATAGCTGGAATAAGATCACTAGTTGGAAAAGTTTATTGGCCCTTAAAGATACTGTATTTTTCTGCCTTAACTACTTGTGAGATGGGATAGTAACATTGTAGTCTGATTGCCCTCATACTTTCTTTCCCAGATGAATTCCAGTTTGATTTCGGTAGTTTCGTAAACCCTGAAATTTCATTTCTTTCATTTCTGATCATTTTGTATTGGAAACCTTGGGAAAGGTGTACAGGGAAAGGCAGGCCATACACTCACCTTCACGCAGCTCTCCCGGACTCACTGTTTTAACCAGTGACTAGGGAATGACTCCTCTTCTTATGTTTGGATAGGAACTGTGGGTGAGCAGCAATCTTTCCTGCTGGCTGGTAGTTGGATAGGGTGGCGGCATCTGTTCATATAGGTGGCATGGATTTATTCCATTTATGCCACAATAGTTTTACTTTCATTTAGTGCCTGAGATCTTCAGTCACTCCTGTGTGACAGTGAATTAAGATTTATGAAACCTTGGAGTCCTATAAAATATATGTACAGTTTGAAGTCTATACTGGAAGTTCCAAAGTAATCATCACACATCAATTGTTAATTCTAGGATTTGCTTTATAGATACTACAGCGATGATGTACAACAGTATGGTCTGATAACTTATTTCTAGCCAGCATTTTTATTTCTAGCTCACCTAATTTTACCAGTTTTATGCCATTGAGGCCAATGACTTCAGGAGAATCAGATTCATGTGCTCCTTCTAAGGCTGTTTTCTGTTATATATTTTCAGAGAGATTTCTCGCTAGTTTTGATAAGTGACCACTCATTCATTTTTCCTTCAGAGGTTTTTATCCTGACAGAGACAATTTCTCTATCTTTTATTTAATGACTGTCAGTTTGTCTTTGTTATCTTAAATAGGATAAAATTTGCTCTCTGTCAGGGTGGCTCTGTGCATGTTTAATACTGTACTAACAGCCAATCTGTCACAGTAAGAGCTGCATCCTATTGCAACTTTTACTGGTATGGCCATCATGACCTGAAGATCATGTATTATTTTCCAAAGGAAGCCGTATTTTTGGTGACTGTTGATGACTAAATTCCCATGACCGTATCCTACATGTGAGAGTATCACGATGCCAAACATTACATTTACCAAACAAACATTTACTTAGTCCAGTTCTGGGCTCCCCAGTTCAAGAAAGATGGGGAACTACTGGAGAGAGTCCAGCGGAGGGCTACAAAGATGATCAAGGCAATGGAGCACCTCTGTTTTGAGGAAAAGGCTGAGAAACCTGTGTCTGTTTAGCCTGGAGAAGAGAAGACTGAGAGGGGATCTCATTGATGCTTATAAATATCTAAAGAGCAGGTGTCAAGTGGACACAGCCAGACTCTTTTCAGTGGTGCCCAGTGATAGGACAAGGGCCAACGGGCACAAACTAGAACGCAGGAAATTCCATGTCAACATGACAGAAAACTTCTTTGCTTTGAGGGTGACAGAGCACTAGAACAGGCTGCCCAGAGAGGTTGTGGAGTCTCCTTCTCTAGAGACATTCAAAACCTGCCTGCATGCATTCCTGTCCAACGTGCTCCAGATGAACCTGCCTTGGCAGGGGGGTTGGACTAGATGGTCTCCAAAGATCCATTCCAATCCCTACCATTCTGTGATTCTGTGATTACACCCTTAGAAGTCTTGATTATGTTTTACAACTCGGTAGTTACAAAGTGAGCCTTTTAAAGTTGAACTCTGTCTGTGCTGTGTCACGAGTCCCCATCACCTCCTGCAAGAAACCACCACCTGTTGCTGCCAGCTGGATCTCTCCCATCAGCTAGCTTCACTTGGCACCTGGTGCTCTGAGGGAGAGAAGACATAATGAAGGTGATGGGCAGTAGACTTGTTTTCCTCTTTCTGGGCTTCTCTGCAGAGGCACCAGTAATTGAAGTATTTATGTATTGGTTCAGGAGGATAGAAGTGATAAAATTAGGCTCCTGCAAGTAAGCCATTCCCATTACTTATGCCCCAGTGTCCTGGTTTGAGGTAAAACAGGACCAATTTTTTTCAGTAACTCTGCTTTCTAACTAGGCCTCTTCTAACTGCTGTAATTGGCAGCATATTGTGCAGAAAACTGATCTTTCTCAGAGCGATGAGACCCATGTTTATAGCTGATGCCAAGGCATGGTATGCAGAGAGGCCCTTGCTTACACTTCTTGCTATAACAGCCAAGGCAAACCAACTTTTTGTTATTTGCCCCGTTGGAGGGTTGGAAGCGGAAAAGCGCAGAGGGTGAGGTCCAGAGACAGAGCTCCACCTGTGGGGAGGAGCAGACAGGACAGGGGACCCAAAACTGACCAAACAGGGGATTCCATCCCAACTGCCTCATGTTCAGTATAAAAGCTGAGGGATCAAAGTGTCAGCCTCTCTTTCTTCAATGGCCGGCGTCCGAGGAGGACTCCGTCTGTTCATCTGCCTTTGATCCTGATCTGTGTGTTCTCGAATCCAGATCCGGAATCCAGTTCCCATCCATTGCTGAGTCCAGTCTGGGACTTCCCCAGTGCCTGCGGGTGACGTGATTGTCATCCTGGGACATATTGTATATATTTAATTATTTTCTTTTTATTATTTTATTCTTTATATTTCATTAAAGTAGTTTATTTCTTACTAAACTAGTTTACTCCTGCTCAGCAGGAGAGAGAGAACATCTGTCATTCGGCTTGCTTGGGCCAATCTGGCCCAAACCACGACACCCAATAAGCATAAAATAAACACTAAGAAGAAGTGTTTTACAAAGCCTTATTGGTTTCTGATTTGGTGAATCAGGTCAAGACTCATAGTGCTACTTTCCTGTAAGTACCCAAAATGGATAGATGCATCGTGGGCTATCAAGCATTCTTGTTATTACCCTTGCCTAAACTAAACATGACTCAGAACTCTAGAGGTAGATATTTGTTGCACATCCTGTGATGACTATGATCCTGGTGACATGATGCATGCTCATTGCTGCAGGGCAGCATTTTTCTCAGTCTACTGCTCTCCCTAGAAATACTCAAAGGAACATTTCAGTACTGGAGGCATTTGGAACAAAAGGAAGTGTATGAGACACAGATAGCTTCCAACTGGCTCTTCAGCATACATAAAGCTCAGTATGAGTCACTGTAGATATAATAGAGGAATGAAATCTTGAGTCCATCAGAAATTCCCATCTTCTTGCTCATCAGCTAAGATCAAGGGAAAGCTGAAATGCAGTGCCTCTGACTCTACTCTTAGTCATAATGGCTTAAGGATTCCCTTCAAGGCCTTTCAGGTCTCAGAAATTTTTTCCCTGAATTGCTACTGCTAAATTTTAACTCATATACCTGTTCAAATGTTCCAGTGAGGAAGATGTGTCAGTAGACACCTTCTCTTTAACAGTAATTTCAGCAGCAACTGCCTGCCTCATTTCTCGCTTACTACCAGAAGCAGTGAGATAAAAGTAAGACACTATTTATTGCTTATTTTGGTGACCTCCACGATCCCATTTGCTGCACAGACAGACAAGCATATCATCCATCATTGCAAATAATACCAGAAAACAAGCGGCAGTTTACTGGCTGCAAACCATCTGCTACCGGTAGCCCTAGCACAGCACATACTCCATATTGTGTCATTGGAAAGAACTACCCAAACATCACTGCTTGGTCAAACCCTATATAGTATGAACAACCTCCTTTATCATCACTGAATAAAGCAACCACTTCTCATCTCTGAAATGGAGAAGTCTAATCAAATACTTTGGGGATTCTATTGGCTCATTCAATACTCCGAAAACTATTATTTCCTGCTATTATGATGTTGCTTTTCTTCTATTTCCTGTAATCTGAATTACAAAATTGATAAATCAGATGTGTGTTCTCACAAGACTAATCCCTTGTTCTTCCATACCTTCTTCATGAACTGCATAAGACTTGAGAGTAACTAGGTTATTTGCACTACGGAACTCACTTCTGAAACACACATAACTTCCTGAATTCAAGATATATCAGTGTTTCTGTAGTTATGAGGACAAAAGGATTCAAATATTCTTTCTGTTTATTTCTTGCGTATTGCCAAAATACATCAACAACTTCAAAAATGACAGAAAACAACATTCCAAATTGTATCATGCTTTAGATTACAAGATTCTTAGCCTGTTTATTGTCTAGGTTTATTTTTATTTAGAAAATAATTTACTTGCTGTATTTGAGCTAAACTGAGCATTACTTTATTTTCTGTCTTACTAGCGTAGGAGCTACTTTAATGGAATATGGTGAATGTGCAATTAGAAGGCTGCACCATCTTCTCTATTAAAACACGGCACTAAAATATCGTGTATTACAGACAAACATGCTTCGTTTTTACTAACATTTACAGATAGTAATACCATATTGATAACCGAATTCAATATATATTATAATTAACGTTCAGCTTTTACTAGTGGTGTCTTTATTGTATGATTGCCAAATAAGCAAAGAAACAGGGAGACTTATTTGCATTTCAATTATTACCTTTTTCAGACAGTCAGACAGTAAAGTTGGTAAATACTGTATTGGTTTTATTGTAAACTCCTATGAAGCATTCATGTGCAAACAGTGTTTTATATATTTATAATGTTCCATTGCTCCTACCATATGTGCTGAGACTAAGAAATAAGAATTGAAGGGTTTTACCCCCCAGGGCTGTAATCCGGAATGCAAGTAAATTCTGAACAAATACTTGCTTCAGTAGGATATTTTATTAATCTCTGGGAATGGTAGGTAGAGAGGAATAGTATACAGATGCTGTCTTCAGCATCATTTGAATAACACTGCATCATTTACTGGATTCCACCACAACCGGGAATCCGGGAAGACGACAGTAAAAGAACTTAGAAAAAAAGCCCTACTGAAAATAAACTCTTCTGTGGTTAAAAACCAGCCAGCTGGAACTGAAGCAGTGTTTTCTTAGGGTGGCAGAACAGTCGGAAAAGTTGTTGGATTATTTTTGGCAGCAGCCAGCATATTATAGCTCTATCATTACTGTTACTAAACAGTCAAGAGTTCACTGAAAGGGTTATTACTTTACTAGTACATTCTTGCAAAAATATAGCATGCTTAGTATGGTAGCATGAAACTTTGGATTTTAGAACTTTGTTTGACCTTTCTGACACATTCATATCACTGTAACTAGCTCAACTCCTAAATACTTCAACTGCACAGGTACAGTAGAACATCAGTCATGATCTACAGCCAGCAGCAAATCCAAAGAGTGGCCAAATCATTGAAGAAGTGTTGCACAACGCGATACAATGAGCACGTAACAAATTGACTCCTGTGCCCTGCACTGCTTGAAAATGGGCTTGGAAGATTTCAGTTAGATTTTTTAAAATTAAGTAGCTTGTATTTATATCTTGGTAAGGGCCAAACCCAGTGGCTACAGTTACTGGGCAGACAGCTCTCCCATGGGTAGAAATTGTGCAGGTGTAAAATTAATCCAGTTCATGCTTTGGCATTAGCAGCATCTTCTCCTTAGGAAATGCACTTGAATCTCCACATCGAATCACGCAGGATACTTTGCAGTGCAGGAATACTTTATACAGCTCTTAATTACCTTATTAAATGGAACAGGTAAGCTATCTAAATATTTAAGGTCTTTGTCCTGTGAAGGTCTTCAGATTCTCTCCTAAGCCAAGAAGACTCAAGTATGTCTCTGGCCCTCACCTAATTCCTGCCTGAATACTAGTGAAAAAAGGAAGCCTGCCTAGAACAGAAAGAGGGTAACTCACTGTCTTTTCACCTCACCAGTGCTACTTTGTGAAAGGTCTTGATTACGAGGTTCCAACAGATAAGGACACTGATTTTCTGGTTTTTTCCTAAAATTGCAGACATCCAGCACTGAGGCTGACATATTTGCTAGCTTTTAGCACACAGTGTCTTTTTGCTCGGGCAGTATAAGAGCCTTACAGTTTATTTATTTTTCCATGTGTGAATGAAAGATCTCAAGCACCACCTCATCACTGAAACAGACCCTCAGCAGACTCTTATGAAATTGCTCAAGTGGAACTCATGTTTCAAACAATCAGCAGAGTCCAATCCCTATTGCTGGACAACCTGTGAGATGTTTCATCAGTCAGTCTGCTGAGCCGCACACTTTTTTTTCCCTCCACTCACTTTCACTGAATGTGACACTACTACAAAGCAGCCTGACTTTGCAACTGCACTTCTTCACACTTAGCTCAAACAATGATGGGGGGATGGAGGAGGCTAGAACTATCCTTTAGGTAGCTGGCATTTCATGTGGAGTATTAGTCACTGACAATGTTACCGTATACGTCAACAAAAAAGGAGAAACAAAAGTTCCTTTCCACTGGCTGTTCAGAATGTACGGTAGTACACATGTTGGCAACCCTTCTTCAGGATCTCTAAAGGACTTCCAGCATTCGGGGCATCATAGAAAGAGAAATCATGGGGCACAAATTGTGTAACTAAGACGTGTGTACAGCAGATTTGTGGATAGGGCACAGATAGGTTCACACCTTGCAGGTACTACAAACGTTTTGAGTGAGTACTGACAATACAAGTGCACCATTTTGAAGTACTATGACAGAAATAAGGACACGGGGCTGGTGATGGTGCTGTTTAGACCAATCTGGACAACCAAGCAGAGTAGCCGCTGAGTTTTCCATTGTCTGCACTTGCTGGCAAACAAATTGGGGTGTCTTTACTTGTAACCAGACTTGCTTCCTAGACAAAGATGATGGAGGGTCTAAGCCCTCATTTACTGTGCAAACTGAGCTCACATAGTGACATCAGCAGGTATCGCTTCACTATGCTGCATCACTCCTGGTTTTGGTGAGCCTAGAAGATGCCCGAGAGGGATTGTTAGCCACAGTCTGGTAAAGGTGCTGAAGAAAGGTAGCTCCATCTTACAAATGTGCTGCTCCCGAAAGTTGAGAACGGCACTTCAGACAGCTTCTACACTGTGACAGTGGAAAAGGCACAGCTGAGAGAGCCAAGCAAGTGGATTTGTCCCTGTACTCCTGCTATCGAGTGGGGAATGGTACTGAAAACAATTATTTGCTGGCTAATTGAAACAAATACTTCTACTTCTAGTGGAACGCAGAATAAGCAACTCCCAGACTCAGCTACGCAGTCAAACTGGCCCGATGGCATGCTGCAGTCAACCCCAGCTCAGCGTCTGGATGAAATAAAGACCTTGCTGGGGGAACAGTTTTTTGTGCAGTATACTCGGAGGTAAGCACAACACACACACTCTTCTCAGAGCAGACTGACATCATCTATTACCAGTATCACACGGAAACCTGAACAGCTATACCAGAAGTGTTTAAATGACACTTGACCAACCTACATTGGTTTGTCTTCTAAACAACTAAGATGAGGTCAGTTGGCATTTAATACTCGTCTTTTTGCAAAAGCTTAGTTCTTTGACTTAGTAAACAAGTTGCTTCACTGATACCCACTAGCTAGCTATTGTCTGGCTAAAATGGGAGTTCCCACTTATTCTGTCTTCTTGTATTCTGTATCCAGATATTGTATATTTTGTGGGGAATGTTCACTTACAGTGAGACAGTCCACTTAAAAGTCACAGTTCTCGTTAACACCCTATGTTTTAGTACAGTTTTTGTATTTTTGGCATTGAAATGCCTGTGATAATCTTTGCAGCCAACGTTACAGATACCCATGTGGTATCAGCACTAAAACTGGCAGCTGTGCATCTCCCTGGAAGTTCAGGTGGCTGCACTTGGCATGCACTGTGAACACCTCTAGAACGCACAATGAAAGCATCTAGTAACTAAGTATGTGACACAGTTTAGAAATAACCCCCCAAATTAGCCTGTAAAATAAAAAAAAAGAGGGAAAAAAAAAAAGGCAAGCGGGTGAGATCTTTCCGATTTTGTGTTAATGGCCTAAAGTAATAATCTTAGCATATGCAACATAAGAAACTCAGAGAAGGGAGACAGAAGTAGCTGGGTTTAGAGCAGTGAATCTTGTATAGCACAAAACCAGAAACAGCTCATTGCTGACGTTGCAATGCCTTTTTCTTATAGAAGGAAATAATAAAAAAAAAAGGGTTTATGTATAAACACAATAGGTTGAGGCTGCTATTGGCATGTCTAAATTGTGCCTGGATTTTGTTCTGCAAACCTTTTCCACTAACACTTCTGTCAGGAAAGCTAACTCTTTAGAGATGTAATGAACCATCTGATTTTAATTTGGTTGTAGAACAAAGGGTTACTCTGAATCGTGCATAGCAAAGCTATTGAGCTACACCCAGCTCTGTTTCCTTATACAGATGATGATGACTGCTCAAGCATGAACAGCATGTGGGAAAGCTGCAACCCTCAGCCTTGTTTTAAGCAAATTAAAGTAGCTTTGCAACAGAAAGGATTTTCTCTATGTGACACATTTGACTCTCCTCATCATCATTTTGTCCCCAATTCTTCCAGCCCAACTGTTGCACAAACAACTGCTAATGTGGCTTTTGGCCTTTCTCTTCTTTTCTCCCCTTGATGCAGGGACTGTAGCATCTTCACTCTCTTCAGTCACTTGTCATCTCCTGCTGGTTTCTTAAATGCTTGCCCAGCCCTGCACAAACACTGCTGTTTATTTCGTTTCAGCGCTTGTCCAAGATAAGACTATCTACACAGGATCCTACGGGACATCTTAGGATACTGCATTTTCTACAAGATTGTACTCTAGCAAAGCTAAAGCCCTGGCTGAGTGCTTTAGCGCTGCTTGGGATTCTAGTCTGAGAAAGCTGAACAGAAAGAGGGGGAACTTCAACAGTAATTGACCCACACCCAGAAAAAACATCAAGACATGCTGGGAAATCACAGTGGAACTGCAGAGCCTGATTCCTTTTTTACAAAACCCTGTTTGTCCAGTCTGTGTGCGGCTGCCTGCCTGCTGGCTGGACACAGTGTAATTCAGGGCCAGCTGAGACATGTCAGGAAAAAGAAGGCAAAGAGACAGGGGAGGAGCTTTGCTTGGTACTTTTTTTCTGTTTATACCCTGTCTCTGCTTATTAAGTCTTCACAGAGGAAATACAATGTCTTCCCTTAACAGCAATTTCAGATAATTTTTAATGTCTCTTATTCCCAGGATGCCTGCTGCCGATTTGTTAACCCAATATGTGGCTGAATTAGTCAACACATGGTACTTATGTAACAAGGTATTACTGTTGCTGGTCTTCTACCATAAAATTGTTCTTAGCAAAGTTGTAGGCTTTTGTCTTACACTTTTCCACACCCAAACAGATGTGCATATTCTCCAGATCGGAGGAAGACTAGCACTGGCACTGGATCTGCTATGCAGTGACATTGTGGAGCTTCTTGGTCATGGAACTCTGAAAAAAGGAAGGTGCATACTGTGCATAGTACTGTGCATAATTCCCAGTACTCTGTCCACAATGGTTTTAGCGATGCTATACCCAAGATGCCAAGTCAGAAGTAGCTTGTCACCCACAGTGCTCCTATGTAATACCCGTATTTGTCCTAATAGGCAGGTTGAACATGCTAAAATCCCATCTGCCCTTGTGACGTGATGCCTGAGCTCTTCTGGGAAGGAGACTGGGCTTTATCTGCCCAAAATCAGCAATGTGGTGCATCCCAAAAGGGCAGATGGGATAGACAGAGCCTGCTGGAGGCTGCTGAGCCAGCCAGGGTGGTGGAGCCTGTCCGCGCGGCAGGTAAGCATGGCTGTTGAGTGTGTGATAACTGCAAGATTCACTGGGGCTCCCCGCCTTCCACAACCACTAGTACTCCCCACCCCATCCCCAAGGACACCTCTGCAGACAAATTAACTGAATGGATAGCTATTTTAGCCAAGGGACTGCATCTACTCCCACTACTCTGCAGGGTATCTGCAGCCAAGAGATGAGCCCTGGCCAAAAAGGTTGCTGCAAAAATCACTAGAGATTTTACTCCTGGGAACATGCTGTCTCCATATGGTCTCCACATTAATAACACCAAACAAGTGCTTCATAAACAGTGTTCTAATAACAAATACCAGAGGAATTAATAATAATCTAGCTCTTATTTTCTAATGTTCTCGCTTTATTAAGAACATTTATGCTGTCTGAATGAGTTCTTCTGGAAGAAAACATCTGGCACCCATATGAATACCTGATGAAATCTGTATGATCCTGGGTATCTTATAAATTTATTGTCAGCAACGGCATCCATTTGTGCCAGCATGGCTTACAGTAACATTACGTTTTTCTTTTGTTCTAGGTGCATAGCGTAATGCCCATGCTGTACTACACTCTGATTATAGCTTTTTTGATCGGCACACAGGCAGCTCCAAAGTCAGAGGACAATGCTCCACTGGAGTATCCTGCAGAACACTCCCCGCTCAATACCCACCAGAGTAACAGACATCACATTCCCAAGGCAGCTCCACAGACAGCCCACGGCCACTCTACTTGGACGATAGGTAGAAGAGAAGCTATAAATATCACCATGGACCCAAAATTTTTTAAGAAGAGGCGTTTCCGGTCTCCTCGGGTGCTGTTCAGCACACAGCCTCCCCCAGTGTCAGGGCAAGGACACAATATGGGATTTCTCAGCAGTGTAGGCTCTCTCAACAGGACTGCCAGGACCAAGAGGACCGCACATCCCGTATTACACAGGGGAGAATTCTCAGTGTGTGACAGCGTCAGCATGTGGGTTGGGGACAAAACCACAGCCACTGACATTAAAGGCAAAGAGGTGACAGTGTTGGGAGAGGTCAACATTAACAACAACATTTTTAAGCAGTACTTTTTTGAGACCAAGTGCAGGGACCCTAAGCCAGTCTCCAGTGGATGTCGAGGGATCGATGCAAAGCACTGGAACTCTTACTGCACCACAACACACACCTTTGTCAAAGCGCTGACAATGGAGGGCAAGCAAGCAGCCTGGCGATTTATTCGAATTGACACAGCCTGTGTGTGTGTGCTCAGCAGGAAGTCAGGGAGACCCTGAGATGGATCTAAACCCCATGACAAAATCCTCCTACCCCCCTACCTCAGTCTGTAAATTATTTTAAGTTATAAAGGACTGCATGGTATATTTATAGTTTATACAGTACAGAAAGAACCTCACTATTTATTAAACTCTTTTGGAAACCTTTTGTGTTTTGTGATTTATTTACTGGTGATTTATTTACCCTCCAAAAGACGTTCACCTTAGTCTCATTCAGCCCTACAACTCTGAAATGTTCACAGGGCCCTTGAACAATCTTTGCTTGCAATTCTACAAAAAGAAAACATTTTTCACATATTTTTCATACATATTCTTCTCTTCCATTACAAAAGACTTTTTATCACAAAACCTGCCAGTTTACTGTGAGAATCTTGTAGGTTTATTTTAAACTGAAATGTTTAGTCCAACTACCAAGAGGCTGAAAAAGACCTTTCAAAACTTGCTTCCAGTTTTACTAATTATTCATAAAGATATTAATATTACACAGTTAATCATCTTAGTGAACTCCTGGTAGAAATACCAGTTCTTCGCGTTGCTAGGTAAATGTCTAAGTAAGGCCTTTAGTGCATTATTTTAAATTGCCACATTATTTTCAACACAAAAATAATCCTTTCTGAATAATTTTGGAACATTTGACTACACAAGAGTAGAATCAAGATGTACGCATTTTTGCGTGAAAATGACATTTTACAGCTCATGATCTATGAGCTATAATAGAATGATGGGGTTGCAAATGTCAATATATATAGATAAATAAAAAAATTCATGTGGCTTATAATTAAAATTTGAAAACTCTGTCAAGCTAGTATTTTGGCAATGGGGACTTGACATAGGAGCAAGTCTTTTCATGCATGACAGAAGAAAATTAAAAATAAATAAATAAAAAAAATCACTGAGGCTGTGTTTTAGCAGGGAGCCCCAAAATAACCCTATGCTCATAATTTCTGTGCTTTGGGGAACATTAGTGTCTAGAAGTACACGGTGGAGCCTGAGGCCTGTGATGGGTGTTTCAGTCATTGCCCACTGAATAAAGCTGCTGTTTCTCTCATTGTTTCCTTTGGAAGAACAGCTGTTTTCCATTGCAGAAACTGTTTCAAAACAAATACCAATAAAGTTTTTCAGCTTGGTTTCTTCCAGATCCTAGAGGGCACACTTTCACTATTGTCTTCCCCCATGCACAGTTATTTCTTTAATGAAAAAAGCAGACCTGACGTATGCTTCCTCCACATAAACACCAAAGAGGGGCAACAGATCTCCAGAGCAAATGTGTTGTGATAAAAGACCACCGCTTGAAATAACCAAATCTAGGCAAGATACACTTTCTGGTATGATAGTGCCAGTCTGTGTGAAGCAGAAGGCACTGAGACAGAGACCACTGCTGATAATCACTGGTATGCCACTTTCAGCCCCCTCTAGTAGGTGGTTATGGTGTGGGACAGCAATATTCCAGCAAGAATGTTTTGCTCTCTCCAGAAAAACATATTTGCAATATTTGCATGAATAGTCAGTTATCTGAAAGGTCAAGGAGAGGGCTGGCTCCTGACTGTCCTGTGTCCTCCAAATAATGACAACTTGTTCTGGAGCAGGGGGAGGCAATGAAGCCTAAGGAATACTTATAGTGCAACCACGTAGGCATCAGACCCTCTGACACAGTGGCAGAACACAACAGCGGTGGCAGCCACCTGCCAGTCATCACAGGATGGAGGGAGATCAGTGAAATGCACAGTATTCGGAAGCAAAGAAAAATGTAGCATTGTAGCAGAGTCACATCTATGCTCTTTGGTGTCCTTAAAGCAATGTACAAGAGTAACAAATCTGCTTTAGAAGTGCTCTTTGCTACACATGACACAATATGACTAGGGAAAAATGAAGCTGCTACTCATTCAGTACCTTCAGCTTTAGGGAGACTGCCACTATTTTACCACTGACATAACAAAACTGAAAGCGTCTCATGAATGCATTTGCTAATTCCAAACATGCGTAAGACTTGGCATTTCTTCAACAAGCCCTGAAACCGATGACCTTCTTCATAAAACAGTCTTGGGAACTGATATTCCTTCCACACGCAACCCACTTAAGAGTTCCTATGACTATACCTTAAAGCACATTCTTGCCAAGAACAAGGTACTACTACTTGTAACACCCAATCTGAGGGACAAATTGCTCTCCGTAAATGCTCTATGAACTACTGTTATAAATCTGGACCTTGATTAAAATTTCTGTTAATAACCATTTAGCTATTCATTATTTATGTCTGGCAGATACTGAAGTGATCTATTCCACATTTAACCCTTCAGCCGATTTTTATTTTGTGCTCCCAAGGCTGAAACTAGATTACTGGTTCATCCTTCATGACACTGACCTATTATAATACTAACATTTCTTGCCTGTTCATAATAAAGGTCTCAAAAGGGAGGGTAGAAGAGTGAAAAGGACAGTTCAATGCATCCACACTTGGTCTTGATCCCATTGTTAACTGCAGAATCTGGAATTCTAGACTTACAGCTACAAACCTAAGCCTGTAACTTAAATTGTAAGGGTGTACATAATTTCCCTGCACATATATTATTGTTATGCCTGTGCAACACACTGATGTGACCAACAACCTACCGAGAAGTGGTGAAGTATTTCAAGAAATTAACTTAATGAGAATGTGAGGGTTTATGATTATAAAATAAGAAAAACCTCGAAAAGTGCATTCTTAAAAAGAGAATTATTGCTATATTGCGATTTTTGTATTAACTGTGCACTTAGATGGTAAGATAAAGCCCCACCTCTGACCACTGCTACACAAACCCAATCTGTAAGAATCCCCCTGCAGCACTCAAACTTTATTCCACTTAGAGGTGTTTGTGCCACATTTAAAGGCTAGGACTTAAAACAACAGTTGTCCTAGCTGTTCTTGCAGTAACTGGCATCACACTCAAGCACAGACTTTCACGCAATCTGGAGGGGTTAGTATCATACGATAAGGATACCCTAAACAGCCAGAAACGAAGTACAGGACTAACTGCCTGGAGGTACAAGGAACTGTCATCTCTGGACACGCCAGAGAACAGATGATACAAATACCTGGCAGAAATGCATCCGCCTTGTGTAAGACGCAAGGTCTACACACTTTTAGTGACATTTGCACAATGCATGCTTCCAGACTCTTTTTGTGGAAGTATGCTCAGAGTTGTCACCCATGTACAGAAAGGCTGAGAAAGAAATTTTGAATATTTTCAGTTATGTATATGGACCCTGCTTAAACATGGCCCCGCACTTCTGGAATTTTAATACATGGATGAAGGAGCACAAAATTCATGCAATAATTGCTGTGTAGAAACTCACAAATGCTACTGGTCTACAGCACAACAGGCTGGGTTAATAAAACCAGAAACAGAAGAAAACCTGGAGAGCATTTTTGATACCATTATTGATACTCTAGAGGCTTAGCCTTCAAAACCACAGTGAAGCCAATGACAAGACATGTTTCATAAAGACCCAATGATCCTAATAAAAAGTATCTCCTGGCATCCTACATCAGAGACAGGTGAACTGTCATGGAAAATTCTTCTACACAAATACATTGCAAGGGTATTTTAAAAGCCAACTTTTCCCACATCACACTAGCAACTTGGTCTCAGAATGCAATGTCTCCAGGAGGGGAATCAGTGTGTGCATTTGTCACTGATTATCCTGACTGCTCTCTGCTTCCTTGGGCAACAACTGGTATCTTAAAAGCAAAGGGCTACATCAAGATTTAATTAGAAAACTAACTCAGTACCAAGCTGCTCCAGAGACAAAATACAGCCAGAGATGTCCGAGATACCACCTCAGTTGCAGTGACTTGATCTTTTACATCATTAGGTTACAGTAGATTATTGTACACAGTGCTTTCTGGCTAGACTACAGACAGAAAAGTCAAAAAAACACCTCTCTTCAGTTTGCTCTTCTGGAAAGTACACCCATGAGGAATATCAGACCAACATGTAAGAGTGATAGAACTTTTAGAGATAGATTATGCAGATTAAATGCAAACAGCAATGCAAATTTATGTATTCTAATTTGAAATACATATTTTCAGTGCTGAAGTAAGTAATTTTCCAAATACTTAATGTGAATTGATTCAGTGCTGCTGTTTGGGAAGCTGTGACAGCCAGTAACAACTGTCAACATAGTTGTTAAGTCTGCAGCTTGTAAATGTTTTCAGAAACTGTCCTTCATCATCGTTAGCTTCTTTCTTTCTTTTTTTCTCCAATCAAACATGTGGTAGTCTGCCATTTTATTGTCTGCAACTCACAACTCGCATTATGATTAATGTACAGAATCCTGTATTGCTGCAAAGCCAGGTACAATGAGGCTTGAGTGCCTTGCTTAAATGCTTTTATTTTAAATACACCTTCCTGTGCAATGTCAGTGTTACGTTTACCAATTAAGAAACAGTACTTTAAACAGTGCCTTCTCTCACTGGCTTAGAGTTACCGATGAGATGGCAATGTGTTACAAACTCATTTGCTGGAGAAATCAGACTGATGGCAGTTACAGCACATCATGCTAAGAGGATGCACAGTAGAGCAAAGGAAATCTGTTTTCGTACATGATTTTAAGGTAAGAGGAAAACAATTACAGGATAACTGCGCAGCAGGAATTTCCTGAATTCTGAATATCTCATGTGATCAAACATATATCACAACTGCAAGAGAAGGAATGAGGAACTGAAGAGCCAGGTGACATCATAGCTCAACTTACACTGCTGAAACACTGTTAAAGGCACCCAAAATGACTTATTTTGCTGTTGTTTACACGGTATCCAAGGAATGACAGCATCCATATTTGGATAAGTTACTTTAATTTGTAATAGCTGCAGTTTGAACACATATGCTGATTCAAGACTGCAGTTCAGCATGGAGAGTTCTGCAATGAAATGGACTTCACAACCTCACACACTTACTTGTATAAAGTGACAATAACTGAAAGACCTCTACAGTTCAGCTTTGTTCAACATAACTGCGAGCTTGCAGCACTCTTCATTTCTCAAGAGCACCTCGGGTGCCCACAGCTTCTCTACTTCTTTCGAAACGAGTGCTACACACTGCTGGATTCTCTTCTGAGTGTTTAAGTCTAACAAGTTTTAATTATTTATACGAGCTTGACAACCAACTTGCTTCTCTAAATGAAGCGCCTTTATTTCTTCTTAAAGCTTTACTTATTAATATACAGGCCTGCCAGTCTGACCTTGGTGCTGGGGAAGGCTGTGGAGCACATCATTTTGAGTGCCATCATGCAATACATACAGGACAACCAGGCGACCAGACCCAGTCAGCATGGGTACATGAAAGGCAGGTCCTGCTTGACTAACCTGATTGCTCTCTATGACAAAGTGACCTGCTTAGCAGACAAGGGAAAGGCTATGGATGTTGTCTACCTGGACTTTAGTAAAGCCTCTGACACTGTTTCCCACAGCATTCTTCTGGAAAAACTAGCTGCTCATGGCTTGGTAAGGGCATATGCTTTGCTGGGTTAAAAACTGGCTAGCTGGCTGGACCCAAAGAGTTGTGGTGAATGGAGTTCAATCCAGTTGGCACAAGTGGTGTTCCTCAGGGCTCAGTACTGAGGCCAGTTCTCTTTAATATATTTAACAACAATCTGGACGAAGGGATTGAGCGCACCCTCAGTAAGTTTGCAGATGACACCAAACTAGCTGGGAGTGTTGATCTGCTTGAGGGTAGGATGGCTCTACAGAGGGACCTGGACAAGCTGGATCAATGGGCCAAGGCCAATGGTATTAGGTTCAACACGGCCAAGTGTCAGGTCCTGCACTTGATCACAACAACCCCATGCAGTGCTATAGGCTTGGGGAAGAGTGGCTGGGAAGCTACCCGGCAGGAAAGGACCTGGTTGTGTTGGTCTGAATATGCTGAATATGACCCAGCAGCGTGCCCAGGTGGTCAAGAAGGCCAACACCATCCTATAAGGACTGAAAACTATTATGGCCAAGAAAAAGGAAAAATGACATATTTATTCTAACAGTGACTATGCAATTCTTCCAAGAATCTGAAATTCATGCTTTAAATTCTGAGGAAAGAAAAACAAGATCCTTATATTTAAAAAGCAAATCAGACCAGACTTGGTTTCACCTTTAGCCAAATGCCACGTCCATGACACCAACGATTTCACTACTGCTCATGTGGTCTGCCTAAGGACTACAGGTTAAATTTTGCCTGGAGGAAAACAGATCATTCTCTAGAAAGACAAAGAAGGTGTGGATCATAATCAGTTTCCATCACCTAACATGGGACTCATCCTCTCATCACTGCTGCTATTACAGCTTTGGTTTGGTGGTAGTTTTTTTTTTTTTTTT
>VZSF01009326.1:103256-128887 GCA_013398295.1 Chionis minor
GGGGGGGGGGGCGAGAACGATGACACATGTCTGAAATCCTCCTAGTTACACAATCATTCCTACTGCTGAGTTGATGTCAAAAGCCTGAAATGCCAGAAAGCCCATTCTAATGCCTAGACCTGCCATCAGGTTATACTTCATTGGGTCTTGCCTCGATTACTTTCACTTCAACTGCAACACAGACAGGAAATTTTGACATTGATGGAGAAAGAGCCCAGTTACATAACAGCCACGCTTTCTCTATATGCTTCCTTTCATCCGTTACATGACACTGCTGCTTCATTATCTGATCCCTTATTTAAACACGCGATTAAAGTGAAACGCTGTAGAAGCCACACCCTTGTCAGCTTTTCTTTAGTAAGCAATTACAACCACTCTCAGGGAACTTAACTTGTAGGGTTTGCCATGACTATGTATTGTATTTTCATTTTTCTCTGGCTGTCTTCTAGAGGAATTCTTTGCCCTAGAAAAGTCAACTTCTGTATGCTCGCAAATAAGCTATTCTGATACGGTATCTCTAGCATTATACAACAGTCGTTGGACCCGACATGCAATCTTGAATTCCAGCACTTGGCCTGTATTACCATTGAAGATTGTACATTGACACTTCAGTAGCACCCTTCAATCAAGCTGCTTTATGAAGTGAAAAGAAACTAGCAAAAACTAAGGAACATAATGTGGCAGCCCAAAATGGAACAAAATACAGAATAACCACTACACAGCAGTTTAATATTTAAGGAAAACAATCCAGCAGAACACCTGGGCACAGGGGGCACGGTTGAAACTAAGAAAACACAAGAAACAATCATCCAACTTCCAATCTGGCCAGGAGACAGTACCCATTGGTTTTAGACAGCATAAGGGAATCGTGACAGGACCAATATCTCATTAGAAAAATGGATGTTCCTGTGGTTTGGTTGATGTTAAAGACCAAAACAGCTCCACAATGGTCTAAAGAAATGATGACATCAGCTGCACAATCTTAGTGCTAACATTCAGAAATGTGCTTCCTCCAGCCCCATCAGCTGACAGCTTTTAATATTTCCTGGATTCAAACAAGAAAAATTAAGGTTAACATGCAGCACAGAACAGAACACAACATCCCAAGCATGACAGCATCAGACAAGAAGGGGCTTTGCAGGTAGGGGGCGTCGCTTGAGAATTCTTAATTTCTCCAGGACAGAGTCCTCTGACCAGAGGATCACCTTTCACATGCGCACAATTCTACAGCAGATCCCAGGCACTGGCCTCAAGTTATCAGATAAAATATTTTGTCCTTATCCTCCCAGCGATAACTATTCCTGCAATGATAATCTAGTAAGCACTTCCTTAGTGTTCTTTGAGATTTCCTTACAGTCCTTCCAGACTTCAGACAGCACCAAATACTTGCTCAATGCAATCAGAAATTCATAGCTTTTGGAAGGTTTCCCTAAACTCCCCAAGAAATTAAAAACAATGATGAAGCTGAAAAGTTTTACTGCTCATCTTTGTTCAGGAAAGCCCCTATTTTGATACCTGTTGCCCAACTGAGAGGATGCTACAATCTGACTGTCATTAAAGTCATAGGGGTGGGGTAGGAGGTTTTTCCATTGTACTGCTGCCAAACTGTTCTGGAGGACAAGTTTTTCTTGCTTTACACCAAAAGAAAACAAAAAACCCTCAAAAATGCCCATGTCTAAATCAGGTAAATGGATTCCTGCTTTAAATGCTTTTGAAGCATCGCTTTTGGCACACATGGTTTTTAAATAAGATATTGCCAGCCAGCACTGACACACAAAATCCACCATACTTATTCTGCAAACTGGTGCCTCAATACTCAAATTCAGCCACTGTGTAATGGCTCCTTCTGCCTGGAAAAGACAAGCCTGTACTAAATGCACTGACTCACAGATTGTCTCTTTTGTATCACTTCGGTTTACCTAATCTAGCATACATGGTGGCCCCTCTTTAGGCATTTAGCAAGATCTTGCCTTTAGGTTTGTGATCCAAAGCAGCATCATTTGAGAAATGAATCATACAGTTGTAAAGCTATGCAATAACATTCAAACTAGGTACTACCTTTAGCCTCTGATGAGCACAGCACAGATGCTCTCAGCATCTCTATGAAAAGCACATCTGCTGTTGCTTCTGATCATATGCATCCTCTGGGGATTTTGTTCTGTTTTCCTTCTTCCTCTTGAATCATTTGATTTGGTTAGATTCCAGTTCTACTGCACAGAATCCAACTCTGAGAACAAGTTAAGCTGTGGTAGGAAGGAAGGAACATGTACAATCTAAATTCTCTTGTGAGAGATCTATTAACCAATAAATAACAAGACTTTTATTACAGGTTCTAATTGAAGAACTTGCCTGATTTAGGAGTTAAACTGTGTACTAATTCCAAAATTCAGTTTGATATGTTGCAGTAACATTCAAGCTCTATGAATTTTCATTTTGCATTGACTTGATGCACAGCAAAAAAAGGATGGCGAAAAAAGCATTCGTGTCACCAACTGCAAATGATTGCTTTGGTTCTAGGTTCTTCACACAGACTAGAACTCATATTTCTAAAAACACATGCATTGTGAGTCTTTAGACACAATGGGATGATATTTTAAGTGGGGTGGAGTATGCTGAACACAGGAAAGAGCTGCTGAATAGGTAAATAACGAAAGAGTGTGTACAATTCATAGACAATGTCCACTATGCCACACTTATAATTGTAAGATCCAAGTTTTTATTCTGTTTTCTCACACAAAATATTCTTTCAAAGAAAATGTACATTTTTGATAAAGGTTTTGTGGGTTTTATTTTTTGTTTGTTTGAATAAATAAAGAAGCTATGAGGAAAAAAAATGTTTCTGGGCTGACTCCAGTTGCCTTCCTGGCTTTTTTCCAATTATGTTCAAATCAGGGGTTGTTCAAACTAACAAACAGTAGTTTTGTGGTTCACTCATACAAAAAATTGGGAGCTCTGTTATTTTTTTAGCACATATTACTAACAGGGTTCAAGAGTACCCTCTCCTCAGTCATGTGGTTCTGGCTGTGCATAAACATTGCTTTGACCAATAGGGGCAAATTTAGATACTTCCCAGAATGATTTGTTGCATTCTCACGACAGTTGCGATCCCAGACTGGATTAGATCCAGTGGGAAAATGTTTAGACAAAGTACTGCACCAAACAACACTCCTGAGAGATTTGCGTGTGGTTTGCCTGTAACAGAAAGTTAGGTTACAGAATATGATCGTATGTTTCAGAGGGAATGCCTTATTCACAGGGTCCAAAGAGATTTCAGACCAAAAAACCTGAGCATCCAGCAAATGTGCAGTCATGATCTCTAACACCAGTCATTTGGTTCAGCTCTGTGTAACTCTAGTATCATGACAGTCCAGGAATGGAAAAAGAAGAGAGGTACATGGGGAGACTAGAAAAGGAAGCTATCACTTAACCCCCTCCTCCAAACACTCTCCTTCCTGACCCGCTAGATTTGAGGTTTCAAGAGTCCTTAGGAAATACTTAGCTAAAAAGACTACTACTCATTCAGTGATCAAACATGAAAGGTAAGCATGTGGGGACTGGGAGCTGGAAAGTGCAAATGCAGCATGAAACTGGAAGCAGGAAAACAGACTATACTGCCCTAGCCACAGCATAAACAGGAGGTTGAGAAAAGCAACTATTCCCCTACACAGCTTCCACAGCAAAGAAAAAAAGGTGAAGAGAGAGATCATTGCGATCAAAACCACCACAGGGAATTACCAAGAGTACACAGTCACTATTACTAGGCAAAACCA
Source organism: Chionis minor (assembly GCA_013398295.1). Lineage (NCBI taxonomy): Eukaryota > Metazoa > Chordata > Aves > Charadriiformes > Chionidae > Chionis > Chionis minor. The sequence goes on from VZSF01009326.1 coordinate 107,027, forward strand.
GAACTCAGTGAGTGGCTGGCTTTGGATGCCAGGCATAGCCAAGCTGCCACCTAAGTAGCTTTGCCTCCTCAAACATTTCTACCTGCACCCACAATTTACTTATGCATTTGGCAACAGATTTGCTGCCCATTCACTGCAGAGTTACGCTGGAACAGCTGAAGTCCAACCACGGCTCCTTTTGTGCAATCAGGAGTGACACAGCATGGAACGGTTGGGCGCAGAGAGTTTTTCATCACAACTTAAAATTCTGTAGTAATACTAATGGCTCCTTTAGTGTCTCAAGTATTTTAGAGACTTAGCTCTGATACCAGCTTGGGCCACAAGTTATTCCACTGTGAATAGACAGAAAGCAAAATGATAAAACACTTCTACGAAAATATTTCTGGCAACAAGAACCAATGAGACCGCAAATGCAGAAGCTCCACTTCCTTAACTACAACTCAGCTCCTTCACAGCCTTTGCCTTCTCAATTCCCAACACTTAAACCTATCCTATGCCTCTACTCATTTTTTCTCACCAACTAGTTTGGAACAATAATTCTAAATGTAGGGGTTTTCTTCTCCTTTCTATTGGTTTCCCCTTCCTTCTTGTATGAATTGTTGTTTGAATTTGTTCTACTTGCACAGATTCCACTCAAGGCAATGAAGTGATTTGTGTAACACTTCTCACTCAAACCATTTCTCCTCTCAAAGGCATTTTTGCCTTTGCCTTCAATTTCCTTGAAGACTACTATGCAAGCTGCATAGCCTTGCATTTTTAGTCCCTTCAAGTGAGTTTTATTAATTTTTGTTCCTCTTATTGCTACAGCAGATTGTTCTGAATAGCAGTTACTATATGTGCACACTCATACAACACAGAAATGATGAATTATGCCTGTAAGTTTGACACATATGTTTTCAGAAGTTTATTAAAACTACTAACTTACAGTCAACTTGTGACAGTATGCCTATTACTACATTTTCTGACTTGGGTGACACGATTATTCAGCTTTTCTTATATTCTTTGTTTGCTGGAATGTTACCTAAAGCTGTTTAGAATGTACAAGATGTGTAAAATTGAAATAATCTGGAGACAGCTTCTTGTCTGCCACTGATCACAGGTAACATTACAAAAACTAATTCACTATTGTTGTTAAATTACTCTCAGAGGTAGGGCTAGTTACTTTCATTCACATCTTTGCTGTGAATGCACAAAAGATCCTTTGTAAACCAGAGACTAATCAACAGCAAAAGATAAACAGCCAGAATATGTAGGAATGACTTAGTAGCTCTTAAACTGCATGTCCTTCATTTACGTTTATTCTCAGTGTTTAAATGCACTTCATTTGTAAGCCAGAGGTCAAGGTGAAATTTCTCATATTTATTTTCTCGGTCTGATGGAATAAGCAGAATATTATGGTGTTATAAAGTAATCATGTTAACTTACATTACAAACAATGGCTTAGACTTTATCTGAGGTGTATTTTGAAGCAGTAACAGCATAAAGCTGACATAGTTTTTCTCAACCTGGGAAGCTGATAATTGTGGTGCCTGTGTGAACAGTCCGGTCCACGAAGGAGCAGCTAAACGTCAAGGTCCATGGGCAGAACGATTCATTTTATCAGGGTGGGGAAAGAAAATAGAAAAAAGAGACAAGAAATAGAGGACCTCTGAGCCAACAGCAGCAAAACCAAAAACCTTCTTAATCTTGTCAAAAACAGTTTCTACAGCTTTTAGGACCTAAACAGGATTTTGGTATTACTATAAAAGTGTCTAAACCTCTATTTAGCTTCTTCCTTTTGCATAAACGCAAGACACTGAGGGAGCTGGGAATGAACAAAGAATCAAACATTTCAGCCTCCTATATTGGACCACATGAGCCCTGCAATGAGCTATACCTGGCAGGGAGAAAAAACCCAACCCCACAGCATACCATGCCAGCTCTGAAAACACACACAGCGTCTCTGTGAAGCAGACAATGTTCTTATGTGCAAAGACGTAAGAAGTCAAAGCGAGCGGATTCTTGCAAATAGGTCTTGAGGCTGGTTAGTATGACTCAGCAATATTGCTATCGGCTTTTTTTATACCCTTAGATAAAAAGTAACATGTAAAAACTGTTAAAACTCAATGGCTACTTAAGAGAATTTAATAGGGCGCTTGGTTCCACTATGGCTCATCCAGGGCATCTCATTTCTTCTACATTAGATGAAAGGAACAGAAGTCTATTTCCTGAGCATCAAAGAATTCTTTTCCTTTTTCAGAGAAAGGTATGTTTTAATGTACTCATCACTTTACATGAATGTTTCTTATATCTTTGGAAACTAACACCTACTCAAGGTACTACCAAGAGCTGATCTTACTCATCCACACAAACATACTCCAGAGTTGCACAACTGAAGCCCCATTTTATATAAACAGAGCACTATGAGACACAAATGCACCACCTCTTCAACTCAATTAAAAGATCTTTTTCTGAGATAAATAAAATTGCTTGAAGTTAGACAATATGCATAGCAGAAAGAAAACAAATAGAAGAAAATCTGATTTAACTGAAAGAAGAGTCCTCCCTGAAAATTCCATGCTGCCAGTAGCTCCAATACACATTTAAAAAATATGTTTAGACCATTAAAAAAAAGTTGATGTATTCAAGTCAGACCAAAGGTTCGCTATCTCAGCACCATGTTTGCAACAATGGCCAAAACTGGGTGCCTACAGGAGAAGAAAGGCCAGTATGCATATTTGCTTAACAGCTGGTAAAGAACGGGATACAATTTAAGCCCCAAAGTACATACTAAAACCCCTATGGCTGCGAGATCTGTGAGCTCTGAAGAACCTAATCAATAGCACATTATCTTGCCACTCAATAAAGAAATACTTCCTTGTGCTTTTACGGGAAGAGGAAAAATAGCAGAAAAAAATTATCATCAAACCACCGAATCTATGAAAAAGAGGAGGAATACAGCAGGAAAAAAAGACTTTAGATAGCAGTTGCATTATTAAATTATCCTCATTAAGACAGCTTCACCAAGAGAAAACTCAAATTTGTATTCATTAAGCTATAGGCTAAAACTCAGAGTAACAGATTTTATCAGCCTCCTGAACTCGCAGATCATGGATGTTCAAGCAAATCTTTGTCTTCTTGAACAGCCTTAGAGTGAAAGCAATCTACATACAGTATTATTCATGGCACTAAAAATGCTATGGTTTCGTAACTGAACTGGGGCTTGAGGATATGCTAATGCTACCAGAAGTCTGGGAAATGCATGCCTGGGAAAGACAAATGCACTTCAACAGTGGAAAAAGTTTAGTCCCTTCTGAATTACACAGAAGGACACAGCAATGTACATTCCATGGCATGACACAAACCTGTAGCAGGAGGCACAATGTTACAGAATCAGCTAAACGACAAGTACATATCATCCCTCACCATCCTTGTCTTGCCACGCTTAGCATATACTTACAATATATTATTATAATCATCCATTATCATGAACTGCATATATCCTATACCATTATCAGTATATATCATAGGCCTTACATTCTGTCATACCTTCAATACCTCTGCTATTGACCACCTTGAGCTGTATCACTCGATAGGTTAACAAACGTATATTATGTTATCAACAAATTACAGTGTTTGTTCAACTGACAGGGCAACTTTTCTTATTTTAAACAACACTGGGCCTCATTCACATTGCTGGCAGCACAGACCATGTTACTGTGTGCTGTTATCATACAAGCAGTGGCAGAACACTAGCTTATACAAAACTCAGAATGCTGGATATGGAGGCAGCAAAGAAACTTGCTACTGCCTACTACTGTAGCATGTAGTAAAAGAAAAACAAACAAACATTATCATTATGTTAACCTTACATTTGAAATCTGGTTCTACCTTTGCTGTCTATTCTTTTCATTCCCCTTTCCCTTCCCTTAACATTTCACCATCTTTTAATTTATATGTAACATTTAAGCTTGTATTTCAAAAGCATACATGCTCTTGGACTGTGAAAAATCACCAAGAAAGCACCTTTACTTTTCACAACGTAGACCCAGAGTATTTGAAGTATACTTGCTTGTTATATTAATAGAATTCAGAAAATTGCTCTACAAAATTCCTAACAGAGAATCAGCCAAAGTTAGACTTGGCATCTGCACAAGTCTCAAGTTATTTTTTGGAATACTTGGACAACGCGCTTATGTTATTGTCTCCCGGTTCATTTTTCTGCTCATGTATTCCCCAAAGAAGGAAAGAACGGTATTCCTGTTCTCTGAATAAGGACACATCTTGCTTGTTAGAGTGATTTAATTATTTATTTTCCCTTCTTCTTGAATTGGTGGATCTTTGGATCCTTTCAAATCCTTCTAACTTGCTCTTCCACACGAGGGCACAGAAGTCATCCTATTGCCTCAATGTAAAAAAAAAAAAAAAGAACAAAATCTTACCAGCAGAGGAGACACTTGCTTTAATTTTTTGTCTTTTCAGCTGGATACTGCAAAGAGAGACTTCAGAGATCACAGAAAGCCTGTTAGTTTCCTAAATCTAATTTAGTAACACAGAAAACCTGAGCAAATCAGTGCTGGCCTGAGCGATGTTGCAATGCATACCCCCAGCTCCACAAGGCTCTACTTTGTTTCACCTGTGAGCACCTAGAGACAAAACAAAGGCAAAGTATGAACATGGTTACTCTCCCATAAAGCTCCTTCTGAAGGAACTCTGCAGTCAATTGAGAACATTTTCATTTTCTTTCTTTCATTTGATCTTCTCTGCAACACATTTTTCATATTACTCCTCACATTTTACTTCCATCTGGTTTCAGCTTTTGATTAGAAATTTAGAAGTTCAACTTTTAACAGCTCAATGCAGACCTGAGCTTCTTCCAGCCATTTTCCTCCTTGGAAGATCTTAATTCAGTCTTATGGTTCTTCTTACTGTACCTCTGCCCACACTGTAGGCTATACCCTTAGAAAATAGTTTGCAACACATGCAAAGAGCAAAAAGCCCTAACCTCTGCAAACATGGGAGTGTTTTGTTATCCTGAAAGAAATAAAACCTACAAAACAAATGATATTGCTTAAAAAATATTTGCTATACAAATTGTCACATTTATCAGACAGGATACAACACACATTTAAATGTTAGTCAGCAGTTTCACCAGTAATACCGGACCAGGAGTACCTCAGATACCTGAATTTGGTCCAGAATTCACTACAGAATCACCAAAACCCAATGCCCAAGTTACTGCTCAGGAAAAAAGCATTGAAAATGTTGAGAAATAAGCATTGTTTTGATGGGATATCCACGTTCTTCCTTGTGCAGGATCAAGAGAAGCTGGCAGTCATCAGTGGTGTTGTCAGGTCAGGAAATGCTGGTGGATGGTACCACTTTCACCACTAAAAAAAATCACCTTTACCTTAAAAGCATTAAAACAGCATACTGAGTCAAAACAAAGACTGATCTACATCTACTCAACTGTTTGCAACAGGGCATGCCTGTGAAGTATACAACAGGCAGGCACATAAACACACAACATAAATGTCGGTGTAAAGACAAATTGTTGATCTCAGACTCTCCCATAACATCTCAATTCCAGCAGAATAGCAAGAAGTGCTTAATTCTGAAGGATCTGTGAAAGTCATGCAAGAAGACCGGATACAAACCAACATCAGAAGCAAGAGAGATCTTGTGATTTCAAACATCTTTTGAACAGCACCACAGACAATAATTCTCAAAGGCATTCTGAATCACCTCCTTGCACGAGCATCCATGAAAAGTTACCTACCTAGTCTAGAAATGCAGAAGAGACCTATAAAAAAAGGCATTCAATTGCTAACTGCAAGAGTCAATGAAAGAGCTTAAGACTTCCCACATTTCCGAGCAATCGAAACAAGACAGCTAGATAAAGATATTCTGATCATAATACTATGAAGAAAGAAGCTTCCGTATTCATCCTGATTGTCTATTTTCATCACTTATCACTTTTTCATCACATATACATCACTTGTATATTTTTTGTCTACATTCTGAGCCTGATACTACCTCATCTGGGCTGCATTTTAATATTATTCTTTGCAGTATTTGTTCACAGTGCAAAGATTTGAGACATATGTACGACATACGCAGAAGATATCCTGGAATTATATCATGTTTACAACTCAAAGAGGGATAAGAGAGCTAAAAGTTGGTCTGGATTGTCCCCTAGTGGTCCCCACCTTTCTTGGGGAGCAGAACCCAGAATAGGCTGTGTGAGTGCTGATTGTTATGTTCATTTCACCAGTTGTGATCTGTCTATAATAAGCAGTATGTTTGCCTCCTTCCCTATAGCATTTTCTGCTCAGCTTCCAGTTTGCAGCATCTCCCAAATTCTTCACTACAAGTCTTACCTGTTCATTTACTTCCGATGCCACATGTGTGATGGTTCTTATTCCTACACAAATGCCTGATCTTTTATGTTATTTTTAAGTTACAGCTACTGTTTTAGAGGTTTTCTTTAATCTGTCAGTCATTTATAATTCTAGTTTTGTTCTCCTCCATTATGGCAGCTTTCTGCTGCTTGCTGTCATTCATAAATTGCTTACAAGTTTCCATTACATTATACAGGTTATGTTAAAGAAAATAACAGCAAACACAAGACACACATTTACTCCAGTAACTTCACTTGATACGTCCTTATATGCACAAGTAACTGATGCAGGTTGTTTTAGTTAAAACATTCAAGGAAAAAGACTGACTTTACAGCAACTTGTCAAAGATCTTTGCTTACATTTGTCTTATTTTCTTCAGCTATGCAGCTTAGAGAAACAATACCATAAACAAAATCCAAAATGCTATTTTTTCAATAACAGGATAAAATCTTGAAACAAAATCTGCTACCAACTCTGTCTATGTGCAATTTTTTAAATTACCTCTGGTCCAAATCAAATCATATGTTGTCACATGTTCTCAGTAGGCTTTCTTTCTGCATGTTTTTTCCATGTTCAAGCAATATAATACTATTCTGTAATTTAACTGAAAGCTGCCAGCTCCAGGTGTCTTAAGGCTCCTGTTCTATGTCGTCAATTTCCTCCATGTTTGACCTCAGCAACTAAGAGAGCGGTTTTTACTAAGAGCTCAGGAAAGTAACGTTGATGTCTTTCATCTTCCAAAGAAGTTTTTGCTCTAGTTCCTTTCTGTCCAAATCATCTCCCAGCTGCATGTGCAACCCAGCCATTTTGTTCAGGCTACTATTTATTACTCATTGTTCTGTCATTCTTCTGCACTTCTCTTTTTCTTTCCATATCCTCTGCCTTCTCTGGTGCTGATTTCAGCTGTTTTTCTAAGAAAGCTCATGTTCCTGACTGTAGACAGCACAGACCACTCACGCAGCAGCCCAGGAAGCCCAAAAGAACTGTGGTATTAAGTGGCTTAAGTACAATTAACTAAAGGATTGCCTTAGAAACAATTTAATTTAATCTAAAGAACAAAATCATTAGCCCAACTCAGTGCCCCAGAATTTCACTAAACTTTCATTTCTGTTCTCTATTCCACCCAAAAACACTAAGGAGGAAGTTCACCACAAACTCCAATTCATGTTGTTTGCTTTAAAAATAAATTTAAAAAACCAAACCGAAACAAAAGATTTGCAAAAACTCTACTCAGCAGAAGGTAGGGAATTCCTTATTCTAGGCATAGATTCTGCGCGAGAGAGGTAAACACTATTCAGTCTTAAAAGATAAGCTCCCTTTTCCAAGCACATGGAATGAGTTGTGCAGAAATACAATAATGCAATAAAGCAATACAAAAATGCAAGAACATAGTAAGCATTAACCAGTACTTTACACACTGGGATGAGTTAGGGAACATACTTTTATCCTTGCTCATGGTAGGGGGGTTGGAACCAGATGATCTTTAAGGTCCCTTCCAACCCAAACCATTATATGATTCTATACCTGATGGTTGCTGCTGCATATTCTGTAATCAAGTTCTCCTTAAGATACAGCCTACATAGCTTTGACAGCTGGTTCCTAGCTGACCCTCATAACCATATTCAGTTCTAAAATTTAGAAATTAATTAGTTAAGTGTGATACAAGTGTGCTGAGAGTTAATCATAGCCTTCTGGAACAAAAAATTTTATAGCTGAAGTTTTATACAATTATACAATTAACTTTTTTAGACAAAGAATTGGCTAAGCAAAGAGGAAAGACTTAGTCTTGTTGCCATCTTATCTCTTTTTAAACCAACAACTTGTTTTTACCACCCTGAGACATTTAATGTAACCCCCCAGATCCTATCAGACAGAACAGTAATTATTTTAACTTCACAAGAGACCTCACTGTATATTTACCCTTAACTGTTTTGCTCTGTAATTCAGCTATAGGATCATCCCCATTTACAAGTCCCCTTCACATTAACTTTTTTTTTTTTAGCACTGCTTTTAATAAAGTACAGGGATTTTTATGCCACAGACCAACCACACTACAGCAGTGTGGGTCTACACATGGCCTTGCAGTAACTCCAAGCACCGAAAAGGCTAAACAGGTAGACAAACAGGTCTCCTGTACCCAGCTCTCTAACTATTCATGAGGTTAGCACAATTTGACAACTTTTATTACTCATGTGCTCTAAATTCTGATTACAACTAAACTGCAAAAAAACCCCTGCAAGATACTTGAAATAGGAGCTTTCACTCAGGTTTCTGCGCTTATCTCAGTGAGAGTTTCTGAGCACAACCAAGTAACACTCTAAAGAGTAAAACCAGCATCTGCCACAAGACATTCTCCCTCATTCCTCATCCAGGGGAAAAAGGATGGAGGAACTCTTATTTCACCCTGTGCCTAGCTTGCTACTGGAGTCAGATCAAAAGAGCACACCTTGCATTTGAATGGAATGCAAAGAGATGTGAGCTGGCTCATAGATCCTGTGAGGGCTTGTCCAACTGCCTTCAGCCAGCTATTAGCAAAACTTTATCCTCTGCACACACTTTTCCCTTGCTACAAGAAACGTCATGCATGCATGTCAGACTGTCAAATAACATGTCCTACCTCAAGCTATTGTGAACAGGAAAAACTCCCATTGTGACTTGACATTCATGAGGAAACAAGTACAGAAAGCCAAAAGTGACGGGTCAGCAATACAACTTTTTTTTTAAAGAAGCTTCTCCCAACTTCAAATTATTTAACTTAATAAGGACAAAATGGCAGCCAACCAACTAAATGCCACTAGCCAAGACAATTTATCTGGCTCCCAGTATGGCTCTTGCACCCCTCTCTGATCAGAAAGCGGCTTTTTCATGTTTGTTGGGCTTATCTGGAAGCCCATGCAGCTGGGAACTGAAAAAAGGAAATTACAATTTCGTTGGCTGTAAGCTCCCCTCCCTAAGCAGGGTGTCCTTTAGCCATCTGAACTAAGCTGAGCACGTGTGGGTGGGTACAGAAGAATTTACAGAACTTGATGCAAAAATCATCCAGGGCAAACGCAGCTGGAAACAGGAATCAGGGCCAGAAGCAGAGGTTTAAATGAGAGGCAAAAAAGAATAGCTGAGGGCAAAGAGAATCAGGAATAACAGTACTCCACACAAGAAAGATTAGTAGGGGCACAACAGAAAGGAGCAAATTAGAAACTGAAGACAGCCAGAACCAGGAACTGATCCTTCAGAAGGGCTGTGGGCCTGGCACTAAGAGGCAGCTGCAGCCAAGTCACACCAAGCCGGTGGAGAGCCCAGGACAGGCCAGCCACGCCAACAGCCCCCACCGCCCGCACCACGGCGAGGCCTTCCCGGGAGGGCGCCGGGCCCTACCTCACCGGCTGCCCCGTGCTCCGGGCCACCCCCAGCGCCAGGCCCCACCACCGCTTACCTGCTGCCTCAGCGGCCGCGGCTCCCGGCCTCCCGGGCGGGCAGCCGGACGCNGGCGGGAAGAGCCGCCGAGGCGGGCCCCGGCGCCGGCAGCTGCCCTCGGAACCGCGGCGAAGGGGGCGGCGAGTCGAGTGGAACCGGCGCCGCCAGAAATGAGGCCTTTGAACTGCCCGAGGGCCTGGCTCGACTGGTAGAACTGCTGCGGTTCTTCTGTTCTGGGGCTCCTCCACCGTCCTGGTGGGGGCCCTGCAAAGTCTGGAAGGAGCTGAGCAGCGTGTGGTGCTTGTGATAGCAGGAGACTGTCACCTGGCTGAGGAGGACAAAGTTTTTCTAGCTCTGAAGAACAAATGAAATTACCTAGGGAGAAGTGTAAGGAAAAAAGGGGCTACAGGACTTGAAGAGACACAAGGACTGATACAGAGGATGCCGAGGTGGTGGTGGAAGAAGCAGAACAAGCTGAGTATTAAGATGTAAAAGAGAACAGGATGATGGGGCAGGGAAGGATGAAGATGAGAGATTGCTTGAGAGAGAGCAAAAATGGAAGCATCACCAGATTGGCCAGTAGTTCCCGTGACCGGGTGAGTGCAATGAGCAAAAAGTAGATGTTCTACAGTAGATAAGAGGAGTCCATGTCCTTCTGACTCACCAGAAGGCCTGTAAATTGGCCAGAAACTCAATTGCACCTTGTAGCTTCATTCACCGACCACTGTGAGTGAAGATGCTGTGAACTGGAGTTTAGCTGTGTCTGCTGTCAGGATGTAAGGAGAATTGTTTGAAACTCCAGCAGTCAAATATAGCCTGCTTTGGAGACAGCTGCCAATTCTCAAGCAAAGTTTGCTTTACAAATGCATTATGATCATCTGCTGGAAATGAATTTTCAGTTGTGCTGTGCAGCAACATCTGGAGTCAGCCGCCTGCTGACAATGTATTCTACAAACAAGCAGAGAGAAAATGCCCAGGGAGCTGCCCTGTCCTGGGTCGGAGCTCCAGGACCGTGGCCTCAAAATGGTGGGGCCCAGATGCTAATGCTAGAGAGGCCTTGATCTCAGAGAGATTTAAAATCACTTTCTATGGCTGCTAAGTAAATAAAGCTGCAGAGAGTGAACAGATTAACTTGGGAGGGGTAGGGGGGGCGGAGTGTGCGCGTGGGCACCCTTTATTAAAGCCCAATTCATGGAATTTTATGATAGCATCTTTTTTGTTTTGGTGAACAAGGGAAACATCAGGTTGCAGAGAAAACCTAGAAGATTTGATCTGCATACACACTAAATATTCAAAATATACTTTTAACAGGGCCATGTGTATAAATCATGATCTGACTTACTAGTTCAGAGCACTAAGGCCGGGGGTTGTTGTCTCTCAATTAGATGGACTTTGTCTTTGTTGCATGTTGCTGAAGAACAATGAATATTTGGACCACGAGAGAAACAAAAGCTCAAATCTTTACTCAAACTTCTATGCATGTTTTCCACATTGGGAAGCAAATCAGTATTTTTTAATGTTTTTATCAATATCTCTGAAATTCTTAAATGTGTTACTAAGTATTGGGATCTACTGGCAGGCCTGTACTACTTATAGAAAGGCTGTCAAATGCTCTTTGTTCCATTTCCACAAAAGCAATCATTTTAGGGCATGACACTATACTTGGGGACGGGACAGAACTGGACCAAGAGCAATACAGTGGAATCAGACTCCAAAGAGCAGCTCAACTCTTTGGACATTAGCTCTATTTGAGACTAGATTTTCTTTTAAACTCCCCAGATATCCCACATTTCTGTGATTGATCCATGTACAAAGGCAAAGCACTGTTGCAGTCAATCGGCAATCTTTAGATTATTTCCTTCTCATTGCTCACATTACCCATAAGCAAAATTTACACCTGGAAATTTACACCTACTCCCCCACAGTAGGCTGTTGGGGAAAATCACTAACTGTTCTACCAGCCTGATACTGATAACTCTACTAATTCCCATGTTGAATTCTGTCCGCTGCTGCTCCTGAGTGAGCATCCTGCTATTCTGACCTTTACCTACTCTGGAAGAAACAGCTCAAGTGCCCTCTAGTGTGGTTTCAGAATATCTAGTCCATACTTTTTTCCACTTTTGTGGGACTAAATTAGAAGCTTTGAATTTGGTTTGAAATATTCTTATAGGTCCGTGGAATTTTATGACATGAGCCACTGTGAAAAATACTTTGACTGAAAAATTTTTAGTAATTTTTAGGTAAAATTACTGAATGACAGTTATGTCTAGTTTCACAGGCATATTACCTATTTTCTCCCCAAAATGCAAAATGGCAAAATTTACTAAACATGACTGAATTTTGCATGACCATTATATCTGCTTATGAAGTGATGCTCTTGTGTTCTTTTTCTTGTCATAAATGTGTTTAGAGCATCACCATTCTGGAAAAAAAAAAAAATTTTGGTCCTTCTACTACTTTTTCAGTTCCCTGTCTTTCCAAACTTTTAATATGTATTTATCAAAGTAAATTTTATTTTTCTTTCTACTACATTTTTAGGAGCTTTTTGGTCACAATAAAAATTTTCTGAAATGCTCAAGTGATTCTTACTTTTCTTTTTTAATTACTTTCCTAGCTGATTCGACCCTAAGAAATTTGGCCCTTTTAAAGCTATTCATAGTCTGGATAGTGAACATGCTTAGAGCATCTCAGAGCATATGTTTGTGGAAGCTTTCGTGGCGATGGTGCACAGTCTTTGAAATACACTTCCTGTTTAAGCTAAATACACTTATTTAGCTGCAGTAGTGTGCACATCGTGAAAGCTAATGGACTCAGGCACCAAACGGGTTTGTTTTTTCCAAACTGGAGGTAGAAATGGGAAGAGTACAGGCTATGTTGAAACACATACATAATTGTTTCAGAGTACTGAAATTCTCAGAAATGACTTGAAAGAAATGCCAGATACACAAACATATGCCCTGGCCATACCAATGGTCCATCTACTTTATCGGTCGCTGCCAGTAAGTTAGGAAACAGCTTGAGAATGTAAGTGTAAGAATAGGGGGAATACTTTCCTAGTACTGGCCTTGTGGAATTCAGTAATGTTTGTTTTAAGAAGAACAGGAAAAGAAAATTTAAGAGTGAGAATAGTGGAAATAAAGGACAGCCTGAACTATCCAGCTGTGGAACAATTTCAAAGGAAGAGTCCTGTCATTTGGCTCATCTTTACACAAACACAATTTAAACACTAGAACTGGATGTCTCAAATTCTCCTCTACAGTTCACGAACAGTAATGTCCTTTTACCCCATTTTCCCTAATCACTTCATCCTATTCCTAATGGTCTTTTCTAGGACTTCTAAGACCTGGGAAAATTTAGAAGTCTATTTAAAACACTGGCAACTTTCCAATCAGCAGTAGCAGCTGTGGCTAGGATCAGCAGCTCTCCCTAACAGAAATTTTCTCTTGTTGTATGCATATGATATCACAGTGTGACTGCATCAATATATTTCCTTCAAATTCTCTGTTTCATGTCTTTTTATCCTTAGCCTTATATACCTTCTTCTCCTGAACTCCTGCATACACTCCATTTTCATGTTGTATATGTGTCTGTGTGCCAATATGGCATTTGCAGTAATATTTTCCCCACATCATTGTGCATCTCTTCATGCACATTTTTGCACACCCTGTAGTTTCAGTTCAGAAATAAGTGAACCCCCAAACCATGGGAATTTTGACCATCTTTAAAAGTCAGCTAGTAACTAATTCTGAAGAAGACAATTTAGACATGAATCCTCTTTGTAAAATGTGTGTTCTGGTAACTGGGAGTCTTTTGAAAAATAGCCCAGCTATCCCACAGGTGTTGGTGGGATACCAATACTACTGCTGAATAATTTTTAAACTTTCATTAAAATAGGCTGGATTTTCCCCCCTGCTTCTTTGGCTCTTCTTAAAATATCTGCTTCATCAAAATTCCCTTTTTTAAAAATTCTGAGCAAGTCAGGTCTGAGACTAAAGTTCCCCTTTTGTAGCTTCATGCCTGTGAATACGAATTCCCACAATGTGCCTCTTGTAATTTTTCTAACTATTCAACTCTATTTTTTTTTCATCTTCAGCAGTAAGTCCTTGCATCAATTTGTTTATATGACTGTTATGCATAATGGCTTTCTCATCATTATTCTGACATGCCTGAAATTGGTGTGAACTGTGAAATTTTCAAGCCAGAAGCAGAAATGCAGTGCTCAGGGAGGAATGTGAACAGAAGAGCAAATTGGATTCTGTCATGACTGGAATAAAGATCCATATGAAACAGAACCAACCTAGTAAAGCATGTCCTAGTACTGCTGTGATTGTCCTTTACCACACTGCAAATATTTAAACTTAACAGTCCCTGGAAAGTGCTTCTTACGGGGTTTAGTAGGAACTGGAGAAGGGGAGGAGGGTTATAAACTCAGTGAAGTTTTGTATACTTAAGTATACAATAGTGATTATAGACATGGGCAAATTTGACCTAGTATGAAAAAGGAAATCTTAATCTTAGTGGCAGGTTCTTGAGAAAAACATCAGTCACTATTAGCACCTGACTTCAGTCTTTAAATCAAAAGTACTTGACTTTTCTACCCAGATAAATGAACACTTGAACACCTTTATGAGTTGCCAAACGCATCTGAATTTGTATGAGTAGGTTTGCTCTGGAAGAACATTTTATACATCTCTAACATGCTAGCAGTTGTTACAGATGAAACAACTTTTATAAATAGGACAAGAATAGCCATCATTTTTAGGAGTTCCTCCTTTTCTCAGTTCATGTTCTTCCTAGCAAATTTCTATGGAAGATGCATGCAAAACTCAGCACCATTTCATTTTATTTGAGAAACAAGCATTTACATGAGAAAATGAAGCTCATATTTGGACCTTTCCCTTCTATTTTGTGTTTGCAAAGGAGTAACTCAGGGTAAAATTCAGAAAACCTATTTGGACTCTTCAGTCTGTGACTGAGGTTCTGTTCCTCAGCAAAAGCTCATCCTGCAAAGATACTCATATTTAATTGGTGCTTAGACTCTGGACCGCAAAGTTCCCCCAACATTCAGAGTGCGTGTAAAGAAGCTGCCCAGTCAGAGGAGTGGCATCTTATCTCTACCTATATGCCCAGAAGACCTACCAAGTACGCATGCTCCAGAGAAGCCTTATATGTGTGAAAACTATTGAAGTCAACATGCAGCCCAGCAGAGAAATTTACGCTGTGAGTGAGGAGGAGAAAAGCACTCCTCTTGCCTGTCTTTCACAGGGCTGACTTGAGTCACGGTATGGGAACTGGAGCCATTACCATTATGTAGCCTGTAAAACAGATTAAATAGCAGAGAGATCTTCCAAAAAATTAATAAAATCATTTACTGTAAACTTGTTGAAGATTCATTGCAACAGAAACCAAAACTTCTCTTAGGTAACTGAGCTCTGTGTCCAAATACTCCTCTCATACAACACAGGGAGTTTTTCTTGTGCCAAGAGAAGAATCACATTTCGTAGTAAGGGTATAGAGCAGGCAACTTAATGGTTGCCCAGATATAACACTAACCAAATGCTACTAATGGTGTAGCTTTTTAACTCCAAATATTGTCTGTTTTTAAAGCTATCTTTCTTCACTGAAAGCCATCAAGCGCTCAGTGAAATTGCGGGGGGGGGGGAAGGCTTACTAGACTTTTTCAATTCCCTTGTTTTCTTCTATTTAACCAACAAAAAGAGTAAATTTACATTAAGACAATAAACAATACATATTCAGATATACATCCGTCTTAGGTTTTAGTGAGCTCTTCTCTGTGATACTGAGCACCTGCCACAGTTCATACATTCTTCTGCTGCTGTCATTACATAGTGAACTCAAAAAAATGTCTAAGACTCCATCAATTGCTAGCTTAAAGTAGTTCTGAGGAAGCAGACACTTCTCTTTAAGGACTTCTGATGTCCGCTGGGCTACCCCATCCACCATCATAATGAGATGCAAGCCCTGCAAGTGCTACTAAATTCCTCCTGCTTACGGTCTTCATCTTCCATTGCTGGAATGATTATGCCAGCTAGAGGTAGGTCTGAACTGAAGCCAGAATCTGTTGGTGGGAGCACACCAGGCAATACATGGCTCATTTGTTCCCCAGGAGCTGACCCAATTTACAGAATTCACTGGTGGAATTGTTATTTCTCATCATGTTACAAATCATCACTGTCCTTTTTGTCAGGGAAGTGAAATGCAGAAAATATGTGGCACGTTTCACCACTCAGTTCTCTTATTTCACATTCCAGTCTTGACGCATTTTTGAAGGACCACAGAAATGTGTAGTTTAAAACCTGTCTAGTAAACTTCCTTGGTCCTGAGGCATATGCTTTGAATTTAAGTAACTTTCTTTTTTCCGCTGTCCTTTGGAACAGTTTCCTTTTCCTACTTGGCTCAAACAGTTTTCAAATCCAGACAGCAGCAACAGCACGTTCCATCCAGTGATGCGGATTGTGAGTCAGGGCCTTTGGGACCTCTGTGCTGACTGGATGAAATTACATGTGCCCCCAGGGAAATTGTCCCAGGGGTATTCCTGGAATGGCTAGCAATGCTTGCAGTACCTTACAGTACCCTGAATTTCTGCTGTTGAGACACAGTACAGGAACCCCATTACTTTCCAGGCAAAGAGCAGAACTGCACACTCTCCCCTAGATCATGGCATACAGCACAGAGATTAGCAGAGCTTTTTACAGGCTCTCTCTAATAAACAGTCCCAGACCACTATGAAATAAGTCACTCTTAGACCCTTTTTCATGTATTAGATTTTAATTCCCTAAAGAGAAGAACAGATTTACATGGGAGTAAACCACAAGGCTGAGCTAGGACAAGTACTCGGGAACTTTCAGTTCTGGGATCAGTCCAGTAGTCCAGTTTCTGCAGAAAATCTCCACTTTCATGCTGGGCCTCATGATGGTTGTTATACGTGCCTCATAGACCTGTGAAAGCATCCCAAGGCCAGAATAAATGAACATAGAAAAGCCAAAAGCTCTGGAAAAATAGCCTTTTCATGTGTCACTGGGCATTAAAACCAGGGAGCACTGGCAGTACCTCAAGGCATTCAGTCTGTAAGAATGAGGATTATAATGTTAGTCCTTCACACTGAGAAGTCTGTAAATACAGAAGGAAAGTACACATGCAAATACGCATCCACTTCTTGGTATATACAGTCCAAGAAAAATTTTCAGAGTCCATAAAAGACAGAGTTGAATCCTGTGCTATCCTTCCCTACTACACTCTTTTATTTGTGCTTAGGTCACATACTCCACCATGGCCAGTATAACATATTTGAACAACAAAGATAGTTTTTAAGGCTTGATGCTGAGGCCATATTCTTTGCATTGCTGAATGTTAACTGACTTTGACACTGTGAGAATGTATTTTAGGATATTATAGTTATGGATTATTAAGATCTTACTTTATAATGAGATGTACAGGTAAGGATCTATCTTGATGCTTTTTCAAGCAGTGCATACAGCAAGGTTACTAGTTTCTACCTTGTGGTCATTTTAGTTTCAAAGAAAAGCAGAAGACTGATTTTGGAAGGATAGGGTTTAGGTTCAACTGGGCATTGTTAATGGCGGTGGAAGGAATGCTAAGGCACAATTATTTTTTAGCATGCCATGTATAAAGTGAACATACCACAAAACGAAACAAAATACGCATTTGGATCCTCTCCTTTTGGGTCAAGGAATAGTGTTTACTACTTCCGACTAGCATGTTCTCCATTGCAAAGCAGCTTTGTGAAGATGAGGATGGCTCCTCTTAGGATAATTATTATGAAGAAATCTGCCTCAGCGCCAGAACAGTTTCAGTTATGATGTGAAAGGCACACAGTAAGTCTCAAAAGACAACATGGAGAGGGAATCTAAGGATCACATATGAAAGAGGGAGTAAAAGAGCTGGTAGACAGTGTCAGAATATGTTGTCCTTCAGGGAGATGTCCTGGTTTGAGGTAAAACAGGATCAATTTTGTTCAGTAACTCTACTTTCTAACTAGGCCTCTTCTAACTGCTGAAATTAACAGCATGTTGTGCAGAAAACTGCTCGCTCTCAGAGTGATAAGACCCATGTTCATAGCTGATGCCAAGGTACGGCATGCAGAGAGGCCCTTGCTTATACTTATTGCTATAATAACCAAGGCAAATCAACTTTATTTGCCCTGTTGGAGGGTTGGAAGCAGAAAAGTGTAGAGGAGTCCCACCTGTGGTGAGGAGTGGACAGGACAGGTGACCCAAAACTGACCAAACAGGGGATTCCATCCCATCTGCCTCATACTCAGTATGAAAGCTGAGAGATCAGAGGGTCAGCCCTCTTTCTTCAATGGATGGTGTTCGAGGAGGACTCTGTCTGCCTTTGATCCCGATCTGTGTTTTCGTGAATCCAGATCCACAATCCAGTTCCCTTCCGTCATGAAGTCCAGTCTAGGAATTCCTCAGTGCCTGCTGGTGACGTGACTGTCATCGTGGGAACTTCATACAGCTTTGTATATATTTCATTATTTTCTTTTTTATGATTTTATTCTTTATATTTCATTAAAGTAGTTTAGATCCTTCTAAACTAGTCTCTCTTTTTCTCTGTCTCCTGAGAGAGGGAACATCGGTCATTCCGCCTGCTTGGGCCAGTCCAGCCCAAACTACGACAGGAGAGCATCTCATCTCTTTAAATCAAGGCTCATTAAAGACTCGTTCTACAGATGCCCTTTTCAAAACATTTTTTACTTTGTGTTTAAAGCTTGTGTTGTAATATGACATATATCCTGGAAATTGTGACTTTCAGGACTCAGGACAGAAAGGCTATGTGAAGAAACAGTATCTCACATCCTATTATTGCTAGCGTATTTTTTAAGCTACATAAGGGGTTTGTGTTTTAAAGCATGGTAGAAAAGAAGTGAGATTCAATAACATGAAATCAGGCTGTGCACAGACAAATGCCATTCACTTCTGTGGTCTAAACACTCATATTCAGTAGCTGGTCACACTGTAATCCACAGCGGAGATTCTTAGGACAAATACGTTTATCCCTGTACACCTGTTCTCACTATGACTCATCACAGAACTGGTTCCATACCTCATTTTTCAGGCTGATCCAACCATCTAGATTAGCTCAAAATGATCTTTGTCATCACACATAGCATAATTCCTCCTAACTGAACCTTGAGCTAGTGTTTTGATAACCTGTTTCTCCTTAGCATTTTTCACAGTTTGACAGATCGTATTATTACGCTCTATCCCAGGTATCCTGGGAAACAAAGCATCTTCTTAGTCTTCTAATCCTTCCAGGGAAATGAAGCCAAATTAAAACATTTCATGGGTGTTCATTACATTTTATCATAGAGATAGTTCATAGACCTGTCAATGGGAAATGCCCAGAATGTGCTACTGCTTATTGGGTAGCTATAAATAAACCAAATAAACTTGCTTTTTGTAACAGTCACTCTTGTCCAGGGACAACATTAACCAGGGACAAAGTTTCCTTTCTGGACAGTGCTTTGTTTCATCCCAAGACAAGGAAACACTCCATTTCTGAGATCTGGATGTTGCGATGGCAAAAATGTGTTAAAGGGGCCCTTCACAAACATGCAAGCCAACTCCAGCTTCTGTTATTATATATGTTTGTCTCCTTTCATTTTCTGGAGGGGAGCACATTCTTTAAGTTAAAGACAACAGCAGATAGTTCAGCTATGATGCGGAACCTTACTTCTGTTCTTCCTTTGGCTGGGGAAAATTTAGTGGAGATGTTCTTTTGGAACACATGCAATCATGCCTAAGAAGTTGTGCATGCTTTGACTGTTTACATGATCCAGCAAACTATCAGTCTTTCTACAGACATGCCCTGTTCACTGAACTCACATGTGGGATGGTCATTTGTATCAATATTAAAGACCACTCATCTGCATTTCGCAGAGGAACTTACTTTAGTAGAAGAGCTGCTGAATCAAAGTGGAAGTGTGTAACTCACATAATTGGAAATCTACTGAAGTAGAGAGAAATCTGGCCCAAAGAGCAGAAGGAATCTGCATAGAGGCCATACTAACTGGTAATTGGACGAATGCCTCTCATTCTTTTAGTAGAGACCTGGCAGGGAATTCAAAAAGCCAAACTGGGACTGCGATCTGCTTACTGGGAGAGAACAGAAAAGAAAAGGAGGTATTCTTCTATCTTCATTCCCATTTTGGCCATTACGGGGACATGCTAGAAATAATACTTGGATCTTGCTTGCTGTAGAAATTAAGTAATTTACAGGACTCTGTGATTTTACAGACTTGCAATGTTTTTTTTCTGAAATGCGGCTTTCAGAGATAGGCCAGGATTTGAAGCACAGGAAATCCTGGGCACTCCTATAAAGAGAAAACCAGGCCAGTGCAGTTGTCAGGGGATCCAACCATAGTCCCCAACAGCCTCATATAAGCTTTGCAGGCTGATCTGTCATGCAAGTTCCTGACGCAAAGCAAGTAAATATATTTTTAAAAATTAAAAAGCGTGGAAGGAAACAAAGGAGCAGACTATTTGCTCAGACAGGTGGAGAAGCACAGTCCCTTCTGACCTCCTTTGCAGTCCAGGGAGCAATTCCTGAGCTGCATTCTGAGAGAGAGGCAATGTTGCCAGGCCTAGCATTCCAGCAATTACTCAGTGGAAATGGAAACAGCAATACAGATGCCAATGGTGTGACGCAAGTTTCATTGTCCCTGTCAGAATGGGAGTTCATTATGGTTTCTGGGCTGTTTGCTTGGAATTTAAAGTCAGTTGTAGTTCCATGTAAATCACACGTTTTAGCCAGAAAATAAAATATATATTTTTAAGGAAGTTCCTCATTCCTTGGCCTATGCTTCTCTGAAGGGTTGTTTTGGACCTCGAACGGGAGCTTAGCACGCATAGAAAGAGCTGAGAAACAGGAAACCTGAACAATCCTCTGCAGAGATAAGAAGCATGCACATGAAAGTATTGCTGTTCATAAAGCATAAAACTGGAATCATTGCAGGTGCATGTTTGTAAAACACTTAGGAAAAAGTTGAACACCAGAAAGAAATAACAATATTGCGCCCTCTTAATCTCTCAAAGGTCAACGGGTTAGCAGAGAACAATTTGGAAGATGAAAACCAAAGGAAGAGTAGGTCGGACCTGGAAGAAGAACAGTAAAATTCAGGCCAGTAGGGATATATTTTAAATGTTTTACTTCTTAAATCAGTTTAGGGATGATCTTTATGGGATTTAGACCTCAGGCTTTCTTCTAGTAATTGAAATTAAACAGCACTTGCTCAAGTAAGGATAGTTTCTTATCCGCCTAGCATTACAAACAAAAATAATACCGTATGGTTAGCTGTATCTAAATATCTAGTGACACAGTTGGAAAACACTTCTCTCAAATGTTTCCCAGCATGCTCTGCACTGAAAAAATAACCAAAACCAAATGGTGTTGGCCCCAGGATTTGCATAATTGTAAATCTAACTGCAAAGAAATTTCAAGGTTAGAAAGCTGTTACAAATACCCATATGCTTGTTTCATCTAAGATATACTATGTAAGAACCTATGGAGGAAAGGAGACTTTAATAATACAATGCTCTTCAATATATAAAACAATGCAATCCATGGATTTTGAAGCTGCTAACGTTCGAGATGGTTAATCAAATGTCCACCTTCACAGCAAATATGACTAACTAGTGCAGCTCATGAAAAAATGTTGTGAATTGTCTACCAACTGAATGTTTACTTTCACAATTTGAGAATCCTATTGACAAAAAATCGAGTCCCTCTTTTCTTAATTATATTGATTTGTTCCATAATACTAGTTTGTAGTTTTTCTCAAAAATCTCTTAATGGATAGAAAAGCTGGAAATCACAAACGTTATTACAATAAATGTCAGGGTTGCTTAGCCACCGATTACCAGAGAAAAGCAGAGAACATGAAGTAAGACAGGTCGGTACTTTTACAGCAGTAAATACATTGGATTTGAGGTGGAAACCTACGGATCTGGAGTGAGGCGGCTGGCACAGCCGGCATGAGCACTTCCCGCAAGGACGCGGCGGGGCAAACCCTCTCGGGCCCGGC
>VZSF01009326.1:129031-221719 GCA_013398295.1 Chionis minor
GGGAGGGGGCGCCGGGCCCCGAGCGGGGCTGCGGGAGGACGCGCGGCGGGCGCGACCCGGCCCCGGGGACGGTCCTGGCCGCCGAGGGACCGGGGAGCCGCCACCGCGCCGCAGCCGAGGCCCGGATCCGCGGAGGAGCGAGGGGTCTGAGCGAGCTGGCAGCAGCAGAGAGCAGAAGGAAGCCAGTCCCGTTCCGGCCTTTCAGAGATCTTCTGAGGGTCTGTCACAGCACAGCTCTTCATGATTCCACCTCACCGTGCACGACGACGGATGGGGGCACTGCAGGAGGACACTGTGAAGTGCTTCCCGGAGAAGCCAAGAAGTATGTGGTGAAAAGCAGGAGGTGGGAGTTCAGGTGGGACAACGTGGAAGGCTGGGGAAAAGGGGCAAGATACAACCCCCACATGCTCCCTGCCACTAACGTTCTGAATCTTTTGTCTCATCATCATCTGTGCCTTCTGTAGAGTGACTGCGATCACTTGATTAAATCTGCTCTCCTGCCTAAATGGGTTTTCTGTGGTGGTTAAGATAGCACCCACTGAACCTAGCCCAGAAACAGTTCCCCTTCCAAAGTAAAGGGGTCCTGTCACCGCAGCTCCTGCCCAGAAACTCACTCAAAATGTCCCTTGGCCCTCCTGAATCTGTTTTGCTAACACCAGCTCACAATGAGCTCCAGTTAAAAAACAAAACAAGCAAAAAAGCCAAACCAAACAAACAGCAAAAACCCCACAACCCCAAACCTTTTCTGAAGGAACACAATTTTAATCCTGGTTAGTGCTACCCAAAATAAAGGCACTAAGAACTGAGATCTTCCTCCTATTCCTGACACCAGTTGAAATTGCTAGCTGGAAAGAGCAAAACCTTCCTGATAAATGTAGTGTCAGTTCAACTGTATTTAATTTACTGCAAGAATTATGTAACAAGGAGACCTACTACTTATGAAGGCTGGATGCTCCATTCTTAAACTTTTAGAGAAAATTAGCATGAACTAGAGAAGTAGAGAAGCCTGATAACAGACTTTTTCAAAAACTATCTCTTTTGCTCTCATACACCAGTGCAAAACTGCTCCCTCTTTTAAATTTTTTATTACTTCCAATGTACTGGGGGATAATGAAGTCTTTTACTCTGTTTGATACGTCTTGTCGTTGTTATTTTGTCTATTCAAATGTATTCATGTTTTTGTTATTTTAGAAGGAATACATTGGACCTAATAGGTCAATACCATTTAGCACAGCATCACTCTGAAGCAGGAAAAGGAAATGGCAGGGTTTTGCTTTGTGTCATAAGGTAGGTTGAACAATTCTTTAAAAAAAACCTAATAAAGTGTATTTCACTGTAAGTGGAACAAGAGATTCTTAATAAAACTGTCACTGCAGTTCAAATAAACTATTTGGGATGATTTTCCCAAAATGCTGCCAGGCTTTAAAGCAGCTGAAAACGAACAGCAAAGTGAGTGAAAATAGAAACCACCTCCAACATCCTTCAGTATTACTGGATCATTCAATGAGTGTAATAGCATTCGAAATAACAAGACCCAAGCAGCTTTTCCTAATGCCTTTTTCCGTGGTTTCCATGCACACCTTGGTAAAACTTGATTCAAAACATGAAAACACTCTGGATAGGTAAAACTGTAGAGTTACTTTAACACAGCACAAAACAGGAAATAACTGCTTTATTCATTAAACATTGAGAGGAAATGTTTAACATAGAACACCCACTTCTCCAGAGAACCTACTTTACCTTGTACTCCCTTGTCAAAGCCCCGCAGGCAGCTTCAGACTTTCTGAAGGCTGTGAAAGAAAACAGCAGCTGGGAAAAAAAAAAAACCCTTGTAAGAGAAAAAAGATCTAAGATTTTGACAACAAACTCGGCATTTTTGGTCAAATCTTGAGAACAAAAGTGGAAGTATTAGTGATTGGAAAATTAACTTAGTTTATGAGCGTGAGTGAAAACAATTTTAAGGAGAATGGCCCTTTTCCTGCTATCCTCGGACTTCACACATCAAATTCTCGATCTTGCTTATCATTCTGTGGGCATGCATTCCAGTATCTGCAAAATTTAAGAGTCTAATTTAAACTCTTGGCCGGAGGCAAAGGAGGCGCCCAGAGAGACTTCAGGGAGCCCACGCGGAAGAAAGTGCGGCGGGACCCCGCCGGGCCACCGCCCCGGGCACAAGGCCCGCCCCGCCCCGCGCCCACCGCCTCCCGGGGCGGGTCCAGATCGGCNCGTCGGTCCCCGCGGAGGCGCTGGACGCGGGCGGGGGTGGCGGGTCCCTCGGAGGAGCGCTGCGGGATGGGCTACCCGAGTCTGCCTTGCAGGTGTGCCCTGCCAGTGCTCCCGACTTTTACTCCCTTCCATAGAGCTCTTCCAGGGAAGATACATGCTTAATGTAAGATGACACTGCTGAGAAAAGGCATCTTTCCTAACCGGGAATTTGAAGTACTGACCATTTCCCCAACAATCATAAAATTTCAAACAATGGGAGGCTGTGAGAGGTTCTCCCAGCATCCCATGCAGTGTATTGCAGTGGAACACTTCTTGACAGCATCACGATGTTTTTTAATAATGTAAGTTCA
This sequence comes from Chionis minor, assembly GCA_013398295.1. Lineage (NCBI taxonomy): Eukaryota > Metazoa > Chordata > Aves > Charadriiformes > Chionidae > Chionis > Chionis minor. Next base: position 131,608 of record VZSF01009326.1, read on the forward strand.
AATAGCGAGCCAACAGCTGCTGCTTTTACAAGTTCACCCCAAGAGAAAGTCGTTGCATCATATTGTGCTTGCTTTGCTGAAAGCTACCCTAACGTGGCAATGAAGAGTGTCTACTGCAGAACCCTCCAGAGATTTAGAGAATACTGTGCCCATTCTCCCCTCATTGTACCTTTTCAATAGTCTCACAGTTCCATAGCACAATTGAAGTCAAGTTTGCTTTCTTCTTTCACTTTCCCTCATGCTGTGTTCTCCCTTCCAGTAGCTCTCCAGTTTTTCACACTGGAAAACAATTAGTAATGTTATCTTCTTAAATGTCTTTTTCCTTCATTCCAATTCACTGTTTTTTTTAAAAGAAATCACAAAATAATCCTGTTCAGCCTCTCTGGAGCAAGCAGTTTTGGGCTTTTGTCTCCTTCATGCCTGAAAGACAGTTAAACCAAATGCTTTTCCGTCTTGGTGACAGCACTGCAAGCTCCGGGTACACAGTGCTGCTGTGCTCAAGCTGTAGGAGCAGAGTGATGCTGTCCAGCTGCAGCTGCAATTCAGTAGAAGGACAAAGCTTTGTGTTATGTTGTTTCACAAAAGTGACAATTATCTGCCTTTTCACTGAGGTGGAAGAAACCATCTCCTCAGCTGGACTGGGGGCATTCATTTCAAACACATCCGAACTACCAGAGGCACTCAGAAGCCTGGCAGTCCAGAGGCTGAGCCCGTGCCTGCAAGCAGGGAGGTTCAAATTCTATGACCAAGGTGGCAGGGGACCCTCACACTCTGTGCTGTAACGATTCTGTGAGGAAAGCTGTGATCCCAAGCTCTTCAGCCGTATCCTTTCCTGATTTCTTTACTTGCTGTAGCTATGCCAGATGAATCAAGTGCCAGGCAATACAGGACAGATTAAAAAGCACCACACCAGGCTGCCAAGGATATGGCAAGCAGCTGGTGTTTGTGAACCTTGTTCAGGTTGTGCCGTTGCTACAGACCTAGGCTCTGGGCCTCCATCAGAATGGTAGCAGAGCATTGTGCCTGGTCCTGCAGGATGCTGAAGCTGTCTGCCAGGACGCACACCATTGCCTGGTAGGCTTATAAATGGGTCTGGCATGCGGTGGGTCTGAGACCACTGTTTATAGATCTTTCCTCTCAAACAACATGCCCTGACATTCCCTTTTTGATCTAGTCTTGTTCACATTAAAGCACATTTTTCCTTGCATTTGACAGCATCCATCACTTGTTTGTTAATCATTTCTGTGATCCAAGATACTGTACGCTGTAATAATCCTTTTCTCTCCTAGTTCTGGTAGGGGGTGCCATGGTGATTTACAGAAAAATGCCCTGTCATAGTTGGTCCAAACACACGTAACTTCAGCACATCCCTAAGGACAATACAAGCCTCTCTTTCTGGTAAGCCTCCAAACAGAACCCTTCTTACAACTGAGCAGCAGTTCTGAAATGGCAGATGGTGTCTCGTAGTTTGGTATGATGATTTAGAGGTCTATCTGGTCTCTCTACAGCACCATATATCCCATGACACTGGAACTGGACCTGTGATACATACAGGGAAAGGGGGCACCTCTCAGCCCAAAAGGCTAGGAGGGTTGAAACAAAAGTCAATTAAGTTACTTCTGTCCTAAAAGTTTGGGGTGTGTATGTCAAGCCAGCAGGGCTTAACTCCTGATCACATGGCACTTCCCCATAAGGTACTTATCCTACAGTAACAGCATCTTGTCTCCAGTCCCAGGCACTGAGTGGCCTTCTGCAAACTGCCTGACTACAGTGCAGTTCTGAGGGTTAGGGAGAAGAGCAGAGTGCTCCTCACTGGTTTTGCAGCCTGTCTTCTCATGGGCACTCACTTCCCTTCCACACTCCACCTCCCCACCCCCCTCTATTCTTCATTGCAATTCAGGACAAGTTTTGAAGACTAAAGGAGCTTACTTACAAGGTTTGAAAGGCTCTGGTAAGTTCAGAAGCACCACTACATTGAAGAACTGAAAGAAAGACAGAAGTATGTTGCACTATAATAGGAATTAGTTGTTTTCAAACACTGGCCAGTGATTCCTAAATTTTCTGACAGTGCAATCCTGACCTGTGGGATTTCAAGAAAGCATAAGGCCCATGACACCTCTTTGATGCTTTCCAGCCAGTTGTTACTAAAATATTGACTGGTCTGTTTATCTTCCAGCTGGCAGGATTGGCTGTCATTGCCTTCGGTCTATGGCTGCGGTTTGGTGGGGTTATGGCAGACTTTGCTTCAGAAAAAAAGTCTCCAGAGTATTTCTTCATGGGTAAGTTAAAAGTGCCGGTGATGTCAGTAGCCTTAGTTTCCTCCTGGGGCATGTGACACACTTTATGTACTGAATTATATGAAGGCCAACAATTCCTGGGCTGAACAACACAAAACTGGACATTGTGGTGCTGTGTGTCATGTGCATGATGGCTTTCGCCCTTTCTCTGCTTGGCATCAACTTCCCTAGGCCTAACTGAACTTTTCTCTCAGATTTGATCCAATCCTCACCTATCCTAAGTGAATTGTGCCAGTACTTCAGAATAGAAGTTTAGGTGGGCCAGAGACTCCTGGAACACGGTGCTCACCAATACATCCTTCCAGTCTGTGCAGCTGCTAGCCAACAAAACAAGTGTCACTTCTGAATGTTTCTAATACCAATGCAGCAGTAAGACTGGCTCACCAGTTCTCCCTCTGTCTGCAAACAGAGGCCTTCAGTGTGACTTTAAGTATCAGAGCAAATCCTTCCACAGCTGCAAAGTACAACTAGACACAGTGTTCAGTCAGCTGGGGAACTGTTTGTCCAACCTAGGCAGGAATCAACTAGTTCCCCAAGCCAAGAACTGGTATTGGTCTGTAATTTTAGGCATATAAGATACATTTTTTTTGTCCCTAGGATTTCCAGTTGGGTTTTCTGGAAACGCCCCCTCTGTTTTGTATCTACAGAAATCCTTAAATAGCAGCCGTCTAGAACTGCCAGCAACTGCATTTCTCTATCTGTTGGCAATTGGAATGTGCCTTTATACCAGAAGAGTCAGATTTTTTTCTGTTTTAATATATCACCCTTGGAGATGGACTCACTCAATAAAATCAAATTGGTGGAAACATTTTTGCCATCTACAAAAGCCAAGTGTGAATGAATACCCAGTCCTGCCTTGTCCATCAAGCCATTCTGGCAGGGTGGCCAGGAATGGAACTTGACCCAAGATGTCCTGTAGCAGTCAGTTACCCATCACAGGAATATTGCCTGGGATGTGAAGGTACTTTAAATACTCTGATTCTCTTAGTGGAGACTTTGGCTCTGATACACCACAGTCCTAACCCGAAACTTCCTTAATATATGCAACCGGCCTAGAGGCACAGAGTAGACTGTACAGTACTGTGGGAATAGATGGGTAGAATGTTATGTCCAGCAAAGTTTCTGTGGGAGTTTATGAGGCTGAATAAAACCATGCAGATGAAAATTTGATTGGGACCTGAGGGTTACTGTAAAATACTCTGTAGCACCTCCACTGACACAGAGAGCCAAAAACTATGATTTACTTTTTTTCTAACACCTGAGCTGCTATGTCAGCAGCATATTAGATCACAAACTTCATTTCCAGATCCAGTTTGTACCTGATGAATTTCCTGTGCTGTATGTTGGAACTCTTCTCTGCCTTGTCCACTTACATTTGACCCAGGAGATTCAACAAGAGAGAAGGATGTTCTGGCCTTCAAAATCAAGTACTGCTGGTTTGTTAGAAGCCAGAAAGTAATACAACCTGTGATGTAAATAAGCACCAGAGTCATTTCACAGCTTTGCAGTACAGACTGTAACACTGTGTAAACAAGATGTTCTTTGGTGCATATGTATTTAAATCTCTAAAATATATAATCTGCTTCAGTCCTGAATAGGAATTACAAAAACTGTTCGGAGTTTTTAATTTTGGGAAGTCCTGGGGAATGTTCTTGTAAAAGTTCCATCATATACCGTGACATTAGGCTGTCACATATATTTATAGAGATGTATGCTGTAATATGTAGCTGCTAGCAGAGGAAGTGCTGAGGAACAGGACATAAATATTCTGAGAATTCTCTTAAGCTTGCACTTTTGACTGAATTCTAAAGCAAAATTTTGGCCCTTTTCTGTAACAGGCATTGTACTCTGAACAGAGCATTCCTGTTAAACAACAAAAATTTTTGTTGCCCTTCCTAATTACAAATCATGTTAAATGCTGTTGTAACTTATGAGCATCTGATGGCGCATCCATTCAGAAGTCCGAGGCTGTTAACAATCTGTGACAGCAGTAAAAGAATGGTGATAATTTCAGTAACTGGTGTCTTTTTGCAGCAGACAAGGATGCACTTGATGGTCATGGTGAAGAGCTCTGAGTCCCCCTTGACAGTTGTATATTGGGCCCTTCTCGAAGACTCTAAGAGTGTTGTTTATTTGGCTTTGTGTGTTTGCTCTGTGTTTGTGCAGCCTGGGTGACAGCCAGAATTTTGCATAGGAATTCTTAATATGGAACACTGTGCAGCATACAAGCAGCAGCTGCCAAAAGGGCTGAAAGAGAAAGCAGTTCATCAGTATAACTTGGAGATATAAACATATGGCCATATATTTTAAAATAATTTCTTTAGCTCTGTTCCACTGACTGCTTTTGGTGCTGCCCTGTAATAACCCAAGCCCCTGTGATCAGATCAGTTTTGTGTCAGTGCTTGGAACAACACTGCAGCTGCATCCAGAGTTTGCTTTGTAGGTTGAAGCACTGTCCAGAATCACCATCTTGTGGAAAACATCTTATTTTCTTGCTTCTAAAGAGAAGCACATTCGGCTCTTTTTGTACCTGGATTGAGCTGCCAGCTGAATATCACCAGCTTCTCTCTTGTGCTTCCTTGTGATGTTCTTTTTCCTGGATATGAAATGTTGTTTTAGTTTAAAATAATTGATAATTATATCTTTGCATTTTCCATTAGGCCAGAATGAGTCTCTCTAAATAGCCTTGTTCTTTACCAGCAGTCCAGCTGTCTTTTTTGCCCCCTGGAATAGTTCGGGCCATGACTTGGCAACCAAACCTGTTCATCTTTTCCAGCCGCTGAAATGTTTTTGTTGGTTTGAGAACAACCTACAGGCAGCAGTGCTGAGGTCAAGCACATATGTGTTCTTAGCTTTCTGTTGCTTGTGGTTTTGTGTTCCATGATCCATATTCCCCACTGCAGCTTGCAGTTTTTTAACCTACAACATAAAAGGTTGGAATTGGAACTCTTTGACCCATGCAGTCTCCATCCACTTTACCAGATGTAACTTACACTGGAGCAGTCTCCTAAAATTGGACAACCTTTCTCTGCAGCTCCCCACCTTTAGGAGTTCCCGCTGCAGTGGCAGGCATGACAAGATTTTTACGTTACTCCATCTCACAGTATGTCTTTTGTGCCTGTGCTTCAAGTGGTGAGGCAAAACTGTAGCTTTCCTGTTCTATTGCAGTTCAGATCTGGTAGATTTCATATATTCCTCTCTTAGCTGTACTTGAGAGAAAGAAAAAAAAAAGAGAAAGAAAGAAAAAAGATAATTTCAGCAAATGTCAATAGCTGGTCAGTTACTGCTTTCATCCGAGTTGTCTGTGACACTGTACTGACTAAATGGGGAAAAGATCTGTAGAATAAAGAGGATTCTCTCAGATTGATCATCTTTCTTGAGACTCCTGTAGCAAGAATGGTGAGTTTTTTACTGGGCAGGAAAGTCTACAACAATCGGAAGGAAAAGAGAGATGCTTGTGTGAACCTAAGATGTCAGCATTGCTACCTCATAATTAATTGGTTCTTAATTAATTCTTTGTAGTAGTGCTGTTCTTAAATTTAAAAATACCTAAAGCACGGAAGTGAAGACAAAGTGCCTGCTGAGTGCAAGTTGAGCATTTCTGAAGTAAAAACAAACATTAGGACTTTAAAGGGTCAGGTCAAGACACCTATTCTCCCCATTTTGCTTTCGGTGAAGAGGAAAGCCTGTTCCAGTTGCTTGCGCAACATGGAGGACAAACTCTCTGTATCCCTAATAAATGAAGTGCAGAGAGTCACATCACTGCCAGTAGCAATAAAAATTAAGTGTATGTACTCAACAAGCCTCATCAGGAATGGTAGCAAAACCTGATGAATGTGAATGAATCGATATGGATGACTCTTTCTTATAACTGGCAGCGCTGAAGCATTGCTTCTCCTGCACAGCCAGAGCTCACAAACTTTGTGCTATGTTATGTCCTCTTTGCTCCAGTTCCATGATGCAATCTGTGGTCCAGGCATTCATTGGGGCCAAACCAGTTGTAGATAGAAGTTTCAGGGTGGCTGTGGCTTCTTGGGGGTCTGTGAGGGCATGAGTGATCATTCTGGCTTTGAAAGGTACAGTTAGATGGTGCATGCCTTAGGATATGAAGTCATGTCTGGAGTTGAAGGATATTAGTAGTTTTTCTCCATAGTAGTGGGTGCCTGTACAAACAGGAGTTGGCCAGCAGTTAAGTCCATGTAAACGGCAATTCTCTGCTCCTGTGTCTCATTTTGTTATAGTTCTATTCATGAATTTTGGAGTCAAGCACTATACCCTTAGTCAATAGTATTTTCTCCCCAAAAGCCATAGCCTCTCAAACTCTATCAGTCTTTAAAATGAGAGATATTGGCAAAGGAGCCTCTGTGTAGAGATGCAATACCACAAGAGGAGCATCAAATGGCCCTGCTGTTGTGTGTATTGTAGAAGCTTTTAGTCTGTACTTAAGACTTAAGCAATGAACTTGTCTTTCTTCCTATCATCTTGTGTGCAGGTCTCCTCTTCTGCAGTTGAGGAAGAGTTGTTTAGAAAAGGCTGTTAGTGGCCCTGAGTGGAAAATGAAAGCTGCTGCACTAGAAATCTGCTTAAAAAAATAAGACACCACCACTACCACCCCACCAAAAAAGCCTTACTCAAAATGAAAGTTGCTCAAAAGTCCTCAGTCTCTGTGCTGCAACATAAAACCTAGCAATCAGTTCCTAAGAGTCAGTATCCTGCCTGGCGGAGTAAAGGCAAGGGCACCACAAAGTTAGAATTCTGACAAAACAAGCTAGTTAAGCCTAATCTGTCCATCTACATCAGGTTGATTGTTTTATATTTATATTTCTATTTATATGTTCAGTAATAGGCTGAGATCCAGGAGGCTTTTTTTCCTAATTAATCACTTAAGCGTGATAATGCACTTTGTGCCTTTTGCCTGTTAAGACTGTGCTCCTGGGTAAACCTTTCTCCCACCCTACTCTCTTTGTGTGTAGCTATCTAAAAGCTAGCTGGTTCCGTGCAGCAGCAACAGTTGAACCAACAGTTACACCATTTCCGTCTTTGACGCACCCTCCTCTCCTTCCTCTAGGCTGCTGCAAGCCACCCTGGTGCCTGCACACTGGTTGCATTGCTGTGAACACTGAACTCTGACAATACCACTCACTGAGTACATGGGGTCTCCCCCAGCCTACATCAGTGAGTGATCAAGCAGTTGTGTCTGATTCTGGTCAGACTGCCCATGCATAGGGCAGACCCCAGCACCACAGGCTCAACACTTCTACTTTTCCAGAAAGAGACACCTGTAGCAAGTGACCTACGTGACTGGGTATAAACCTGTCACTGGTCCTGCATGAAGTAAAAAGACAGCAAGATGTTTCCTCTTGCTGTAGCAGCACGCTAAACTCCAGGAATGCTCAGGCTTTTTGAGTTACACGCTTTGTTCTTCATACATACTTTCTTAAAAGTACTCACTCTGCTTTGGATGCCAGTCTCTAAAGTGGCTTCTAGAAAAAGAACCAAACCAATATAACCCATTGTATCTCAAGGAAAATGTCCTGTGTTGTGTTTCATTCTGACAGCACTGGAAATATAATGGGACTGTCCACTATGAAGCCATTAAGAGGAAAGCATTTTGTCTGCTGGAAAAAAATAAAACAGCAACAAAAAAGCCCTTAGCTCCTTTTTGGGGTGTGTCACTTCAAAAGCATCTACAGAGAGGGTTTTGATTGAGTTGGCTGGACAACTCAATCAAAATACTGTTCCAGCACTTACTTTATCTGTACTTGGGTGGGTTAAGACAGGTATCTGCAGAATCCTAACTTTTGCTGCTGTGGGGGCTGCAGATTTCTGTGAATGCATTATGGCCTTTTTCTGTTTTCTGTTTTGGGTGACTTGGAGCCTGTGAATTTAAACGTTAGACGTGTATAACTGTTGTTGACATCTGTATGGAAATGTATCCATACACACAGGATTATTGAGTGTCCTAATCTAGAGAGGATTGCTGAGAATTGGGAAAGGATTTCAGAATGCCAAATGACAGAGTATTAAAAAGTTGGATGAAATACAGTATCAGTAAAGCAAAGGGACGCAAGCGGTAACATAATCTGAGCAGTATAAACACTGACAGACTTTAAATTAGCTATAACCACACAGGAGTGTGATCTTAAGACTCACTGTGAGTTGCTCTTGACAAAAGTGCCTTGCTCAACTGCAGTCAAAAAGGCATATAAATGTCGGGGAATATTAAGAAAGGAAATGAGAATGCAGCTGAAATATTTTAATGTTATTGTGTAAATTTCCAGTGCACTCAGTGTCTTGAGTGCTGTATATGGTTCTGATCAAAAAGGATGTAATAAAACTAGAAAAAGTACTAAGAAGTTTGACAAGATTATTATCATACTATGCACTTTGAACAACTTCCATACTACGAAGTTTTTCACACCATTCACGTCATTAAATTGTAGAATACATTGCCACAGAATTCTGTGTTCAACCATGATAGTACAGATCGACCTAATACAGGTATGTTGATTATATCTGACTTCAGTGGTGTTTGGTATAGGATGAAGTAGATATTGACAGCCATTGGAGACTACTGAGAAGGTAATAGCTGACATATTGGCTTATATGAATCTGGGACATAATTATTTAGGTTTGTGAGATGCACGTGGGCAAGATATGTAAAAAGTGCTGGTATTCTGTGGGAAGGGGGAGGCAGTGGATCAGGATGTTACATTGCAGTGAGGCTGCTTTTAAATTGAAATTCAGGATTTGTGCATCAGGAGAAGCCTACAAACTGGCTGGTATCTGTAACGTTTCTGTGGTTCCAGGAAGATTAACCATGAAATACCTCTTGAACTCACACAATACATGTAATTACGTCTGTGCATTATGCTCAAATTAAGGGTATGTTCCAATTCTCCAGAAATTCATCTTCCTTCAGAGGACACTGCTGCTCCTCTCTAGTTTTGTAAATGTGTTTTATAGCTAAATATACTAAAAATCTATTAACACAAAAATGGTAATCTCTAGTAACAAGCCTGTTTCAGAAACTGACTTTGCTACCATGTGCAACATACACAACTGTCCCTGTCTGGCCTGTTACTTCCAACTCCCACATGTGCTTCTTATCTTTTCCAATAGAGCATTTGCACTACAGGTTCCTTGGTGCTCTACTGAGGGCTTGAGAGCCTCAGTCCTTCTGTGGAGGAGCACATCTGCCTCCCAGACTGTAATGCATATACAACCTGAGGAAAATCTCTTCAAGTCAGGTCTGGGTTCTAGGACTCCTGTCATCACTGCCTCTGGATCCCTTATAACAAGAATAGAGCTTCTTGTTTTCTCGGAGGAGCATGAACAGTTGGCGGTTTGTTCAGTGTTAGTTACTCAGCCCAAAAAAGAAAAAGTAGAATTATTTAAAATGGAAAGTGACCATAGCAGCCAGGTAAACAAGACAGCCATGTGAAATAAAGCCAGACAGAGAGACAGAGTACCTTTGTCTGCTCCTGCTCTTTGCAGTAGGCTCTAGACAGGGATTTGTACCTCAAAGCCATCAGTAAGATTTTTCAACAAAACAACCAACCAACCAATCAAACAAACAAAAAAAAACCCCAAACGCCAACAACTATGGGACTGAGTTCTATTCCAGACTCTGTAATTAGATCTCTACCAGCCTTGGCAGCTGGCCAGTCTAAAAAGAGAATGGTTTTAATGTTCAGATTAGTAGGTTCCTACCTGCCTGGTTTGTGTTATAATATTTCCTTTCTGTTCATAAAACATTGGTAATACACACTTCTGCCTATCATGCGATTCCTTGCAATGGGAGCATAAAGGGACTCTGGTTCTTAGGACACAGTTGTTACTCTAAGTGCCATATGACAGACTAAAGAACTGGTGACATTTCCTTCCAGATTAGTTATGCATAGATTTGCATGTTACCTTGAGGGCTTTTTTAAATTGCTCTAAGGAACAAAGAACAGATGTCTTGCAGATTTCACATGTCATTTTTCTAAAAACAGCGCTAATCCCTCCCTCGCTCTTCATACACATAAAGGCATACTGCAGTCAACTATAAAATTCCATCATTTTCTTCTACCTAGTCTAAAATATTGAAATCCTGTATTTACTGCTAATCACAAAGGTTTTGTTCATCCAGAAATGACACACAGAATACCCTTCTTAAGGTGCTTCTTCACACTTGCAGATCCACTGTACTTATACCCATAGGAAGCAGTATGTTACAGAAGAACTCTGTGCCATAAACACAGATGCCAATCTAGAGATCTCTACTGAGTTGTAGATTTGCCATTCTTCAGTATTGGGAGCCATAGATTGCTCTGAGATTGCCAGGTAACTTTTTAATTCCCCTTGTAATTGCAAAGCGGAGTCTGCTAAAAAATAGAACTCCCTCCTGTTGGAATTTTCACAGGGAATACCCCCATCAGACATTTCCTTTTCAGGAAGTAATGATTTTCCCCATGGGATAAATCAAAAAATCAAGTATATAGAAAAGCTGCCACTTTACTGCTTTCCAAATTTTTTCTTTGCAAAATGAAACAATGGCTGAAGTATGGGGTTCCCCCACTCCTAGACTCTATTTTTTAGCCAGAAGGGAAATCCATTTGTTATTGGGTATTCTCTCACTTGACTTACTGCTAAAAGCAGAAGTGTTAGTTTCTCTTCACAGCTTATAAAAATCTGTGTGTTTGTGTGGGGAGGTGTTTTAGCACAGCTCAAACAGAAAAAAACCCCAACAAACTAAAAGCCACTACTCCAAAACCTGAATATTTCCCCACAAAAAAGGTCAAGAGAATAGGCTCTATCAAAAAAAACCAAACAAACAAAAAAAACCCCACAAACACCCACTCCCCCCCCCCCCCCCCCCCCGAGTCCTGTGACACTTTGTTTTTCATCCTCTAGTGTTTACAAAAAAGGCTGTATTTCTTCTACTACCCCTTGTAGTCATCGATGTCCTGGCAGCATCTGCTCAGATCAACCTATTTTCTGTTGTGTTTTGCACATGGCTTTTCATTCTTTAGAATATGTCTCTTTACCCCCTGGCATACAGGGGCTGAGAGTGACTTGCTTTGTGGGTCCTGCTTGCAGGTGCTGTAAATATTCAATTGTGGGCAGTCGCAGGTTTCTGCCATTAGGTCCAGTGCTTGTCCTCCTTAATGCCATAGCAGTGTGCCTGTCCTCAGTATTCTCTCTTCATCTGTTGTCTGCTCCTATGTGGGCTACCAATAAGCTCAGGGACTCATTAGTTGTTAAACCCTTCCTCCTCTTCATTAGCAAACACAGATCAAAATGACAAAACTAGGAATCAGGAATGAACAGAGGCAAGAAGAGGTAAGCGGAAAAATTTCACACAGGCCGTGAACATTTGTTTCCTTTCTACCTTCTGCTTTTTTACTTCTGCTGCACAAAAAGCTCTAGCTAGACATTCTTCTCAAAAATTTCCATTCATTGAAACAAGCTCTCTACCTTGACCTGACTTGTACATTTATTTTTGCCATGCTAAGCTTTGTGGTGAAATTTTTCATGTCAGAGTTTCTAGCTATCAAATGTGTCCCATTTTGTGACTACAAACTAAGTGTCTTTTTTGTTTGTCTGCTGTGCTGTAGATGCTGGAGGCCACGCCAAGGCTTTGTATTTTACAATGGCGCTTATGAATAGAAGCCGATTAAGGCTTTACTTTCCATCCTCCTTTTTTGAAAGGAACAGGGGTTAGTGAAACTTAGTTACTTCTGACACATTATACTATTGCATAGCAATGTATGATATTAACACCACCGCATTTCTGGATTTGCCTGCTTTGCTGATCCTAACTGGGCTAACTTGATGGCTATTAGTACGTGATGCCTCTAGGTAAAAGAAATATGCCTACATTGCTGTGTATAGCCCATTAGGAAAAGAAATACTAGCTCCCTGTCTTACGTAGTTACACCATCTAGGATGTTTCTGATTCTCTTGCTTTGATGCCCATCCTGGAAATCATCATCCAGTTGAGCATGCCTGGATCTGGGTGCTAGGAAACCTTAGTGCAAGCTGAGAAGTAACCTGGTCCCTTTGAATTTTTTTCAAGCTACTCTTCAAGTGTCTCATTCCTGTGTGAAAGATTACATATGTGTATATATAGCAGACAAGTGAAAACATCTTTAGTTTTGTGGAATTTTTTTTAAGCGTCATTATTTTCCATCTAGAAATAGCTTGCCCAGTATCAGCAACTACTAGTCCCAGGCTGAGAAAAGACCATGTCTGGAATGGACTCTTGTGAACAGAAGATGGAAGAAGGTGGTGTTACACTCTTGGCTGGCTCAGCTGTGGGGCCAGGCACTCAGCAAGTTCAGCTTTGTTTAGTGAGTGGTGTGAGTTCTTCCTGTAACACGCCTTAAAAGGGAAGTTCTGATTGAGGTAGCGGTTTAGCTGTGAGTCATGCAAGTGAAATGTTAAGTCTGTTTCTCAGACAAAAGCAAACCCAAATTCCTGAAAGTGGTCTCACCCCTGAGCCTCAGAGAACTTTGTCTTTGCTAGCTGGAAGCAACAAAAAGAAATCAGAAGACTTCTTTCCAGCCTTCTTAATCAAAAAGTCTCTCTGCTAAGTTGTCTGATAAATAATTACAGGGACTGGAGTAGGGAGTGACATGCAGAAAAGGGTCCAGGAAACATGTTTGTAATTACACTCTGTTCGTTACCATGGAGATCGCAGAAAATGGTAGGTTTTGTGTTTGGCAGTTGAAAAGCAGCTTCTGCACCTGGGAGAATTTTTTTGTCTTGCCCAATTCATCTTCCAGGAGGGGCTGACCTTTACTCCAGAGCCATATATATCTTTGTATATCCCTCCCTCAGTAAAAACCACTGTGTTAGGAATATGCGTACAAGTATTAGCTTGAACAATGCCCAGTCCTAGCAAGTCACAAGATGCTGAATATTAAGAATTTATAAAATAGAGAATATGAACTGTTAGTACAGTCAGCAGCAAATCCCACATGTCTGGCATCACAGACCTGGCAAAGCTGTATTAATTATAATTGTTCTATTGCTGTTTAGCAGAATGTGTTCCTCAGCAGCAATCCTTGGCACAAGAAAGGTAACGGGGCAAGAAGGATGGAGGGGAGAAGGATCACAATAGCTGGGATAGATATATATCTGGCCAACGTGCAGTGACTGGGCAGTGATGTGCCAATGAATGGGCAGCAGGCAGGAGTTTGCCTTCTTCAAGCAGGCTGTATCTGTGTGTCAGAGTAGCTAGATACTCTGCACTCATGTATTGGTTCTTTTTTAAATTTTCTTAGCAATCATTGCGAACTGTCATCTGTAGGGCTTTGTAGTCTAGGTTACACACGGCCTGCTAACAGCAAATGCCAGCAGCTCTGTTAACCCTAAAGATTTGAGTCAGATTTTAAAAGAATGTTTAAACTGGTAATTGGGAATACTAAATGTTCTCATTAAAAGTTTCCGTAGTCAAAGCTGTGAGCAAGGCTCACTGTGCCCTCTACTGTGCACAGTCTGTAGTTCCACTGTCCCTTAGTAACGGCATGAGGGAAACAAAGCTGTTCCTTCTAGCAGTGGGTTGGCATGGCAGATTTCTGTGTGTCCTTCACGTTGCCCACTCCAGACAAAGACTAGAATTACCAGGCAATGCACTGAGCCTGCTGTACTTTGGCTGACATGGTACCCAGAGACAAGGCACAAACACAGCTCTTGTGGTCTGATGGCAACTGACACGGCACATGAATGGATGTATTGCCTAAGCAGAGATCAAGTATGTAAATTTACAAGTGAGGAATGAAAAAATCTGTGCTCTGGTTTCCTTTTTGTCCTAGATAAAGCCCTGGTTGTGTGATTCTATCAATTTTCAGGCAACTCTTCTCCAAATGTTCTGATCATAACACACTGATAACATTAGCCTTTAAAAGCTGCTAATATCTCATATTCTGACACTTGCATCAGTATGTTGGAGGGGGAAAAAAAAGTAAAATCATGATGCTGGAACATGCCTGCCCAGCAGGCATAAGCAAGTGGCTCCTTACAGTAGAGGGAAGATGCCATACTCGAAATCACTGAACTGTAGACAGGCTCCCATTCTCTGCAGTGACCAAGCTCAGGACTATGGCTGAGCTTATGACCTTCCCCAGGCTGTTCTTCCCACTCATCATTTTGCCAGAGGATGCAAATTCACTGCTTCATTCACTTCCTCTGCCAGCTTTCAAAGGGTTCCCCAATCATCCTCTTCTTTCCAATAGCAATCAGCTTTTTCCCTAGCTAAAGCACTGATTTTGGAGGAGCGTCACACTCTAAGCGCCTGTACCTTTCCTTCAAAGATTTTCAGATGTCCTTTTTTATGTATTGCCAGGCAAATGATAAAGCATAGCTGCCAAGTAGCTATTCAAGTTCTACCCCTACATAGCAGTATAGCACATTTCCAGACCCAGGTTTCACAGAAATAAGCCCTCTAGCGATGTTGAATTTTATTTTTTTTTGCTTTTCATTCCTCACTGAAGAGTTGTAAGGTGGTTCTGGATGGTATGGTATATGTTCTTCCTGGACTGAGCTGCTTTTGGAACAGGAAACTTGGGAGGTGGAAGTCTTCTCATTTGTCTTCATGAGATTTTCCAAAATTCTGAAGAAATCATTGGTCTCCTTTTGTGGCGAGAGCAATTTTTCTGTGTAACAGGTGTCCTTTGTGAGAGCTAGAGACCATTGTTACTTACAAATGTGTCAGTTTGACAAAATAGGTACCAGACTTTGGGAAGAGAAACCTTCTTAAATTCTTGTCTGATTCTGATTTTTCATAGGACTCTATGTATTGGTGGGAGCAGGGGCTCTCATGACCACAGTTGGATTTTTTGGGTGCTGTGGAGCAGCGCGGGAGTCTCAGTGCTTAATTGGAGCAGTAAGTAAAAGGTTTCAAGGGCCTGGGCCGCACAGGAAAATCATTCAAAAGCCTGTGCTTTGTGTCATTAGTGGAAAGACCTTTGCTGTCCAAGACCTGAAATGTCTTATGTCCTTTTACCGGCTAATCTAGCATCTCTAGCCACTGTGCTATTGCAGAGCTTTCACACATGAAGAAGTTCCATTGCTTGTCTCATAAGTTTCCTGGAATTACTTTCTGTCTTTTTTGAAGCTGCCGTCTGAGCCACATCTTTGCCATTTCCACCTGTTTCCATATTACAACAAATCTGACTTGACATCCTTGTTACAGACACTGCTTACCAGCTTTCTTTCAGTTACTGTGTGGGCTGTTGAGGCCTGGGCAAGGATGAGGGACTGACTGGCAGTCCACATAAAGCAGAATTGTGCAAGGTATATTAATACAAGATTCTTTTCTTCCTCTGCAGTTCTTTGCTTGCTTGTTGGTGATATTTGCGGCTGAGGTCACTGCTGGAGTATTTGCCTTTATAGGCAAGAAAGTGGTAAGTAGCAAGCAACTTCTAATGTAATAATGGGGTAGCTACGGATTCCAGTGCTAACTGACCTACTGTCTGGCTCTTGCATAGGAAAACTTTCCAGGAGACTTTTCCTAGGAAGACTCTCTGACATTCTTATCTAGAGTCAGTGAGAGCTTATGTTATCACAAGTCCAGAATGGGATGCAGTTTTTGTCCCTATTAAAGAAAATCTGTAGGTGTGGTTCAACCTTACATCCACAAGGAACATCAAGTAGAACTATATGATAAGAGGGTGTTGCTTGGGAAAAGGGCAAACAAATTCAAGCACTGAATTTCTGCTCTGGAGGTTGATGACACAAGCTGGAAGTCTGCACTGGACTGGGGGTAAGACTTACTTGCCACTCACTTGGAAAGTCTGATTTCTGCAGGCAGTACAGGAAGCCCAGAAAATCTATGAAGACATTTATGACGACTATATGAAAAACCCAGCGGGGAAGGTCAACAGCACTATCTATCGCTACCACTTGGCTGTGAGTAGTCCTCCTGAGATTTAATACCTTGCACTACTACTCTACTGTCACATTACCCTTTAAAATTTAGAATGCTTCCCTCTGAGATATGAAAGAATAGAACTGAGTGTTACTTAAAATGGAGCCAGAGGCTCACAACCTGGATTCCTGATGGGTCTGTCAGATTTCTGGTTTTCAGATCCCAAGTGATCCTTACCTTTGAAATTGAAAACAGCCAGGCTTTTAAATTTTAGCTGATGCTTTGGTCTTTGTTTAGCAGAAGATAGGACTATTATGGCCCTTCTGGATATTAAAATCCAAGAATAAATACTCAGAAATGCAGTAACAGGTGGAAAGGTCTGAATATCTCTGCATTTGTCAGAGACAAAACAGTAACTCATGTCCCGGGACCTACAATATGGCAGATCCTGTCACTGTCTGAACCAAGTAGATAAAGAACCAAAAGCACATGTGTGACTCAGTTCAGGCCACGCGAAAACTTGGTGTCTGAATTAGAATTAGAACCTGTGACTTCCTGAATCCTATTTGTGTCCATCCTGTATCTGCACTGCCTCCCACAGAGATCAAGCCCAAGCTTTGTTGCCCCTTACAGTCTTCCCACGTTCTTTAGAAGAAACATTTCACAACCTCAGACCCTTTTGTCCTTCTCCCATAGCTGTTATTTCTGACCCCAAGAGGAATTCCAAGCATTTTGTGGGAGATAGGCAAACAGGAAAAACAAACCCTCTGAAACACCCTGATTTATTACTGTCTCCAAACCCAGCACTGTTTTGTCAGAAATGAAGATTCTAGCATTCTCTCTTGTAGCTTTTGTATTGCCCGTAACTCTGTATGCACTATTTGAACTTTCCGCTTTCTCCCTTTAACAACTCCTGTTTCCTTGTAAGCCACGGATCTCTTTTTCCAAAATCCACTTGTTTGCTTTGTTACGAGATACTGTGATAAAAATTCCTTCTGGATGTTGTTGTTAACACAAATTTGTCTGTTTGCTATGGCTTCAGACAATTGAAAGCGATTTTTTATAATTTTGGCCCACGCACTTGGAAGTCTACCAGAAGTAGCAATTAATACAGGGAATAAATTTATGACTTTATCTGTACTGTTGTTGGTTTTTTATTTAGTTATTGTCTCACTTTCAGTATAAAAGTAGTAACTCACTTTCAGTATGAAAGAAGTCTGTAGTTTTCCATTCTTCGATTCTTCATCTCTCTCTCTCTCTCTCTCTCTCATTTAGCTCCAATGCTGTGGTAAAGGTAATATGGAACAACAAATGGGATTACCTTGTCCAGAGAATATCCAGAAGGTAAGTGTCCTCTGTTCTGGTTGTTCTAATCACTTTTTCATGTCAATTGTTTAGTAAAATTGGAGACATTGGGGAAGCAAAAGAAAGGAAGAACTTCCTTTTTACCTTGCAAATTCCAGCATGAAATTCCATACGAAATGGAGCAGAGTGG
Organism: Chionis minor; assembly: GCA_013398295.1. Classification (NCBI taxonomy): domain Eukaryota; kingdom Metazoa; phylum Chordata; class Aves; order Charadriiformes; family Chionidae; genus Chionis; species Chionis minor. Next base: position 149,258 of record VZSF01009326.1, read on the forward strand.
AGGCAGAAATCAGTTGGAGGTCATACTGGACATGCCCAGCCCTCATTTCTGAAGCCTGCTTGCAGCACCCCATAGTAGCTGAGACAGTATTACATCATCTGAAAAGAAAAGTAGGAAGGATGTAGCAGAATAGGAGTTCTAAATGGAAAAGCCCCATGAAGGCTGAATTTTGGCAAGCGCCTGCTTTAATAATGCATGGGGACTCCTGACTAGAAGTTCTGTTGGTGTTAAGAAGGATACTGTTATTTCTGTCTTTTATGGAATCTGCTTGTGAGTACAATCTAAATCTGAAGGGCCAAACTTCCTAATTTAGCATGGCCTATCATATAAAGGGTTTTAAATTTAGGGAAAACTGATTGTAAGCAAATTACTTGTATGTGTCAGCCTGTACAGGCAATACGTACAGATGTTTCACTAGAAAAATGAATATGCTCTGAAAATTGTCCAACAAAACACAAGGCATAGATGCAGGAATTAGGACAGTGACTGCAGTAATATTTTTCATGTTTATGTGTTGTTTAGAGAGAACAGATGACGGGGTTAGTTGGAGTATATTTTTTTTAGGAGTACAAATCTTTCAATTTTGCTTTTAATAGAACTGCCTGGTTGAAATCCAGAACATAATTGATGCTGATCTGCATTTAGTTGGAATTGTTGGAATTGCAATTGCTGGCATCACAGTGAGTAAATCCATGTTCTCACTCTCATATCTATATTTGACCCCAGTACTCTGTCCCTTACTCAAAGCAGTGTGGAAGGCGTTTTGCAGCAACTGGTGAGATTCCTCATAGGTGCAGCTATTCTTACCACTTTCAGTGTGTCTTCTCTCTGGGAATTGCCCACATTTTTTACCAGTTTATTTTGTGTCCTTGGATAGTGTCCAAAGTATCCAATGGTAATCTTATTTTGTTGTAATATTAGGAAAGTGGAGTTCATGTGAACCAAATTGAAAAGCAAAAGGCTGTAGCAGCATTTCATCTATTCTGAAACAGCTGCAGGCTGATGCTTTAGGCCCTTTGATTCCTTAGATTCTATAAGGAATGGAAAGTACCTATCCTTTGCATAAAAATGGCTTTCAAGGAGAATGCTGGCTGTAGCATTGGTTCAATGTGAAGGATAGTTTATAAACAGATTTGCCAGGTCACAGATCCAGTGATCAGTATGAATTATGTTAAAGCAACAGGATTTAAACTGCATAGTTTTCAGAACAGTATTTCTTTCCTAAACACATAGCACCTAGTTACAGGTAGCTTTTTTTGTCATTGTGTCAATTGTGTCATCAAAGCGTGGATAATATTTCTTACAGTCCACCTTCTCCCACAAGTGTGCATTGTTGTATTCCTAAGGTCTGCTCCCTCGTGGGAGAGCTGTGACCAATAGATGTCACCCTGCTGCAAGGATATGGCAGGAGTGGGCAGTCTGTATCAACACAGCCTTTAAGGGAAAGCATCTCTCAGCATGTGTGCTATGACTTCCTTCAGATTCAGAAACCAGCAGCAGTCTGAAGCAGCATAAGGAGCTAGAATATTAGTAAATAAATATATCTTTAGCTGTTCTGAAGAGCAGGAGGTTCATGGACTTATGTGGATGCTTAAAAGCAGATGAGAGGTTTATGTATGTAATAGAAACTGTGGCGTGGGTAAAGGGGATTAACAATCCTGTGATTTGTATAAAATGTGAAGGTGTACTCAGAAATACAGCAAAGCAACATGGGTGGGACAGAGTTCCAATAACTTTTCTGTTCAACAAGGACACTAGAAATATGAACATCTCTTCTATGCCTTCCCACCTCAGATAAAGCAGAAGCTATGAATTTATAACCTCTTCATCAGCAGAAACACGTCTGTACATTTTTCTGTGCTTGTTTCTGACACTTCATGGGGTATGACTGATCAGCTGTCTCCTTCCTTAAGGAGGTGTGTGGGGAGGGGATATGAAATCTGGTTTAACTGCTTGATAGTATTGTTCATCATTAGCAGTGAAGCATCAGGAGGTAGCTGGTAACTGCTTTGGAGAATCATCCTGTGGCAAAAAAGAAATTTCTGGAGACTCTGGCAATATCCACTGTTTTCTGATTTTAACATTCCCTCTAGTTAACCAGTCCCCTAACATGAGTAGAGTTTTATATGTAATGCGTAGCCTTGGTCTTGAGTAGTAACTGTTAAGAGCTTAGCTTTCTCTGTAAAATAGCAATGCTTGGCACCAGTTCCAGAGACTTGGTTTCTCAGGGATCATTCTCTGCTCTTATTCAAACAGGTATACAGTATTTCAGGTAGAAGCATCCTGAAACTCAGAACCTTTTGGTGCAATACTAGGCATAATAGCAATAGTGACAGTTATTGATATCAGTGAAATTTATGTTAATAATATTAATTTTTTGGGGTCTGTTATGCTGGCCTTAACATTCAGGACAAAGAACAGTTAAAGTAGTGTAAGCAGATAACACTTTAGCTTTGAGTATCAGTGAAATCTCTTCTATATTAATTGTCTGCTGATCAAAGCAGTCACTTGCTACTCTGCCATAAGAACCTTCAGATTGTTCTGATATGCGGACTGTTTTATACTGTTTTGTAAGTGGATCCCTAAATTGCATCCCTTCTCTTCTAGATCTTTGGCATGATATTCAGCATGGTTCTGTGCTGTGCGATCCGTAACACAAGAGACATGATCTAAAACTTTCACTGCACAACTATATCCCAGGAGTTCCAGACTAAACTTTACAAGAAGTGCTCTTCTACCCAATTTAATAATTGTAATGCATTTTAATTAGTGTTTTAACATACTGAGAGGAAGATATCCCATTAGATGAACAGGTGAATTGTATTAGTTACAGTAAAACCAAAGTGGACAAAAAAGGGTTTTTAAATGTCCTTTTTAATGAAGAAAACAAAGGTGCATCTAAGACTAATTTGATTTTTAATGTTTATATATGTGCAATTAAGAGTCTATACATCTGTAGACATTGTGTAAGCACATGAATATCTCTCCTTACAAATATATATGCACATGAGATGGTACTTATATATGCAGTACCTTCTTTAGGTAAGTATGTGCAAATGGAACATGTTGTTATGTGCATGTTTGCATGCATGTTCTTTCAGAGTCTCACTATGCAAGAGCGTACACACACCAATGTGTATACAGTGCCTGCAACCCTTTCATATCAAGCCCCTGTTTACCAAGAATTAGCAGAGGAACAAATGCCATTTTGAGAAGTAAGACCTATGATCATTTTGTAACTGTTCTTTCCAAAGCCCACACACAGTAGAATTAATAAAATTGGACTTTATTTAACGCCTCGGGGCCTGGTCCAGCAAACTTTAATTCATCTGAGTAGACCCACTGACTTCACTGTCATGCAGAGACTGGATTTTTTTTTTTTTTTAGGACTGGACCTTTCACGAAAATGCAGAAAGCTCTGGGGGAGGAAACATGTCCAAGGAGATCCAGGCTAAAGGAAGAGGGGGAAAGAGGTGGGAAGATGGCAGTCATTTGGGAGCAATTGCAGTGCAAAGTGTGCTTAAGCTTCCAAGCTAGCCTGAGGCAAACACACGCACAAAAGAATATCCGTGAGTTAAAGGGGCCACTAAATTCTCTATTCAGAGTCCCCTTGTCCAGCAAGACTCTGTATGGTATATATGCTGGTGCAGAAGTAGAGCCTATATCCAGAAAATCAGCAGCTTTGTCAGATACTCTGTAGAATCTAACTGGCCTGTGGAAGCCAACCAAAGAGGGAAAATGGTCAGGAAAAGACACGCAGCACTTTAATATCCTCTGTTTCTGCTTCTGTGACTATCACAGCTTCTACGGGGCTCTTACCTCAACCTCTCACCCTTTCTTGCGGGTGTAAGACAGGAAATAAAGATGGGACGTTTTTACAGAGCCATAAAGTAAATTTTCTTACTGGCATCTTTAGATTGCATGTCAGGTACAAGAATTACACTGTGTGCTTGAAATACCTCAGGGCTTGCGTTTACATAGTTTGTTTCTATACTTTTATTTTTCTATTTGTCATATTTATTCATAAGAGAATGTTCTTTTTAAAACAGCCTAGAAGAGAGAAAGGTTGTCCCTGGAAGGGGAAAATAAATTACATCAAAGGCTCAGAATCTCTTAATTTTTGGCTTACTTGAGATAATTCAACATTTCAGAGAACAGCTTTTTGCTAACAATATCCACATAGCAGCTCTGTCTCTGATATTCACTAGTTCAGGTTTCTGATGCAGTTGTTCCATACATGATGGGGAAAAGTTAAGCTCATTGAAATGGTCCATGACGTCTAACAGGACTTGGCATTTACCAGTCATGGGGTCTTTATTCCACTGAAACGCAATGGAAAGAAATGGGCTTTCAGGAAATGTGTACATTCTAGTGCACATGTTTGTGTGGAATATGCATCCCTTGTGAGATTTATCTCTCATTTCCCAAAGAAACACCCATCACTTTTCTGTTACTTCAGGACTGGAAATAGTGTTGCTGTTTCATGTATCCAATTTAATTGACACACCTTGCTGTCTTTTACATAGATCGATCTCTTAAAATTGTTCAGCCACAAACTGTGACACTGCGACAGCTGTGCACTAAGTTCTGGGTATGCAGCAGACACTGCCAACTGAGCAGTTTCTGGGCCTAGCTTCAGGTACCCACCTGACAGGGAGACATTATATTGTACGCCAAAGAAGAGTTAGGCTTGTATCACTCTGTTCACACCTGATTAGCTATGGATGCCATGTAAAAGTAGGGCCTGGGTGGGACCTTACTCTGCAAGCATCAGACCAGGAAATAGGTCCCCATCTGCTGTCTGCTCCTCAGAAAAAGGCTCAACTGGGAGAATGACACTGACAGCAAATCCATGAGGGTCTCAAGCTGAAACTAAGAAAGTAAGTTGCTCGCAGCAAACAACTGACATAGCCAAATGTCATAATTTCCTGGATCCCAGGTACAGTTGAGACTGTCCCTACAACTGGTCCTGCTCTAAATAGATAATGGGATAGTATATAACTGTGGTGTTTTCTCAAAAGGTAGTACTGATAGAAAGAAGAAACCTGTGTATACTGTCATTTTTGTCATTCAGAGCAAGACAGCTTTCCAGGAAAAACAGTAAAAATAGCACAATAGGGAAGCCAGAGGTTCAGGTTCCAAGATTATTGCCCTACAGGTACAGAAATTTATTGCAAATAAAGCTATTTCCTTCTGTTACACTCCTCCTCATAATGGCAGTATTTTACTTATTTTAAACACATCTACATATAATTGGTTTTAATTCCTCAAATTTGTAGCACTAGAATGTAGTGATAGGACCAGAGTTTACTACTTTATTTATTTCTTTTTGGAGTAAGTTGGAAGACGCCCACTCCTGCTTTTGAGATGCACTGAATAAAAAGGCAGCTTGCAGAAACTTCTGTTGCTTCCAGAGTCCCCCACTCCCTCAGAAGTACAAAAACTTCTGAGCCGTATGAAAACAGGGAAGAGTGGTACAAAGAAACCTTCTATAAATTCAGACTTAAGCAACCTAACTTTCTGCTGAAGTGTTTTGGGGTTTTTTTTGTTTTTTTTTTTTGTTAATCCTCTGAACAGTGCATTTGTTTTTCTGAGCAAAATTACTGCTTATACTCTAGGGCTTACTGCTATTTAGGTATAGGGGATTGCAAATCAGGAACAGAATAATGCCAGTTACTGGCTTTATTCTCTAAGTTATTGGTATAATTTAGGCTGGAAATCAACATGTTATGCATCTCCTACTGCCTTTAACAGAATACAGAGATACAGCCTCTTTTGTTGTTTCCTGCTGTTGCAAGGTGCATAATATATTTGCAGTTTTCTCTGCATCTTAGTAACTGAAAGTCTTTTGTGACTTTTTAAGGGACAGAAATACAGCTGTTCTTTCCTTGTCAAAGCTGTGATAATTCTTTCCTGTCGCTGTTAGATCACAACTCCAATTTCCAATTACTAGCTTGAACAGCCCTTTTTAAATGCTCAAATGTCACAAGCAGGGTTGTAGCTATCAAAACTGGATATATAGTGCCCACAGTTTATTGTGTTGCTGCACTTTCATTTCAGCTCTTTAAAGTGCAAAATCTTTGATCTTTGTCAGCAGTACAAAATAATTTCCAAGCAACACCATACATCTTCAATAAGAAAGCTAACTAAATACAAACCAGGATCTAAACTTCCTCAAATACACTTCACGCTCCAGACTTGCATGCCAGGATTCAATTAACAAAGACTCCAGTGCTTGTATGCACCAGCTACACAGTAACTGCCATATAAGTCAGCAGAAGTACCCATTTAGTCCTGTCCCTTGTACCTGTTTCAGAAGCAAGTGACAAAAGACCAAATCCCTCCAGGTCATAATTCTGAGAGCACATCTCGCACGTTTTCTTCTCATGTGAAACGGTTTGTTCTAAAGCATAAAGATGTAAATTGTTGATGTCCTCTAAATATAATTTTTCACATTTTCCTTGTCTAATTCTTCTAAGTAACTGCCTTCAGTGGGAGGTTCATTTGTTACAGGGAAGCCTCAGCCAGTTTTGATACCTTGCAGAGATTGCACGGGAGCTGATGAAGCACAGCCCTCCAATAGCCTTACAACGAAGATTCATATTTCACTTTTCTTCATACTGAAAGTGATCATTTTACAGCAAAATATGTTTCATAGAATACCAGGCTGGAAGGGACCTCAAAGATCATCTGGTCCAACCTTTCTTGGCAAAAGCATGGTCTAGACAAGATGGCCCAGCATCCTGTCCATCTGAATCTTAAAAGTGTCCAATTTGGGGGAATCCAACCACTTCCCTGGGGATAGTATTCCGATGGCTGATTGTTCTCATTGTGAAAAATTTTCCTCTTGTGTCCAGTCAGAATCACCCCTGGAGTAACTTGTACCCATTCCCCTCATCTTTTCCATCTGACTCCTTGTTAAAAAGGGAGTCTCCCTCCATCTTCTTCGCAGTCACATTTTAAATACTGGAACATGGTCTCTCCTTTCATATATATTTTGTATCTATTGAAAAAGAAATTGAGTTATCTTAAGCCTTCAAATGCTATATTTTACAGCCTTTGGAGGCTACTGATTAACAGCATGGGATGCTGTTCACAGAAAATGTACATAAATAAAGCTTTGCAATCTTACTTCTTGCTCTCTAATGGTGCTCCAGCCACTAGGTTCTCCAAAACACAAACCACACACAAACCACTTCCAGTATAACATATTTGTTTCTACAGCGCAAATTCTGGTTTTGGACAGAACTGGCATATCGGTTTATGCTGCAAAATCTGTAGCAGAATTACCTCTATGGCAGCTTTCTTTCAGAGAAAAAAAGCCCCAACTTACACTGTTGGTGAAATGAGTTTTCACTTCCTTTTATCCTAATGTATTCCGAAGTGGCGTTTTATCAGCTTTTCTGTCTTGAATTTGAAACAACTGTCTAATAAAAATAACCTGAAATAAGCGACTACCAGCCAGACCTTGTCTCTGTGCCCTCCCCAGTGCCCCCGAACCCCCGATTTCACGCTAGAGCGGCTCCGAGACGCGCCCCGTCCCCGCCGCGGCACGCCGGCCGGTCCGACCGACCCTCCCGCCGCGGCAGGGCTGCCCTGGCCTCACCTTCTGCATCCTGGCGCTCCGGACACCCGCTGGTCACCAGTCCGGCCGCTCACCCGGCGGCCACGGCGCCAGCAGAGGCCCGCGGGGCCTTCGGCCGACCGCCCGGCGAGGGGGTCCTCAGGACGAGGGGCGAGTGCTGGCTGCGGGGCGGGGCGGCGCTGCCCAGAGCTCGCCCGTCACCCTCGGCGCTGCGATCGCCCCGGCGCCGGCAACCAGTAAAGAAACAGGCCTAGGCCGGCGAGGCGAGCGTGGCCCCGCGACAGTAACTGGGGCCGGGCCGAGCCGAACCCACACCGACCCCACAGCCGCCGCCCGGCCGCGGCTCGCCTCAGGGACGCGCGCGGCGGAGCGGACCCGCCCACCGGGGGAGGGGCAGCGGGCGAGACTCGCCCCGCATTGGCTACTGGCGCTGCGACCCACGCGCAGGCGGTGCCTCGATCTCGCGGCGAGTGTGGAACGGCGGGAGGGCGGCGGCCGAGGCAGGGGCGGCGGGTCCTTGCGCCAGCCGCTCGGGCCGACGACTGGCCCGAGGACGCGGCGGGGCCGCACGCCGGTTCGGCGGGGGCCGGTAAGAGGCGGCGGCTCCGTGCGCGAGGCGGACCCCGATTCTGCCTTGTCTCCTCAGGCCGCTCCTCCTGAGCGCTCGTGGGCCCGCCCTGCCCGGCCGGGAGCGGGGCNGGGCCGCCCGCTGGCTGAGCGCGCCCGAGCGGGCCGCGGGGCGGGTTGGGGCGAGCCGGCTGTGCGGGCGCGTTCTCCTTCCCCGGTTTCAGACGTGTCGATTCGTTTCGGATTGTGCTTCTCCAAACCGACGGCAGCGTGGCCAGCGCTGAGCGCCCGCGCTGGAGGCTGCCTGTGCCGGGCCGCCGGCGGGAGCGGCTGCTCCGGCCCTGGGGCCCCCGCAGGCCTTGGGGCGGTGGCGGCAGCCTCAGGGAGCCCAGGCGGTGGGCTGCGAGCTGGTTGGCAGCGAAGAAGCTGGGGGGAGAGGTTGACCCAGTTTTCAAGCCTCTCCCAGGTAAGAGGGGCCTAACTAATGCCACATAAATATCAGCACTGAAGAGGCGGCCGATGGCGTTTAAAGGACAAATTTGCCGCAGCGTGGATTCTGGTCGACCAAGCCCCCTACAAACTGACTGTGTTCTGTGCTCCCGTGTTTTTCTGTTAGTTCCTCGCCAAAATTAAGATGTTGAGAAGAGGTAACAATGTTAGGATGCAAATACATTGCTTAGTTATGTGAAAAGGCATATTAAGATAAAACACCAGACCCTAAGGAACCATCAACTCGATAGCTTGCTGTCTCTGGACCTGAGGGTCTTAAAGTTGAACCCAAATACGGCTGAAAGGCCAAAGGGACAAAGTGCTTCAAAGGCATATAAATATATATTTAAATAGATGCATTAACACAACCCAAATATCTTAATTTGGATTTTTCTCATGTAACAGAAATCATGTTAGTTATTTTCCTCTCAGTGATTTTGCACAGGCATTAACCATAAAAGTAGACTGCTGGTTTTGCATACGTATGTTCATACTGAAGCCCAATGCTCCTAGCCATAAGGGAACTTTATAATAATTTTGCAGTGCTGCTTATTACTGTAAGTAGGCCTAGTTCCCTTTTTATATTTTGCTAAGTGCACGTGCTGCTTAACAGTAAGCTGACTTAAATTTTCCTGTGCTAAATACCCTTTTTAAAGGCTCAGACACCTTCAGAAGGCACTGTTTGATTTTAAAGCTGAAGATTTTTTTCTTTGACATTTACTAGGTGACATAATTGCTGCTTTATTGGGTAAATACCTACTTCCTGATTTTTTTCCTGTCATTTTCTATGCTTGTCACAAACTAGAGAGCAACAATTCATATTGCAGCTATTTGCTGAGAACTTGTGAATCCACAGCTCTTGCACGCTGTCATGACACGGTTTTTACACTTGTGTTGAGGGCTGATGAATGTCCGACTTTATCACTACCAGAAAGTCTTTTGTAGCTTAATTTAAAGTAACCTCTCCTCATCCAACAGTTGTAGAATTGGTCTTATATATATCTAGCCGTAACTGGATTGTTTTGACCATAGGTGTAAGGGACATATCTTACAGAAGTAGGGCCCCTGCTGTTCTACTGTTCCTGAAAAATGCCCTGGATTTTCTGTTAATTTTAAACTGGTTTTGGAGAACTTAAATTTTCAAACCTTGCTTGTGAAGGCATTTCTTTATCAACAGATTATGCATCTGAAAATTACAGTTCATGCCATGTGCAAAATCCGTGACAAGCATGCAAATGCTGTCAGCTTACTATTGCAGTTGTCCTGGACAAAGCTTTTGCTATTTCACGGAATAGTTGAGGTTGGAAGGAACCTCCGGAAGTGATCTTGCCCAATCCCCCCTTGCTCAAGGAAGGCCACCTAGCAGGTTCCCTTGGTTTTTCATGGAGGCTTTTCTGTAGTTGAAATAACATGAAGGTGTTTGGAATAGAGTATCAGATTCCAGGAACATTCATGAAAACTGCAAAATTGAAAGGAAGATTTTTCTAAGAAAATTAAATTTCATATTTGTATCCTGTGAATTGTGGTTCCTTTATTATTTCAAGGAAAGTGTGAATGGAATATCTAAATTTTTGGTAGCTGCAATCATATTTCTAAAAATTTGCATAAACAGGAAAAAAAAACCCCTTGTATCCCAGTAGTATTTTTAGGTGTCACAGTTAATTTGACCCTGGTAATTCATGAGAATGCAGTTATGCTGATACAAGATTACTATTTCAGACACTTCTTTGCCAGGGATGGGAACATTTGTAATATTCTAAATCATTTGTGTTTTGTATATGTCACAGTTTTGATTTTCAGCTTGATTGAAGTGTTTTAAGTACTTCGCTTCACCTTAATGGCCTTTCTGAATGTAATATTTAATTTAAAAATGGAAGTTAGTAGAATTTTATAAAAATGAGCAGTAATGAGTTTATAACACAGTATGTAGTATTAACTAGAAATCTGATAGTTTTCCACATATTGACAATTTCTTGTGTCATTATATGCTTTGTATTTCAATCTAAGTAAACTTTGTTAATCAGGTTAAAAACTCGTTGGTTGGAAAAGATGTGTCTTTTCTTGTAACTGATGCAATACAGTGTAGGATTAGAGCTGGGTAACGACTATATCAGTAGGCTGAAATTACTGTTTAGACTTTGCTCCTGTGCATGAGAATAAGGTTACATGCAACAAGCATGGCAAACTAGATTATTTTGTCTTTATGATTCCTGCTGCAAAAGAAGAATAATACTACCATTTCATAATCTCTTCTCCCTCTATGTGAGAAAGGGCTTATTCTGTGTAAAGAGATGGTGGAAGGATAGTGGTGCTGAAGCATGCCAGGTCATTATCACTTCTGCCACAGAGATGTTGAAAATTCAGTTACAGGGTGCTCGAAGAGTGGGCAACTGAATATGTATTTATCATCCTCACAGAGGACGTTTCATTTGAGTATCTATTTCTACGTATTAACTGTTTGCTGTTCCTGCTAAAAATGAAATTTCACACTTTTATGCAAAACTTTAGCCTCTAAGTGTTACGGCATTGTTTCAGATTGTACCTTTGATTGCTGGAGAGCTATATTCAGTGTAGGTCATTTTTTTTATACATAGCGCGTGGGTCCTGGAAGGAAGGACATGGGGGCAAAGAGAATTCTTGAGATGAGAAAGGGTGGAGAGTGGGCCATTGATGTCTTCAGTGCTAGTACCTAACTTCGGAGAGGTACAGGTTAGTAACTGCTACTTTTAATGAGAAAGTGCATGAATGAATGGAGGTGCTGCTATGGATGGCGGCAAGAACATCAAATAGTCCAAAGTCATCCTTAGCAAGGGATGAGGAAGAGCAAGAACTGGGGTTTCAGGAAAAAACATAAGGAAATAAGTTACTTTCTGCTTCATTTTAGCATCACAGTACCTTTTAAGTAAGGTCTGCAGTTCAATAGCTGGTTGAAAGCTTGTAGATACCATCCTGCTGCTCACTGAAGTGTGTAACGTCAAACCTGTTGAGCCCAGAAGAATGGCACACTCTTAGCAACTGGGTTCATACACACAGAGGCCCTTAAAAGACTTCACAAGAATCTTAGGGTCATCTTGCCAAGACAGGACATTTCTTATTTTCTTTTTAATATTTTTCATCTCTTAACTATGGAATGTTACGTAAACTTAACATAGACTTATCCTAGGACTGTTCCTTTTTCTGTCATCTACTTTCCCTTATTTGCACGCTGAATAGTACAGGAGACTATAAAATTTTTAAAAAAAAAAAAAAAAGCCCTGCCCTATTGATATTGTTTTTTCATGCTGCTCCATAAAGAGTAATCAAGTAAAACTCTTGGTAAGGTAGGTAAACAGTTTTAAGGTCTAATTGGCACTTACCAGCATCATGAGGCTTTTCCCAAGAAGAAATAACTGATGTTTATAATAACACGCAAGAGAATTTTAAAAGGTCAAAGAATGTATAGCAGATGTATGCAACTTCTCTCCCACCCAAACGAAACTGGAACTTTGTTGATACCAACAAAGGCAGGAGTTTGTTAGTAGGTATGTCAATGTTTTTTGCTGTCTTCTGGTTTTGCTGGAAGCAATAATAAACAGACAAATAAAAGATCTATGCCAACAGTGGGTGTATAGCGGCTCTGAGGGTTATCAGCAGGTTAATTCTCTTTGGGCACAATGGCAATCTTTGAGTATAGTTTGCAGTTCAAACTGGGCATAACAAGTTGGTCTTCATCTTCCTGGCTCTAGGGGTTGCTTGGGTCTTACTTGCCAAAATAAAGCAAATCTCTGAACTGAAAGAGCATGAATACTGCTGTCCTGATGTGAACCTCTGGATCTGTCTACTTCAGAAGTGAAAATTCTTTTTCGTGACGCCACATTTGCAGTCACTGAACAACTAAGAAAGCTATAGTGAAGTAACTCACTTTACAAGGTAAAACACGTGGATGAGAAGCGGTGAAAAAAGACAAAGCTTTTGGCAGTGATATTACATGTCAGTGCCATGTGTTACCTGAAAATTGTATTTAATGGGGGTTTGAACCTTTAGTGCATCTGCACAGAGCTGCAAATGTTTAGCTTTGAAATAGTTCTTTTTATAGGTATATATTGTTAAAAATCGTTTTACTACCATTTAATATATTTATACACTTCCCCCCCCGCCCCCGGCCCCGGCTGCATTTGCAGACATGCAGAATGGTAGTGCTCCTCCTCAGTCAAGGAAGCATGGAAAATTTTCTTTTTTGGCAACCCTGTTCATATCTTTGCAGTAGTCCTGCTGTCCTGTCTGTAGTACTCAGGAGATGTCACATTTACTTGAACAGGGACGATTTAATCAAACTGATTTTGTCGCTGCTGTTGTAGGCAATAGAGGTGAGGGGCAAAGTGCCAACTGTCGCTGGAGTCTATAAGCTCTTCTACTTTATTTTGGAATCACTTAACCCAGGTGGAAGCTAGCTGTCATTCTCAGGGATTGGTTTAGTACAATCATAGCTTGCCAGGAGTCATCAGGTCTAACGAAACAATAGCACTCATGGGGGCAGGGAGGGGGCACAATCTCAGTGAATAGGAAACATTTGTTAGTTTACATTTATTTTCTCTTTCCTGGGTCTGCACTTCTCACCTGTGCATGTTCAGCACATAGGGTGTGGCCCAGCTCATTTTCCCACTTACAAGGGAACAGCTGATGTGTGTGGGGAAGAAGATTTTTTTCTGAGTTTCGCTTTAAGTTTGATGGTATTACACTCCCCTTCTGGAGAACAGAGTAGCAAGACTTGAAGCTTTACTGATTCTTCAGTGCTCACAGAGAGATAAGTTTTTCAAAAAATGTACTTCAGTAGAAAAAAGAGGCTTACTCCGCTCTTGCAGACATGAAAAAGTGCCTAATGAACACAGGTCTGGACAACAGTGGTGATGACCTATAGTGTAGATAAGCAAACTGTACTGTGCTTAGTCCCAGTTGACTCAAAACCCCCAATATTTACATATATGGAAAAATACTGTTGCTAATACAAAGGCTGTAAGTATATGTCTAAATCTAATTAAAATGTTCAATACTAAGAGTATGTTGCCTTTTTTAACTCTGAAATATATCAAATGTTTTGTCCTGAGCATCTCTTCACAAGACACCTGGCATTTATGAGCAAAAGCTTATACATACACATGGTAATTTCTTCTTCTTCCCTGCAGTAAATTACAGGTGGTTTCTAAACACAAACCAGCAGTCCTGTGATTCTGTTCTTGAGCATGTCATGGAATATCCAGTTAATTTAAGTAAGTAGTGATGCATCTTTGAATAAGACTTTGTGCACACCAGTTTGCAAACCTGTTATGAAATACACTTTTATTTATGCTTAGTTGTGAGCAGAGGTACATTTTGACCACATTCTGTTAGAATCTTATATGCTACAGAGCTTCTGTGGTTTAGTGCAATAGTTTGTCCTAACCTTCTCATGAACACAGTCACTATAATCAGTGTTACATTTACCACACTTGCAGCTCACAGCAACAGGGTAGGAATAATAAGGGATGGTGTGATGAGGACAGCCTGGAATCAGTGCTGTTTGATACAACATCTCTTTGTATGTGCACACATTCTGGGACAGAGCACTTTTGAGTAGCAGCTTCTTGCCATTGCTGTCCTACAAAGAAAAAAGAAATGCATCGTTTCACTGAAGCATATATGAGTGTCAGAAGACTTCCTTCGACGTTGTCTCAAACATGCAGAAAACAAAAGACTTTACACTTAGACTGGCTCTGATATTTTCAGCGTACTTCTGTTCAGATCTGCAATCTTGAATCTGCATGTGACTGGGGCTCTCTAGCCCCGCCCACCTTGCTTTTGTGGTTTTAACTAATCTGCTTGGCTCAGAGTGCTAGCAGTGCCGGGTAATCTGTATTGGCTACCTACTGCCCAAGGTGGAACTTAAAATGCCGTGTTGAACAGTGACACTCAAACATAGTGTTTGGCATGCCTACATGCGAGATATTCTCCACAGCTAGCTGTTATACCAGTAGTGAGAGTAGAATTTACCCAAATCATTTACATTAGAGTGACTAAATATAATCTACTTCTCACCTCTTCCATCCTGACCCCACAAACTGACTACAGAGGCTCTGCAAGTGACAGCAGCAGTCAGTTCTCTGCTATGCCACTGGTGTAATAAACTCCGTGGTTCCAGAGGCTTGGCATTTCTCATCCATACCTTTGCAAGAAGCTAACTTGAAAACATGATGATACTGTGATTTTTCTGTCTGCGACAAACACTATTAGAATTTAATTGGATCATTTATACACATTTTTTCCTGTGAGAATAGGCACTTGTTTTGCAGTGATGGCCATTATGGAAAAAATTGTCTAAAACAGAGTGATACTGTGTACCCGAGTCATGCAAAATCCAGCGCAGATGGTGGTGTTGATGGCCAGGCAGTAGGCACATTCCCTTTTCTCCACATGGATTATATACTCAGAAGGAGCACAAAGTGATGCTGTTTGACCAAAAGCCAGGCCAAAAAGGAGAGACATCGCAAAGAAGGGAGTCATGCTAGATGGGGGGGACAAAAACAAACAAAGCAAACCCTAAGTAAAATTAGATGTACCTTGCAGCTCTTTTCTCAGAATTTGACAAGAACAGTTATGATAGTCACAGACCACAGGTAATTTTAACATTTTTAGCTACAGCCTGACAAGTTCTTTCCAATCTCAGACCTTTAATTGAAATAGTAGTAACCACTAAGTAGAAAAGTGTAAACAGGCCATTAACAACATAAATTAACTTTCCCCCCCTAAAGCATATTACATGGAACTTTTCACTAACGAGTGATAAAATGCTGACACAGAAAAATAACAGGAGCTAAAGGATTTGAAAATGTGGCATATATGAGACAACATGAGATCTAGAATTTGCTAGAGATGCTAATATAATCCCACTGTTTTAAAAATAATTTTCTAAAGAAAGCATCTTATAAAATGTTCAAGAGAGAAAAAGAAACAGCTGTGTATATCAGGCATACCGCTGTATTCTTTACAGTTGGCTTAGAGGCATAATGAAATGGGAACACTGCCAAGAATTAAATAATAGATTCAAGCAAATTACAATAAAGAACATTAGCAAAGAGTTCAAATCAATGAATCCCCACTTTATCTGTTTGTTGTGATGACCTCATTTCTGAGACCTCCTGGGGGATCCCAAGAACAAAGCTTTGATTAGCTCCGAGACAATTCCAGAGTATATTTTATAGCCTCTAAACTACAAACTTTAAATGACAGTGTCTACAAACATATGGCCATCACCCTCTAACCTCTTGCAGCTGTCAGTTTCCCCTGGCAAAAGCCATTACTTACACAGTCTGGTTTACCCTGTAGCTGCAACAATGCCAGTCTGGAAAGACCAACCTCTTGTCAGCTGAATTCTTCCCTATTACCGGAACCTGATTCTGCCTTGAGCTGGGAGAGGCAGTGACCCAGCACAAGCTCTGTGTGTACTTTATACTCTCCAGGCTAATTCCAGGCTGATCTTACTGTTTATATAATTGCATCTGAATTGCTGCTTTCTTATCGCATAGTCATCTATTGAAAATTCATACTGAACTACAAAGCAAATGTGATAGGAACAAATGTGTCCATAATATCCTAACCTGGAAACTGGAGCTGGAAATCTAATTATTTTAACAGTCATTCTCTTCTCATGCTTTTAAACTAACCACTGCTTTAAAAAAGTTATTATTGAATAATTTAATCGCTACACAGGACAGCAACATCATGACAGGAAGGCTAGCATGGAAGGGCAATCATCCCGAATTACATATGACTAATTCTTCACCTATGTTTTGTGGAAATTTAGTGAAGTGTAACAAGCAATTCACTCTCAAGTACTAACTGATAGGGGAAAAACTTTTAAGAAACCACTCCTTGTAGCACAATGTGAAGCAAAATCCTGCACCGCCACCAGTGAAACTGAAATGTCCACAGATGAGGTAAAACGCTCATGTTTAAGGCTTTGTGGAATACCTGGGAGGAGCAAAAGTAAGGAAGGGTTGAGTCAGCATGCACATCTTGCACTGATTCAGCACAAAGCCACTGTCCTCTGCTGCTTCATCAGCCTCTGGCCAGCCTTCTCACTATGCTTATTCACCACAGCTCTGCTAACACCTGCGCTTTCAGTTAATCCCCTAACTGCGATTTGGGATTTGGTCTGATGTACGTCTTATGCAGGCCAACCACATTCTTGATTTACGCAGCCATAAGAAATATGATAAAATTGAGTTTGATCTGGTAAATGTGGTCACTCTGGGCTGTTGGAGAACTGACCCAGTCAGTCACAATCAGTGTTTAGCAAATTCCTGAATAATACCGTCTCTTTTCACTGTGGTTTCAGACTGCTGCACACAGCTTTGTGTCCTGGACTAATTCTCCAAGAGGTTTTTTTTTTGGGTAACAGGCTAGAGTTCTTGTTCTATTAAGACCAGCCAAATACTTTGTTTTCATAGAGTCTTTAATTATGGGTTAATTTCTACCATCTAACTTCTCAGGAATTAAATATAACTCTGGCTTAAGGACGTGAGCAGAGCATTAATTGTACTCTCAGTAACATCTGTCCATCTACACTTAGCAACAGAAGTATAACACTGTTATTTTGCTATTACTGCAATACATTATTTAACTATGTATTTTTCTGACATATTTTAAATGCAGTTAAGCATACAGGCTATATAAGTATACACATACATCCACCCAAATTTAGATAATGTGTATATACACACACACATACATATTGTATATACACATATACACTCTATGTATGGGTTTGGTTGTTGAAAACTTTAATCACAGAAAAGAATGCTCATTCTTGGAAAACATGGAGAGTATTTCAAAGGAGATAACAATCCTGAAAGCAAAAGGAAACAATTCACAAAACTAAATCCTGGCGAGGACAAAAAGTGTCCAAAATAAGAATAAGAAATGACATTCCTAAAGCTAGAATACTGCATGTGACCCTTGCATATACAGCTGAAATAGGTACAGCTGATTTTTTTCTCTGAAGATTTCACAGTGATTTACAAGCACAGCTTTAGGCAACTGGAGGTGTATTTGTATATACTGGTTCTTACATGAAGACCCCCACATCCAGGTTTAAAGTGTCCTCAACGTATCCTGTAAGAATATAGGCAGAGGACGTATCAGAGTATGAAGGCATATATCCTTTGCTGCTTCAAAGTGCTCATTTCTCTGAGTTGAGAAAAATGGGTGTAATGGGGGGTGGGGAATTCAGATTAGGGTAAAAAAGGGTTAAGAATTTGCTTTAAGAGGATTAAGGGAAATGTCTGCAAACATCAATAGCAAAGAAAAAAAATTATAACAATACTTGAAAGTCTATCATAGTGAAGATGAAAAAGCAAATACAACAGTAAAAACCATAGCAATGATAAAAAAAAGGAAAACAAACAACAATTACTGTTATAAATGAGAAAATGCAGAGTCCTCACATGGGGAGCTGGAGACTAGGCAATAAAATTCTGTCAGGACAGAGGCCAACAGTAATGTCAAGGGACATTACTAGATGAAGACAAGCTGTTGATGCAGAATAAGTACAAAGTCTTCAGTAAGTACGTGTCCATTTGAAAATGCAGTGGCCTGAACAACCAACATACATTGTTTTTGAAACAAAAATTGTTAAATAAATTGTATTAAGGAATAAATATTTTTAAAATCAACATCATTAGCTAGCAAATGTGAATTTCAACAAGTCTTGGAATACTGAAGAACTTTCAAAACATTAGCAAGAAAAGTGCTAATATTATGCCAATATTTAAAGGGAAAATGTTGACCCAGGTAACTCTTAACCAGCTAGTCTGACATCTATCCCTGATAAATCAGGTAAAATAACAGAAAGTTGATACAGGATTTGAGGAATAAAGAATTAATGGATGAGAACATAATTAATGCCTGTCAAGATGGTGTTACATAAAATAGGTCATGCCACACAAACCTGATTTCATTCTTTGAGGTGATTACAAATTTGGTTGTTAAGGCAACTGCATAGATGCAATGTCCTTACTTCCATCTGTCCAAAGCCCTACTGTCATGAAGATTTAGAGCTATCAGGCAGAGTCCAATGTGATGTATGCTGAATGTTGGGAATTATTAATCACTGGAGCAGGTAATATAATTTTAGCAGTGCATTTATTCACTGTAACTTTTTTTACCCAGCCTCCGAATGCACTGCAGTGCATTACAGAAATATCTGACCAAATACTAAGAATGAAAATTCATTTATCTGAAAGCACTATAAATTAGTCTGAGTGGCGCTTGAGACTAATGTGACTACTGCTTTTCATATTCAGGTCACCCCCACATTGACATGGACACAGAACCTCTTGGCTACTACCTCTTCTTTGCTGGCATCACGTTAGCCTGCCCATCTGTCAGAGATGCACTAAACATCACCAGAGTGATATACACACATCTCTCCAGTAATTTCCACAAATTGTTAAGCTGGTAGAAAAACTTTCCCTTGATTTTCCTTCTGGATATTACCATAGAGTTCATTCACTAGTGACCTCTCTGAACACTTGACGGGAGCAAGATCCCAGTACCTACTGGGAGCAGCAAAACAAAAGATTGTGGCAGGACAATGAAGTCCAGTGTGGCAATCTATGAGTGCACGAGGCTTCTTTCACACAGTTCCCTAAAATCCATAGTTAAAAGTCTGATGCTTATGGATCTATTTCATTGGTTGCCCCCCTGCTGACCTGCAGACTATTCAGTGATAGACATTTTTAATGTGCTTTTACAACCATCAGCTCCGTAGCCCTGTTCTGGAACAGGCAGTTGAACTGTTAATTATTTATCTTTAACCTTTCTGTTAACTAAACCAATCCATTTACTGATATCAGTTATTTTACACTTTTATTAAGTGACAGTATGCTGATGTTCTGCAAGAAGTGTTTTAAGTGATGTCTGTAAACAGAGTTCAGTAATCATAAAATTCTTGGATTTATTACCCAGGAATCTCTGTAATGGGCTAGAGAAATTAAGTGTATAGCAGAAGCTTTTTATATAAAAGTAATTTAATAGGATTCTCTGTCACTGACCAATGCCTAAGATAAAAGTAGGAACAATGCGAAGCTATCACACATTATTGCTGCTTGCCCTTCCCCTGTTAGTAGTACAACACAATGAAAAGTTTGTGATCTTATGAGCAGGTTAATTTATAGAGCAGAGTAACTCTTTTTTTCTACTGCATATAGTACCGTCATGCTTGCAAACAGAGAATTACAAGCTATGCTGATGAAAAACAAAGCCAATCAGATTTCTAAGAGATTAGTATTCTGGCAGAGGAATTATTTCCAATCCCATCCTGTTGCAGACCTCCACTGATCAAAGGAAATAAGATCCTAATATGCTGCCATAGAAACAAATGTTTTTGCCAGGTTTTGCATTTAAACAGACTGCAGCTGCTGAATTTTCAAAGCTAATCTGTCTATTGCAAGTCTCTCTGTAATAGCTTGAAACACAGCTCTCATCTCTTAAATTTACAGATTCACAGATGACCGCTCTCTCTTTCCTAAGATTAGCGGCAACATTTCCTATTTCACAGACCCTTTTCAGTTTCTAAGGGTTGTAGAGTTCTGATTTGACTGGCAATCTGATAAGCATTCAGTGGTAATGGGACAAGATCTTCACTGATGAAGGTCTGGTATGGAGAGTTGACACTATGCATGTACAATTGACTTTTTTTTAGATCATAATTTAAGCTAATTACATATGCTCAGTACGAACACTGAGGTGTGTTTCTGTTTCTCCTTTTAGGCTTTGGGCATGCAGTCCCGTCAGATGCTGCTCGTACCTAGGATACATTGCTCTTAAGCAATCTCACATGCCCACCTGAAAAAGAAGTGTCTACCACAGCTGTGAATGACTATGTAGCCCACCAAAGTGAATGTCTCTTAATAAGGAAGCCACTCTAAGATTCCAACTAAAAATTAAAATGACTGTAAGGAAGGAAAAGGGAAGACTATTCTTCCTCATGAACCTTTCCCCCAGGATACTCCTGGTAGAAGCAACACAAACCAAATTAAATACTTTGATATCCAGGAACAGAAAAAGTAGGAATAACCCTGTCATTTTTACTGTTTTGGGGGGGTTTTCCTTCTTTTTTTTTCTTTTGTTCTTTTTAAATTAGAGACATTTAGTTCCTGTAGCTTTTTTTTTTAATCCTTTTAGTTTAGAAATTTAAAGGAATATTATTATTACTGGTTTAGAAATAGGTGTTCTTTATAGTAACTATAATTCACACCTGAGGATATTTTTAACACATCTTTTTAATCAAGATTTTAATATTTTCCTTACATATGCTTGGGGAAAACTGTTTAAAGCGATTCTTCCAGTACAGTGTCCCACTCTGAAAAAGCTACCTTTTAAAGCCACTGTGGAGTCAGACCCCTTCCTGTCATATTCCCAGTTAGTTTCAATCAGGTGAGGTCAGCACTAGTGTGGGTATACTGACTAATCCCTAACCCTGTGAGTTTCCCTGGTTTCCATGGAGACCTCCCTGTGCTTAACCGGCCCTTCAGGTGGGTATCAGAGATCCTGAAGGAACAGGCACTGCCAGGATATCGGATCTGTACCTGCCAGTTCATATATTCCTGTGTTGGCCAGCTTGCGTGGGTCCTAAAAGTGTGATTTTCTTAAGATCTGTTCTTATTTTCCACATTCTATTTTGCGTTAAACAAAGCTATTTTTAAAATACCATTTGGAAATCAGTAGTGTTGAGTGACAGTTACAACATGGCTGGAAGTGCTTGCATAAGCTAACACTGTACAATAGTTTTAAATTCTGGCAGTGGTTACACTCTTTAAGTAAGATACAAAACATGGGTTTTCCGAAGTTGTCAAAATAACCTTGCAGTCTGTTTTGAAATATTTGTAATATTGTATCGAGTTTTGCCACTATTCTAGAGTATTCCATTTCATGACACAATAGGTAATAACAAACACCGTTGCTATAATATGCTGTGCATTTAACAGCAAAGAAAACAGCCCAAAGAGAGAGAGATTTTTTGACTACTTGCTGGCGAAAGGCCTTTCTTCATACAGTGCTACCATGAGGTACGACTGTCTTGATGAATCTCTCAGTATCATCCAGTATAGAAGTTAAATATAAGTACTGGCTAGTATCAGGGGTTGGAACATTTATTTTGAAAATTCAACTCGAGTAAGCCCCAACATGCTGTACTAATGAAAGAACAAGCTAATAATTTTGAAATTTCTTGTGCTTAATAAAGCCATGATGGACAGATGATACTGACTTGACGTTTGAATATTTTATGAGAGATCCGAGACAAGCGTTAGAATAGGTAAATGCTCTTACTTGTCTTCTCAGATTTAGGACTGAATCTTTTTAGGCTTTGCCCTCTTCTGCTTTTGTTTTAGACTGTTGGAACAAACAGGTGTATTAAAAAGTTATTACTTATCATACAGAAAAAATAATTCTCAATGAAAAGCACCAGAAATTTAAGATCAGCCATTAAACACATGGCCAGGATAAGTATTTAAAGTGAATCATCTCTTTTTAAAATACATACGTTTTACAATCTATAGACCCAGGGCTACTCAGTTATCCAATAAGTAAATTCAAGAAAATTTATTTGTTCCCAAGGCAATTCAGAAAAAGAGGAAAAAGCAGGTTGGTGTCACTACATACGACAGCAGTATTTCCTTGAACTGCTGGGGCCAGACCTGGTTAATTTTGTGGAAGGCACAGTACAGATAAGAGCTGCATCAAGAACTTGATGACAATGTCACAGTTTGAAGGACTGGGACATACTGTTTGTGATTGAGGGGTTGAGGAGGTGGTAGCAGGAAAGTGACAGCATCTGCCTTAGAAAAAAAAAAAGGAAAAATATTTAAAGTACTAGAGAAAAATAAAACTGCACAGATGGTAAATACCGATGACGAGAATAAAGAAAGCAGACATTCTTGGCCAGAGGATTGCTCACCCTCCTTGAAGCATTTGACAGAAAAGGAACTGCAGAACTGTGTTAGAACATTATGAAGGAAAGTAATAATATATATACCAACATTTCCAAGTGCTTACTTTAAGTTAAGGTAACCTGATATCGATAAATTTCCTGTTGGAAGCTGCAGGTCCTCAGCTGCTCTGTTGAAAGAAGTAAAAATTGGCATCTGCAGTCATTATCAATTATTCTTGCTTGGAAGACATATAGCTCAAACGCTGAACGTCACATCCTCCTTAAAATTGGTGAGTAAAGACCGAGAGTAAAAAGAAATGTGACAAAGGAAATACTCTGTTTAACAGATAACCTAATTGATAGCTACATTTATTGGCACAGTTTAATATAAATTTTAGAACCTTGTGAAAAAGGCATTTAGAAATAAGCTCATCTTGCTAATACTTTTAAATAAAGTGCATATATATAACTTTACTTGTAGTAAAAGGGACTAGCCAATAACAAGTATCATGGCTAATGTCAGAATATAGCCTTTAAAACTTTAATAAAATTCCAGAGATAAAAGCATCAATATTCACTACTATGAATAGCTGCTGACTGGTAACTTTCAGTTTTAATTTTTTTGACTTGTGTGCTACCTGAAGGATTTACAAGCCAAAGTGTGCATTTATTTTCATTTGCTTTTCCTATGGAAACTGGATTAATGCTTAACATAAAGTTTTTTATATTTTCAGTTTTATTGACTATATATAGTCCATTCACAGAAACAGCCGTAGTACAAGGCAAATATGATTTTACATCCTTCCTAGTTGATTACATTTCCTGTAAGCTTTCTATAGCAGTACTAACAGTGTTTTTGTAATTTCACAGTGATTTATACAGTACACCACATGGCACCATGGTATCAGGAAGATTATATGATGCACCATGGATTCACAACCCTGCCACGACAATACTGAAAAATAATGATGTCCTAACTGGTTACTTACCATTTGAGTCTAGATGTGGGCAGTACAGACTTGAATTTTCACCTGTTCAAGACACTTCTCCACCTTCAAGACACTTTAACTACCACAAGACTCACTGTGACATGCAGAAACTCTTACAATAGTTAATTAGCATTTGTAATTCTTACTGCTTAAGCTTCTTGTCGTTTCTTCTCCTACAATGTCAGATACTGCACATACACCACTATACTGGAAATCAGGTTTGGTGGATACCGATTTGTTTTGCATGTAAAGTCTCAATAAACAATCATTTTAATCCTGTTTTTTATAGTACAGCATCCAAATATCACATATGCTGGAATTTGCAAAGCTATGAAGATGGGTGGGCTAGGCTTGACGTGGATTTTGAATCTTAACTTCAAAATCTTAACTACAAAATCATAGTTTCATGGATCTGTATGTGAGCCATAGCAGAGAAGACTAGACAGCAGAAGTCTCATTATACTGAGAAACAACTAGAATTTTTATTTTTCATTGCTCAGTAACTACCGTAGGAGTGGTGTCTTCATATCTGTTGAAGATGTACACAATAGTTAACAGTCAAAATTAGAAATATGCCAATTTGAAATGAAGTAACAAACACTGGCAGGTATTTAGATCTTGTAGAAAACACCACCCCCTATTAAAATGAGTGATAAACTGCACATATATGTTGCATTTTCTTTATCCTGCGAATTAGCTGAAGAGATATTACTAAGTAACATCCCAAACTAAAATGAAGAATAACTGACTTTGCATGACATTCTCTGTATCCAATAATAATAATAAAAAAGATGTATGTGGGTTTAAATGGATGATTTTACAGGATTTACAGTAAAATATTCTGTCTTGGAAAGCAAAGACATCTGGAATTTGTGTGTTATAAGCAGCTTCTCTGTTTTTCATTTGGTCTAATTTATACTATTTAAGCAGATATATTAAAAAAACTCAATATTCTGCAAACATAGAAAGTTATCACTCCAGCAAGAAAATCATTCTAACTTCTCAGAAAATTTGCTTGCGTAACAGATTCCATTTTCAAATATGGAGAAAAAAATCAGTATATTCTTTCAGTTATTTGGAGAATTATTGTCCCACACTTTAGGTTTCAGATAAACAATTTAATAACATCTTAAACATTGCTTTTACAATGCTAAAACATACATGCTTACTTTGTTCCTTATGAAGCTGAAATCTGTTTAAACTGAAGTAATTAAATTGAAAATTCAATTTTAAAAGTTTCAAAACTGCTTTAACATAGTGAAATAGTAGCTACTGAAAACAAAATAGTCAAAATAAAGACAGTTCTGACAACATTTAAAAATCAACGAATAAGCAAGATGACTTCAGGTAAAAGTGCATGCATTTTAACAGCTTCAGTATTTCTTTCACTAAACAATACCCTTTTGTGAATTATGTATCAAGAAAAAAAGAGTAAATTTAAAAGAACAGAACTGAATTTCTTTAAAGCCAGTATTTCTAATTCCAGACTTTTTTTTCTTTTTGAAACAGCTATGTAGTTACAGTTATTTCTACATTTAAAAATGGTCTAATACATGTCCCAACTTTTTATAGCATAGGGAATGAAATACAGAAAATATTCTGTAGGTTGACGTAGTTATGTAGCCATAAAGTTTATGTGTATAAAGGAAATGAATGTAGTACTAAACACAGTATGACAGAAAAATGCAACACGTACTAACTCTGAATGAATAATTTTGTCGTTATACCAATCAAATAATGCTAGGGTGCTAGTCCTGTTTTCATCTTAAATAAAGAGCTTTTCAGCTTCTTTAATTTTTCTTTTCCTGTCCATTTTGGAAACTGCAGTCCATCCAGCCTCTCGCATTTTTCTCATGGTTGTAAGTTTCAGTACAGACCCTGGAGTTTTCACATTCGATGTAGCTGGTTTCTAAGAATAAAAATAAAGCCATCCATTAGTTTCTATAACCAGTTTGATTAACCGTTAGTTTTCATCTGAAGAAAAGCTAAGGTACCTTTTTTGGTGTCATGGCATATAATTGTGAAGCTTGAGGATAATCTTTGTATAATTTTTTAAACATTTCTTCCTCTGAGACTACGCTCTTAAATTAAAAATGAAAAGGTTACTTAATCACACTATATTAAAAAATGTATTTTCTTTCCCACTAGGAATATTAGAGTGTAAAAACAAAAGAAAGTTAAGATGTTACTATGAAGCCTCAACAGTTCAATAAAACCAATGTAAAAAATCATAATAAAAGTTAATATGTATTTTTGTATAGTACTACTCTGTTTGTCATATAGTTACTAATTATGTATCTATAAATACAATTCCAGATATACACATAAACACTGTCTTGCATACAGAACCCCACGTTTTATATACATTCTTAGATATAGCAGTGTACATAAAGAATTCCTAAGTACACTATTTTTTCTCTTATTTTTACCAGGAGGTCACTGTGTTCAGAACTATCTGACTGAGCATCCAGCTGTAGAATCACTTTTTGCTTTTTCCGCATGCACTGTTCTGAATTCAGATTTGTGTTTTCACTTTGCAGTTTATGTAGTGGAGGAGTCTTTATAATATATGTCTGAGAAAGAAAAAGATGGCATTAAAATTACATTTTTAGTAGTAGTTATAGAATCTAAAATCAAACTCATAGCCCAGTTTATAGACAGAGTACCCAGGAAGACACTACAGAGATGCTGTGGAACAATTACCTTTGCACCAAAAATGTGAAGCAAATACTCAAACAAAGAGAAAAAATTCCTTTTTTTTGTTGTCAAACATGGAGAATGAACAGGAAGCGGTGGAAGAAAGGACTTTTATGGCACACTACATATATCTAGCTTCTTCATGCTTATCTGCAGAAATTCAGGTTATTCTGAACTGTGGTCACTACATGCAGGCTAACCAACATTTAAAAAAATGCAAACAAACAAAACTGCAGGAAAAAGCTTTCAGAAAGACATTGACAGATATATCAAGAACAAAACTACTTTTACTTAAATAGTTTTTCCACTAGAAGTTGAACTTCTCAGAAACATTGCAATGGAATAATGCAATCCTTTTTTAGAAAGGATAACATAAAAATGGTAATTGCTTCTATTTTTAAGATATAAACATCACATGCAAGCTTCTGACAGGGTAGAAGCATAGGATTTTACAGTTATGACAAAGCAGTCAGGAATACTGTGATAATTATTACAGCTACACAAGCTATTTTCTGTTCCACAGAGAAAAAAAGCACCTTTACAGACAACACTTCCCTCTAAGACCAAGTAAAAGAATTCTAGAGACATTATTAAATTCACTGTCGCTCTAGGACAGGAATTGTTACTGATCAATGATAACAAATTAATTAACTAAGGAAGAAAAATGACACACAGTGGGAGCCCTTACACAAACTGCTTTCTAATATCACTGTGGAATACTTTTTTCCCCTTCTGGCTATCTACCTTTTAAATCCCTGCTTATCACAACAAAAAATAAACAAACATACACAGAAGTAAGAAATACAGTCAGAAAAATAAAACAAGAACAATTCACTATTACGAGTTACAAACCTTTAATGATGGACTACCCAGGGGACTTTTTGCAGATGCTGAAGGAGGCATTTTTTTCTTTTCCATCATGTTGACTTTTACAGGAGTATCATTTGGAGACTTTTTATTTTTTACATTAATAAATGCACAGTCCAGATCTAAATGAAGTTTAGGAGTCTCAGAAAAATTATTCTGTATTTTCTAAAATTAAAAAAGGTTTAAATTGAAAGCATTCCAGTTTCTTTTGTTGAGTGTACATAATTTATCATGGAACTTCAATGATACTGCATACATATAAATATTACCAAATTCTAAAATTCATTGATGATAAGGTTAAAGTTACCTTGTGCTTCTTTTCCTCTTCAGTAACCATATTTTTGTGTGGTTCTTTTGCAAGATTCTCCTAAAAAAAGTTATATGATAGGAAGTAAATATTTTATTTGAATTTAGTTGTTGAAAATCTTCTTGGTGTAACTACAGAACACAGTTCACAATCATACTGCTACAAAGTTCCCACAAATATGTGATCCAGATTTAGTCAAACTGCAGCATTCAAAAGACACAGCTTTTCCATTCACAATTTCACGTCTTATGCAACTTCTCCTATCTCTGCTAAGGAACCTAGACATCATCCCTTTTTAATGGGAAAATATTACACATTTTTTATCACAGCTGTATTTAAAGAAGAGCTAGCTCTATTTTTTAGCTATTATTTCATGCAAGAAACTGGAAGCATTGCTTTTATTAAGGTAAGTGTCCCTTCTCTGTCTTTTTAATTCTATTTTGCATTTCTTCTGTCAGCTGAAGAATACTATACAGCCATCAAAATCACAGAATGGTTAAGGTTGGAATGGACCTCTGGAGATCTAGTCTAACACCTCTGTTCACAGCAGAGTGAACTAGAGTAGGTTGATGTGGATTGTGTCCAGCAGGGTTTTACATATCTCCGAGCATGGAGACTCCACAACCTCTTTGGGCAACCTGTTCCCGTGTTTTATCACACTTACAACAATAAGAGTCTTTTCTTGTGTTTAAATGGTATTTCTTGTACTTTGTTTTGCTCCCATTGCCTCTTGTCCTTTCACTGGATACCAATGAGAAAGTCTCACTCCACCTTCTTTACTCCCTCTCGTAAGGTATTTATACACACTGGTAATATGCCCCTGAGCTTTCTCTTCATGAGGTTAACCTATCCCAGCTATCTCAGTCCCTCTTCTCTGTCAGATGCTCCAGTCCCTGTATGACCTCCATGGCCTTTTGCTGCGCTTGCTCCAGCATGCCCTCGTCTGTCTTGTACTGAGCAGCCCAGAAGTGGAAATAATACTCTAAATATGGTCTCGCCAGCACTGAGTACAGGAAAAGTATCAGCTCCCTCGACCTTCTGGCAACACTCTTCCTATTGCAGCATGAGATGCTGAGAACATTTCTGGCTCGTGTTCAGCTTGCTGTTCTCCAGAAGCCCAGGGCTTTTCCTGCAATGCTGCTTTCAAGCCTGTCAGCCCCTAAACTGTACCAGTTCTAAAAGTTATTGCTTCCCCTGTGCAGGACTTTGCATTTCCCTCTGTTAAACCTGATGGGATTCCTATTCACTCACATCTCCAGCCTGTCCAGATCCCTCTGAAAGACAGCATTACCACCTACTCTATCAACCATTTCTCCCAGTTCAGTATTATCAACAACATCCAGTGTTCTCCCCTCATCTGCCAAGTCAGTCATTTCATCATAGAAGGCAATCAGGTTGACTAAGCACAATTGTCCCTTCATATAAATCTATGCTGACTACTCCCAAACATGTTCCTGTTCTTATGTTTGGAAATGGTTTCTAGGATCATTTGTTCCATTAACTTTCCAAGGACTGAAGTGAGGCTGACTAGCCTACATTTCACCAGATCCTCCTTCCTGCCCTTCCTGAAGAAAGCAACTGTCACTCCTACCTTCAAGTCCTCAGGAACCTCTGTCAGTCACCCACAACCCTTCAAAGATAACTGAGAGTGGCCTTGCAATGATACTGGCCACCTCCCTCAGCCCTCATGAGCGTATCCCATCAGATCTCATGGACTTATGTATATCCAGGTTGTTTAAAGACTCCCTAATTCGACCCTCCTCCACCAAGGGTAAGTCTTCCTTTCTCCATAATTTCCAGGTCTCATTGAATACCTTTTCCTTGTCCTTCATCATCAGAACTCCTGCCACATTTGGCAGCAGGTCCTGCAGAAGGCTTTCTTCTTGCCCTTCAATTCTCTTGTCAGTTTTACCTTCGTATTGGCTTTGACTTTCCTGACATCATCCCGGCAAGCTTGGACAGTTCCTCACAGGATTTCAAACTCTCCTTGCTTCCCTCATACTTACCAATTAAGGATTAACGTAAAACATTCACTACCACCAGAAATGAGACATGACGACTTCAGAGAGCATCAGCCTCTTGAAATCACACAGCAAGTGAGAGCAAGACCTAGCAGTGCATTTCACAGCTGTCGTAACTGCATAACACCAGGCCAAGCATGTCACCTATACTGCTACATTTAGTTAAAAAAACCAAACAAACCTTCTTTTCAATTTCTGCTTTAAGTTGTTCCTTAAGGGATGACAGTTCGCTTTTCAAACATGACAGCTCACTTTCCTGAAAACGATTACATAAATGAAGGGGTTAAATATGCTTAACCTGGAAAAAAGAAAACAGTCCAACTAAGACAGTAATTAATAGGGATATTAATTATAAACAAAAAAAAATTCCATTTGCTCAATAGAGCTGACTTATGCATAAAGTTAGCATGTTGAGAGGTATCTACAATTCATTTTCAGAATTATTCAATCACTACAGTAACAGATCAGAGCAGCAGTTACCAAAGTTTCAAAAAAACAACATGCAGACTTGAGTCACATCACCTTTTATTAAAAACATCTAACTTAAAAAACCTCTGTGAAGAAATATTCTGTGATGGAAAATGTCAGAAAAATACTGCGTTTTAAATAGATGCTGTAGAACTACACTTTTGTGACCGTCTTGAGCGGGATGTTGACTCTCAGAACATTTCTCAAAGTTAAGCTTCCCAGAAGAAAAAAAAAAAAAAAAAGAAGATGATGCAACTCTAGATTTGAAGATTTGAAGTTTTGTTTCAGTTTGTTTCAGAAAGAGTTGAAGTCCTGCTAAGAAGCAGGTACTTGACCAGAACTGTTCAAGGTAAGAACTTAAAACACTTGCAAGAGCACAGGGGTACGGGGTGCAGAATGGAATCCAACTATTTAATACAAAAGTTTCTTATTCAGACAGTGAGGTTAGAACATGATGCACTATCAGGGAAAGTACACAGAAAAACACAGGTGCTATAATTTTTTTCAGAAGCACCTGGGTTTTTTTAATGCACATAAAATCTGTAAGAAAATAACAGTAAACAGAAATTAGTGGTTTGATCTTTACTGTTCAGTTCCACTAAAGCACACTTAACCCTTCCAAGGATTAAATAGGAAGAAGTCTAATACGATATTTATAATTATATTAAACTATAAGTACAGTAGCCCCTCCATGTAATTATTTAGTGCTGAAGAGTATGCCTTACCAATGATCTTTTTGATGACAACTGCTCTTGCTCTTTTACTTTATAAAGTTTTAACTCTGTATCTTTTTCTTCAACCATTTTATCATATTCATGCTGTGTTAAAAAAAAACCAAAAACCCCAGAAAAACATAGCAAACTCAAAACATTTGACTAAATGTTACAACTATAGCTCTACCTCGTCTTAAAACATTACTCATTTTTTCAAATAAAGCTCCTGTGAAGATTTAGAAAGCACTATGAACAAACATTGATGCTTCAGCAGAAACTGTAAAACAGAAAAATGCACAAACAGTATTATTTTGTGGGCTGACAGAGAATGCTTTATCTCTAGGCAGCAGTACATGTTACAGCACATAACAGCTAGTCTTAATATGTTTAGTAATGATATCTGCTAAATATGCTGCAAAACAGAGTAATAAGAAAAGTAAATTAAAATTTTAAGGTAAACTACCAAAGGTCACTCAGTAATCTGCTCTTAAGAAGAGGCCCGAACTGATACTGAAGAACAGTATGGTATCAGGGAAGAGGATGGTATCAAAGGAAGGCTGAATATTATTTAAAAAAAAAAAAATCCTGCAAAGCACAAACCTATATACTCCTTTATTCAGTGTCCAAGTACAACACACCTTGAATAAATACAGCCTGCAGGACAATTTCAAAAGGCCAACACCCTGACTGTGTCTTACCTAAAGTATTACCGGGCATTCCAAGATGCTACTAGTTCACATCATGTTATGATTCCTAAAAATTTAGATAAATGGAATTTATCTGCCCGTAGGCATGTTTTCAAAATCTGAATATGAATTTATTTTTAGGTGATGAAAAATCAAGTATGTGTTCAACTTCATTTTCCTAGACTCAGGTCTTTATTAATCAAGTTTTACTTTCTAATTTGTAGAATCACAGAATGGTTTGGGTTGAAAGGGATCTTAAAGATCATCTAGTTCCACCCCCGTGCCACGGACAGGGACACCTTCCACTAGACAAGGTTGCTCAAAGTCCAGCCTGGCCTTGAAAGCTTCCAGAATATTCGTAATATTCTGGTTTTGAAAGGTTTTTACTTAGCATAGTATAACACATTACAAATCACAGAAATCAATAAAATCTCTTACCTTGTGTTTTTCCATAAGTGCCACCATTTCAGTTATCTTGTGTTGACATCGGATGTCCATTTCTCTCTGTGTTGCTGTTGCTTCATCAGCAAGCAACCTCATCTTTTCTACCTTTTAGTAAGAAGTTTAATTTAATTCATGAACAATTAACAACAATAGATTAAAAAAAAAAGTCTTAGTTTTATTTCTCCTTACCCCTGTGGGTGCAATGTATATATAGCCTCATTTAGTGAAGTCCTCATTTGCTTTTAAGGTGCTTTTCAAATCCTACATCTTTTATACATATTGTTAAAATGAGCAAACAAACCTAGATTAAAAGTACACACATTCTTCCATGGTGGACAAGTGCCATTTCAAACCATAAGGCACTCTGCCCCAACGTTTTTTGATATTGCCATCAAAAAAGCGTGGGCATGAAAACACTAATATGGGAGAAGTTATAATCTGATTTGTTTATGCTGTATTTATAACAAGAATAGAATTTCTGTGAACAATATTTTGACAAAAAGAATTTTAACTGGTTTCTTATTTTTAAAGACATATACAAATACTTCAACTTAATGATCTAATGTACTAAAGCTTGCTCACATGCATACACAAGAAGTTCCACTGATGTTGATAAGACTGCTACGTAAAAGCAAGGAATCTGGGCAATATAGCTTCATAAAACCATCATACATCAAAAAAACAATTAAAAGGTGCAGTAAAAATTAACAACTCTCACCTCTTCAAGAAGTTTACTTTCATTTACTTTTTGTGTTTCAATGTCTTTTTGATAGATGTCAACCGTTTCCTTATGTTGCCTGTTCATATTTTCCATCTCTAACTGTAATTTATTCACCTTTTGAGGATGCAGAATTATTGATGTTAATTTGTTCAGGAACAAATATGCCAATGATTTTTTTTTACCTCTTATTTTTGAGCAGAGCCACTCTGTTACTTTTCAGGTATATAACTGAACTATTCCTACCTATTATGAAAAAAACTCAGCTTTTTTTCATAAAGAGTTGAACTTTGTCCTGAAATGAGTTAGAAAATACTCACAGAAACAATGGCAACATCAGAATGGGAAAGACAGACCACAGCAGTTTTATGCACCCCTGTTGATAAAACAGTTCTAAAGCTAGAGGCTAGTCAATCACAAAGAATAATTCCAATATAAGGGAACCATCCATTAGCAATCTGACACTATGCTGCCTTTTATAGAAAAGACTCTTTAATATTGCTGGCATAGACCACAAGATAGGAAAATGAAGCGTAACTGATAGTTTCCTAATACTTAGCAGTATGAATGTATGACTGTATTATGTTTATAATTAAATCTTTTTTCTTCTTCAATTAAGAAGTGGAGAAACAGTTTAGCTAGAAATAGTTTATTTTCAGAATTTTACTTAGTTCTAAAATAGATTAATTCCGATTAGCTGCTCATACTAATGAGAATTTGGTATGAAACAAATAGGAAGAGTCTATTTCTACGCAGCCACCCTAAGTGCTGTGAATTCTTTGAAAAAAATACAGATGGAAGATTTTATTCCCTCCCTTATAAATCTATTTAAGATTTTAACTGTTTTATGGTGTGTTTTCCTCCCAAGTGTGTATTTTGATTACAATTTTTCCTTTTAAGTTTCTCATAAGAACACTCTCAAAACAGTCTATATCTTTCTTGAAGTGTGGTACTCAAAACTGGACGCAATATTCTCTTTGGGGACTTACCATTTGCAGAACATGATAAAAAAATGCCTAAAGCGAATAATATATGTAATTCTTTTAATTGCTTTTCTATTTCAATGGGGTGGCATTAGTGTATAATGTTCAGTACACTATCAACCAAAAAAGAAAGGGACCGATTAGGCACATAATTCCTTGAGATGAGATGTCCATCTCTTACAAACATCTGACAGACCATTCAGTATCCAATGATTAAAAATGGATTAAAACTATGTGCTCATTCGTGTAAAATCTGTATCCCAGATCCATAAACCGATTAAGAAAGTGCTTAACATGTATTATGACTAGTTACATTGGGACTTTAAACATTCAGTCTTTGTGCTTTACCCTCATCTTGTACATGAAGTTATTTAAACCTACCTTCCCTTCATAAATACTTGTTTTTTTGCTTTCTGCAGTGATTTTCTTTTTCAGCACCTTATTCTGTTAAAATAAAGTAAAACAAACACTATACTTTAATAATTTAATAGAATTATATAATGATTTAACTGCATCAAGTAGGTCAGAATCTTCAAAACTCCAGCATTCAGCAAGCAAGTAACTCTCTTTTTGTTGTGCAGTTCAGGTTCCAGATTAATTCTCCAAACAAAAGAGTGGTCAGCTATTTACTTTAATAATACTGTTACTTCATGACGTTATGAAAAGCTGCTCATTGGTGACCACAGAGAATAACAAGAGGGTGCAAAATTGGAAGAAAAACTAAGATGCTGCTGACAGAAAACGTGCAGATGTCACGACAAAAAATATGACTTATATATTTTTACAGTACAGTTATGAACAATGTGTCATATTAGTAACTGAGATAGGTCATTATTTCAAGTATATCAATGATACCATGTACTAAAAGAAAGTAGTAAAAGTTTAACAATGATTGTTAAATTGCATTTTTCAAAAGTAAGGATAATTTTACAAATCAAGTAATTCTAAAGATGACTCCTTAATTTGCTCAGAGTTAGGATAAGAAAGGAAATGTTACAAATTACATACATATATCTAAAGACATCACACCAGACAAAAACTGTTGAAAAGTAACAGCACAGAATACTGTTTTATGTATTTCTGACTTTTAAAAACTGTACATACCTCCTGTTGCAACTCTTCAATGCATTTGGTTTTATTTTCCACCTGTTTCTTTAAATTATTCAACTAAAAGAGATATTTCAAACGTTAATTAACAAACTCCTAAAAAATTACTCCCTGTGGTAGAGACTACTGTCAAGGTTCATGCATTCGCACATGTCTGATCAATTTCAACGGGACTGAAACACACACTAATGTGTTACAATGATTAGAATTTTAACCATAAAGTAGTACAAGAATTTTGCTAGCCCAATATCATCAACAGTAGTATCATCATAGCAGTGAATCAGTTCCTCAGTGGTTGTAGAGTTTAAAGAGATGAAACAATAAAAAGTAACTGCAATTTTAAAAAATCTTGTATGAAGTTCTCCACAGTACATGAAAAAATGAATTTTCATACCTTATTTTCTAGAATCTTCAACTGCTTTTCCTTTCTTGAAATTTCATTTTCAATACTCTTAGCCTGGAATTATAATTGTAAATCTAGTCATGATATTATCAGAATTTTTGGACCCTCCTAAAGAAGAAAAAGGCATAAAGGCAAAATTGCTATTGATTACTACACTACAGTTACAAAGCAGTTGCCTCAAAAATCAGAATTAAGAGTATTCCCTATTTTGTATTTGTGAAAAAAATAACTAAGCTATCATCCCAACAAATCCATTATGGTTTAAAAAAAAGGTGTGCTTTGAAACTACAGTATTGATGTATTTGAACTTATTATTAAAACTCCTATTACATGTTGAAAGCTAATCCATAGTCCATCCACCACTAAATGGGTATAGGGAAATAAAAAATGGGGGTTCTCTGTTTGCCTGAAATCAAACAAATCTGAATTTTTAAGCCTCCATGTAAAGAGTAAACATCCCACTGAAGGTCCTTTTCTTTTAAAATAAAAGGGCTCTGCATGTGTACCTGTGTTGACTCAATCAGCAGCAGCATTGAAAGAAAGCCTCTCTAAGAGATTACATTAAGCTCCCAAGTGGAGCTTTGGGGTGAAAAAAAGTTTTACATTTATATTTTGTCCTACAGGTTATGTTATATATTTTCATGATAAAGCACATGTTATAGCATACATTTTCTTCTCTTTCATCCAGTTTACTTTTAATCTCTTCACCTTTCTTTGCCATCTTCTCCTTCAAAGACTCCAGTTCATTTCTAAATGCCAAATTAACATGCATTAGTAAATATTTACTTAATAACTTTAACATCTCTTCACTGCTGCTAAATAAACCCATACTTTGTTTTTTTATAAAGAGCTGCTAATATTGATGAGAACTCAATAAGCTGTTCAAAGAAAATGTTCTTAAAATGATAAAAGGTGACTGGTAAGTTAACGTCTGACCTGTACATACTTTCTGAAAGTATGGAAAGATGTTCCCCTTACCTGAGTGAAACATATTCTAATCTGTAATATTGTAATACATCTATGAAACACAGAAGGCTGCCCATCTATTGGGTTGGTGGTACAGAGACTACTTCAGAGAGTAACATTTAACCAGTTTCACCTTTTCACATTTAAGCCATAACCTTTAACTTCTGTTTTCATTTCTTTCACACTTAAGATGCCAATGCAGAGCAGGATAGTTCTCTATATGTAATACAAACCTATGGCAAAACTTGTTACTGCAGCAATAGGTACTGCTAATTTGCAGAAACTTCTACACGGCCAACATCAATACTAAAGAGTTTCTGTTTAGCTATACAATCTAAAAAGGCATTAAAATTAAAAAAAGAAATCATAGAAAGCAGTTTATGAACACAACATTTAGACTAACTCTAAAGGAATCAAGCCTACTTCCTTCAATAATATTGTACATTAATATTTGTTTTTACTTGCCTTAGCTGGCCATTTGTTTCTTCCAGGTTTTCAACTATCTGCTTTGTATTTTCTTCTTTTTTTCTACTATCCTAAACAAAGACCCATGAAAGTAAAATAAATAAAAGTCAAAGTGACATCTTAAAAAATTCAAAGACATCTTAAGCAGTATCTTGACCTGTCTTATTCACAAGGGTAACTGCACTTCCTTTGTATTTTAAACACAAAAAATAGTTCAGATACTCTACAGAATCATGTCATCTTGTTTACCATACGATTTATATTTTTAATTGAATGTTGTCCTTTAAAAATAGCTAGAAGTTTACAACTTGCCTCATGACTTTCCTGCAGCTTCTTCAGTTCTGTAGCCATACCACTTTTCTCTTGTGCTATTTGTTCTTTTTCTAATAAAAGCTTATTGATAGACACTTCTAGTTGTTCATTCTTTAGCCTAATTTAAAACAAATCGTCAAGAAAAATTAGAAGATGTATTCTGAACTTTCCTTTTAAGTTCAATTTATCTGTTACAAAATGTTACTTCATGCTGAAAAAAGTCCAGGCCTTTATCTACAAATTTAAGCTTTGCAGCAAAGTTACAGTGATGCAAAAAGGTGACAGAAGAAGGAAAGAAAATGGGAGTCAACTTTTCTATAAAGATAATGGTTGTTGAAGACAATGTAGTTCAATATCCATCTCAAAGCAGGGTTAACAATGAATTCAGGAACTTCTCAGTGTTAACCCAACTAAGTCACAGAGATATGGGACGATTACACACAAATACAGAAAACACAATATATAACTGATGTCATACTACATGCATAGGTTTAAAACTTTCATTAGAAGACAAACATAGATCATTTCATTGTACAGTAACATAACTTCTATGTAACACAAAAACCCCCCAACTAATACTATGTTTTCAAAAATGATCATACGCCTCTCGTTCAAGATCTGTATTCAGTGTCATAAGTTGTTTTAAATAATTTTGTTCCTTTTCAGCTGTACTAGTCAGCTGTACTTTCAAATCATAGATTTCTTTCTGCGGAAGAAAAAGAAAGTGTTTTGAGTACGCATATGTAAACTGCAAGTCATGAAAGCTATCAGAAATGAACTGACAACACAAAGCTTTAAAATGAAACAAAACTACATACATGCCATAAATTAGCTAGACTGTATCTTTATATCTCTCTGGTGTTACATGAAAGTAGTGTGATATATTGAACCTTGATACGAATGCTAAATGTGTCCCCTACTGTAAGCCTAACTAACCAGTCTGCAAAATTACTGACAAAATTAGCTTTCCTTAGACATTATTTTAAATAAAGACCTTTGCTTCAGACATCATAAGCTTTTGCATTCACCTAAATAAAACAAATTTTTAAAAAAATTTAAAAAACCTATAGAATCCTAGTACTATGTGATAGAATAAGCACATGTTTTGGATGCATCCCAAACCACAAAACAGAACTCCTCCCTCAAATTTGCTGCTATTACAAGATAAGGCAAGCCTTGCAACGTAATGCACTTTAAAATACATAAATGTTTTGAATACTGTTCCCTCCAAATAACTGGTGATACACTGATACCACAGGCATTGGCAGAGGCCCACAGGGTGAGAAGGGAGAGAGGGAGGGAGAGAGAGAGAGATTAGTTTTTAATCGTAACACATAATGATATTCCAGAATTTCTTATCACAGAAGGCTACGGAGGCAAATAGTATAAGGAGGTTCAAAAACAGATGAGACAAGTGAACATGAACAAGTCCATAAAGAGACAGGAAAAGCAATTCACAGGGATGTGTTCTCAAACATTCTTCATACAGCTACTGTAGGAATGTAAGGGGTATGGACAATAGATAATAATCAGGCTCCTCTACTACATAGTACCTTCTGCTGTGATTGTCACAAGCAGAACAGTGCACTGGGCAGAGCACTGGTCTGACTATATGATACTTCTTGTGTTCTTACATAAAAGTGATAATGTGTAACAAAACTATTTATAAAACCATGTCATTACCACCCTTTATTCAGACCTCTCTGATTTGGAGAATATTTTTTGTTTCTTTTTCTCTGTCCTGCAGATTTTCTACAGTAGCCTCCAGACCTTTCTTCTTCACCAGAAGTCCTTCAACTTTTCCCTGTTTAAGAAGATTAGTGAAACTCAGTTGAGAAAAGTCAATACACAAAGGAACAAGCATAAATGGTAAAATGCAGATCTGTTTTCACGCTATCTTTCTTTAGCTGATGCGGTTTCTTGATAGCCTTGTAAATATAAGATTATAACTAAAATAATCCTGTATTAAAAGTGTACTTCATATAGCTCAGACTTCTGTAACAGAAAAGTGGCCTATGTCACAGTTCAGTAGGGTTCACAGAGACCAGAGCTAACTACCTCAGGAAACTTCCCCACACATAAGAACAGAACAACCAGTATAATGAAAATACATGGAACAGTGTGTTATAACCCAAAAGACCTTTCTGCAGACTTTTAAATATTTTCTCTGAAAAGGGACGTGCATCAACACAGTACACAGTGCTTTCTAGATACTAAATGCTCCAGTATGGAGGACACCTCAACATAACTAACACTCCACAAACACCAAAATAATCACAACAGATTTGTGAAGCAATAAACCTATGAAACCTACGACATTGTTCATCAGTTTTTTCGTTTTGTCACACATAACCTTTTCACAAATTCCACTGCCTTTTCTGGGTGGTGTCAGAAGCTTGGTTATCCTTTAAACACCAAAATGAGGTAAGCCTTTATAATGCTTAATTTTTAGAAGACTATTATGAAGAAAGCTAGCCACCTGAGGAATTATCTTCACTGTCAAAAATGAGTTGATCCTTCAGCCTTAAATGCTGTACGCGCAGTGCTCACGAGGCTTGAGATAATGTTCATCACCAAAAAAAAAAACCCAAACCCAACGTATTTTTCAGAAAGGTTCAGAATGAGGACAGAGTGAGTACTGGGCATAACTAAAAATAGGAAATTTTTATGTCCAGAGGTAGTGGCATTTGAATAGATGTGAATGAACAAGGAAATGAATAGAACCATTGACAAGGAAAACCAAAACAAAGCAGAACAAAACAAGAAAAATGGTGGCAAGAATCAAGTCCTTCAAAGAAAACACTGAAATCGTCTAAAAGACAGGTAAAAAAGTTTAGTAGCAACATTAAGGCAGATTAGGCAGTGTTTATATATGGCATTTAAGATACTTAAAAAGCAAGAAAGACTTCATATGAAAAGTAAATGCTGTGAGACTAATAAAATGAACATTTACCAGTGTTTCTGAGAGCTCTTCAAGTTGCATTTCTTTGTCACATTTTAGTTTAGTCATCTCTTCTACAGCACATGTAATGTAAGATTAATTGAACAGAAATAATTTTACATATTTGGCAGGCACTATTAAGCATTTATCCCTTTGCAGTACCCAATTTTCTAAACTTGCTGGATTAAGTTCAGAAATTGTAAAGCTAAATTATAACCTAAATTATGACTTAATCAAAATGTAGAGTTGAAAAAATGATCCAGAAAGACATTAGCAAANATTCATCTTAAATAAAATTCAGAGCCTATTATGCTTTCCACAATCATGGCTTCAAACAAACCATGAACTGTAAGAATGTTTACAGTCTCCAAGACCGATGCATTTGCATTTTTCCTGAGAAAAATATGGACACTGAAGGTATTCACGTAGATATGCTGAAAAAAGAAACCACTTCCAAATGTTTTCTGTGTGCACATTCACATTACTGGTATCTTTTGCAAGTACTGGATACCAAACTCATTTTTGCTCTGGAATTCTCACAGGTCACATCTCACCTTATTTGAGACAAGCATTACCAGTTAACTTTTGAACATTTATCTTTAGTGCCCTCAATTCACACAAGGACATCAAACAATATTTCTCATCTATCATATCAGGACGAGAGACATGCTGCACACTGGAAAAAGAATGCTAAAGACAGATCTCTTACTCTGGGAGCTAAGAAGCACATATCTAGAAATAAGATATCAGAGCAACATTTAAAGTTAACCACTGTCAGTGTGATTCTACATCCAACATGTGGACAGTGGTCTGCAGGAAAGCTTAATGGAAGTGTTTTGTCTCCACTACAAGCTACAGAAGTCATTCCTGGAATCTACTGTTCAGCAGTCTAACACTACTACTCAAACAGGTCTGCAGGGCTATCAGTCTTAACTGGAAGAGTGCACAGAAACCAAAATGACTTCCAGAAGAATCCATGCTTGTATGGTCTTACTATTGGAGGTCTGAGCAGCACTGCTGTTCGACAGTTGCCAGGTATAACGACTACCACGGAAAAGGGAGTCAGATGAGTAAAAATGAATTTAAGGATTCCTGACAGGTACAGGGCACTGTGAACAATTTTTCCAAGCAATAGGGACAGTCTATTTTCAGGAAGCAGAAGAAAATATTTTTATTACTACCTAGCTCATTTTCTTTCTTTCTACAAATCTTACCCAGTTCAGCAGACTTATTTCTGAGCTGCAGTGTAAGTAACTTTGACTCATCTTCACATTTCTCCAATCTAAGAAAAAAAAAATTTTTTTTTTTTTTGTATAGTACAAAGCACTGCACTTGAAACTTAAAGGACAATAAGACAAAGTCCTGCCACAGGCATTTTAAGAACATTAGCTGTTCAACAGGCAGGTGATATATCTATCTGCCTGCCTGCAACATATATCAACATGGGAACAGCAAGCATGAAAGTAAACAAATATATACAGACATAAAGCTGTATTTCTTAAAAACAGAATTATAAAAGTCGGCGGTGAGGGGGACAAAAATTTGCTTTCTTATAAACCAGTATCAACAAGCACAACTGAAAAAAAACCCAACATTAAATTCTATGCATTTAGATCAGTCTGTCAAAAAAACGAATTTCAGCTTCATATCCCTTTGTTCTTGGATTTGTCATAAACTGCAACTACTTAGAAGGCAGCTTAATTCCATGGACCCAAAAAACCATTGATTGTTGAAAAACTCAGCTCTGATAATGTATTAAAATACATCTTTACTGCTCTGTTCTCATTTTTAGAAAGGTTGATTTTAGTTGCTTTCAGGTTCTTTGATAAATACATAATTTTTAAAACTACAGAAAACCTGAAATACTTTAACAGCATTAAGCAGTACTATTATCACATAGGGAAGAATATCTTCCTCACTAAATGTTCCATTAATAAAGAACTGTCAAGTACTAAATGACATTAGTGCTTTTTTATTTGAGAGCTGCATCCACACAAAATCAAACAGCATAACTGTCTTCAAGTGCTAATAATTCAAATAACCAGAGAGGTGAAGGACTATTAAAAAAAAAAGTTATTAGTGATTACAAAAAAAGTAATTACACCAACTCACATCTGAAGTTTAGGTTTTATTCCCAGAAGCTCAGTAATCTAGTATTTTACCTGTAAAATCATTCTTTGAATTTAAATTGTTTAATTTACCTATTTTGTTCTTTTTGCAGCAAGCCTTTCAAATTAGAAATAGAAGTTTCAAACTCCTCTCTCAAGGATGCATGCAAAGCCTTAATTTTTTTACATTCTTCCACCTCTGCTTCTTTTTCTCCAGTGACCTGAACTAATGCTTTCACTGCAGTCTGCAACTCGGTTTCTAAGCTCTTTTGAGCAACCTACAAAAAAAGATAAAATTTCTAAAAGTGTTTTGCAAAAAGCAGATGCAATTGGTTTAATATCTGAAGTATCAGTAATTATTTATTCAGTTACTCATCTAATTTATTTACACTGGAAAATTATAAGCAAGCTGTACCTCTCTTTTTTGCAATAAAACTTTGGCCTCTTCCAGTTCTGCCTTCAAATGTTCTTGATGAATCTGGGATTCCTTTAACATGTCTCCTTCATGTCCTAAGCAAAAAGACATATGCTTACATTTAAGCAAAACAGTATATTTACTAAAAAAATGCTTGCATTTCTATTTTACAGACAAATACATTTCTACACTTTAATCAAGTTACACGATGTATTCACGTCATCATTAAGAAAAAAGCACCCAAGATGATTATTCAACTTATTAAGTAACAGTAAAAAAAATGTAAAATTACATATACTTATAAAATATTAACAAAATGCAGCCACTTATATATATCTGGCATAAACATAATACTAAAACCTTCCTCCCTACTCCCCAGGGAAGAGGAGGCAGAAAATTGCCTCAGTTCTAAAGAGCAAAGGTACTTGCATCATATACTATAAATATTTTGCAATATAGATGACTTACAAACACTGAAAATTAAGTTCTAAAAAGTTCCCTCAGTGGCACCTAACTATAAGTTTGCAAAACTCAGGCAATGTATTTTCCCCTTGCAGTCTTCAAAAGCTCTCACTGCTTGACTCACCCTTAAAAAAGAACCCTTCAAAAACAGTTGTACTTCCAATCTCAGTCAATCCTTTGCCTATTTGCAAATAAGATTCCAGTTCAAAGTGGTAACATTTGGAGGGTTATTTGTCGAAGATGTGAAAATATGTCTTGTTGAACACAGAAGGCTACTATTTATGGACTATTGAACAAATATTATACTTTGAAGACCCTTCACTAACTTGATTTGAAACAGAGCAATTCAGTAACCAGGAAGAAAACTTTTATCTATTAAGGTTCTATGTTTACTATACAAGTCCAACTGAAACAGGAAAAATCTCTGGAACAGGGGCAGAGCTGTAGTGTCCTGGTAAAACTTTCTTCTGTTACAGAAAAGGAATGACATGGTATATGGCACCTTTACAACAGCATAACGTGTTCACACTAGAGTTTATTGAAGAGTAAAAAAAACCAAATCCCTTGCAACAAAGCTGTTATGTCAATACGAAACCAGGGTGCAGCCTAAGCCTAAAAGGAAAACCTTTGTTATGAAATACGGGCCCAGATTTTACACATAGGCAGATTACACTACCAGTCCTGATCCCAACAGCAGCTTCTGTTCCAAGCAAAAATATGGCCTGCAAGGCCCGGAACTCTGCTGCTGTCTAGTAATGGGGTAAAATTATCATGATTCTGCTTCCGATACTTCTATAACCAGTTACGTTTTAAGATAGCAGAGAAAGCTCTTACTTTTTGCTTCTACTAAGTCAGCAATCTTATTTTTTGATTCCTGCAGCTGAGTCTTGATGTCTCTTATTATACTGTCTTTTTCATCACTCTGTATGGTAAGAACTGAAATCTAACAAAATTAAAATAATGTCATAATGAAGTGTAGAAAAACAGCACTTTCATATATGCACTGTATATTATTAGCACACGTTACTGATGTCATTCAAGTTAAATAAGGTGGTCTTAGCCAAATATTGCTCAAGTCATATTACTTGCAATGAAAAAGCTCTTCAATTCAAAATCAAAGCATGAATTCCAACAGACTAAAGATACTGGAGCATTACTAAAGTCAGTGGAACCACAACTGCAGCTGTTATTTTTGTCCTTTTTAGCAATGCCCAGAAACACTCTTTGCCTCTTTGTAATGTCACATCCATCCTCAGAAAAACCGACAACTCTTGACCTTCCCAGACACAAATGGATGCTCTGCTTCTCAGACTCCTGCTCCCAA
Source organism: Chionis minor (assembly GCA_013398295.1). Taxonomy (NCBI): domain Eukaryota; kingdom Metazoa; phylum Chordata; class Aves; order Charadriiformes; family Chionidae; genus Chionis; species Chionis minor. Next base: position 193,240 of record VZSF01009326.1, read on the forward strand.
ATTAAAAACTTTTACCACAATTAATTTCTTCAACTTAATCAGTCTTCTATCATGGCTACCATTATGGCTTCCATCATCACAGCACTTCAAAAAACCTACTCTAATCTCAGATTCCTAAACTCTTTTACCAGCCTGCGATCTGATAACCATTACAATCCTTCTTCCCAAGTTCCTTCTTATCGGATATGAACTATACCTTTCTTAACTATGAGGAGTGATGACTGCTTTGCTAATTTTATGCTTTTGTGCAAGCTACTTTTACAAAGGCAAATGTATGTATAGAGAACAGAAAGAGTGTCTACATGGTGCTTTTAAATCCTGCCCCCAAGATGTCCCTTGTTATGATACAGCACCCTAATTCACATTTTATTCCAAATAAATAACACAGAAGAAACATACCATCAAAAGGTCATTTGCAATACTAATTTCCATCCTTGCAAAGTACTATTACAATCAAGCACTTTTGAAGTAATTGTTTTCATTTGATATATCAGTAAGTCACAAAAGCAGAACAGAGTTCAAATACTAAAAAATCTGCAACATTTGTTTAAAAAATAAAGCTGTATGTATTAGATTGTAAAACTGAGCAAACCTGTTCTTCCTTCATAATGACTTCCAGTTTGCATTCTTTTTCAAACTTGTCCACTTTTTCTGCTTCTTCTCTTACTTTTGAGATATAGTAATATCCACAGTTAATACACTAGCTAAAATATACTCCAAGTAAAATATAATTTCAAGTTTAAGATTGCTTATAATTGTACAGTGTACAATTTATTTCCTAAAGAGCAATTTTGAGGTCATGTTTGGTGTTATTTTCTAATCAGACAAATTAATTTTTGCATCAGCTTTCCACAGAATTAGAATTCCACAGAATTAGAACAAACTTAATAGTTTAAGAAACTAACAGAAATGCACATGTAAAAACAACACAGGCACATAGCATAAATAAAGCAAACCTAATTAAAATTTCTGCAGCTGCAGACTAGTGCATTATCAGTTAAACAAACCAACTACATAAAATAAGTAGTGATCTCTAGACTGTACTTCACAGACAAAATCTTAGACTTGAGTGACTATCTGAAAAACAAAGTTCAAAATCTGATCCAGTGAAAAAACAATAAATGGCCCAAGCATTTAATAGCAGGCAAACTGAATAAAAGAAGAGGGTTCCATACTGTCACAGTGTTAACAGTTCATCATTCTAGCACTTCATATCTTTTTGGCCTGAAACTGCATGCAATAAATTCTATGAAGTACAAAATTGTTAAGCCTGCAGCATAAACACAATAAACAGAATTCTCACATTTGAAACATATTTCCAGTCTGGTGTTCTCTGCTTGCACACGAAGCTCTTCAAATGCCATTATCATTCTCTAAAAATAGAATTAAATATATATATTCATATAAAACTAAGTAATGAAGAATTATGTTTATGGTTTGTTGTTAACAGCATGTTATAATTACACAAAGTTGGAAGTTTGAGAATTCCTATACTCAAGATCTAAACAGTTTCAAGGATGAAATATTTTTACTGGTCCATGTTTGTAGATCCCTAACACAACAGAGGAGTAGTTGTGCTTTTCACAAAAAGGTTGTTACCACAGCTGTAATTAATATTTAAACATTATACCATGTACTCTCTGACTCTGCTTAATATCAAGTTCATTGGTCCCAAACAATGATGCATCATCACATTTCTCTGTTATAGATATACTAGGGTCTTAAATGCCACACTTGAATAATTAATAACAAAAATATGATGAAATTATTTATTTGGCAAGACTGCACTTCTTTTGCAAATTCAAAAGGTAAAAATCCTCTGTAAGTCAAGAAATATTTATACCTTATACTTCTTATTCCATACAAAAAATCACCAGTTCCCATAATGAATTTCGTTGTTGTCACACACAAAACTGAAATTAATTTTCTTTGTCAATCTTTATTTTACACTGCACTTTACATTAAATAAAATTATTGAATAGAATAACCTAATATACCTGACCTCAAAACCTACTGAACACAGCCCTATGCAACCTGCTCTAGTTGACCCTGCTTTTAGCAGAGGAAATTCTCCAGATGCTCTCCAGAGGATGCTTCCAACCTCAGACGTTCCATCAAATCACCAGATAGGTGAAACAGAGTACAAGAACAACACAGAGGTTATGGCAACCACCTAACACTAAGCAGATTATACATATCACACAGATCATAAGGATCTACACCCCAAACACTCTTGCACTTTATCCAATGAGTGTGCCCTATACAATACAAAAATAATTCATAAAAAGGGACTGAAAAGCGGACTTCCTGAATCACATATGACGGTTCGCATCACTTTATCACAGAACGTTCTTTGTACAAATAGCATTTCAACACATACACATAACTCAGATATATCCATATAATTCAGATCACATTTGAGCCTTTTAACAAGCTACATCACTTACTTCAACATTGCTATTAAGTTCCACATATAGTTGTCTTGTTTCTTCTCTTTCATGTTCATCTATCAAAGAATGTACCATAAAGTTTTCCTTTTGAAAAAGAATGTCAGCCGTCCAAGCCATATGCTTAAACAACATAATGAATTAAAAAAGGAATTACAGGCTCTTTTCTTATTTAAAAAAATCACTATGAAACTGGGTGACAAAAGTTATATTATCTGGAGAGAAAGTATATTTCATTGAAACATCAAGCAAGCTCAGTTTTTCGAATTTTTTTCCCAATCTTATTTTTTCTGTGAACAGTGTAATTCTGGATCAATTTATATAACTATATTCATTTTGACAGTATTAATGTTGTTAAATATTAACGTATCAAAAATGTTAGGGTTTTAAAAACTGTCATATAAGGTTTAGCACTGAATTTCTTCCCATCAGCAGAGATAACCATGACCACAGAACTGTCATTGTAGAATTGTAACAATATTCCATCTCCATCTTTTTCTTTTCTTCTCCCCCTTTCATTATAGTAATTGTAGTATTATAGTATTTTTATTAGTATAAAAAAATTATAGTATTTTTCCCTAGGAAAATAATTATAGAAGAGAACAGTAAGAAACACAGCTATCGAAGCTACATCTGTACAGAGGTGTTAAATTTCATATAGAATAAAATCCCAAGTCAAGAGTATATTTTAAAACCTCAGGAATTTAAACTTTGTTAAGTTATCTAGCTGTCTTGGCTTGGTCAATTTAGTGAAAAGAATGATAGTTATTCATAATGTCTTGGAGTTCGGACCTTTTTTCTCTACGAATCTGTAACTACTCTAAACAGCTTAACACCAACTCTGGAAATTTGTTAGAGAGTGCTGGGAAAGGTAATTAGAGTAAATTCTACTGCCTAAACACAGGCATGAAGTGCCACCTCATATGTCTTAATATTGTTGTGGTCCTGTTTTACCTCAAACCAGGACAAATATATTCAAGGTATATGGATGAGACTGAAAAATGTCAACGGACTGGCAAGACCTCAGGAGATCTGCACTCCTCTGGAGGGGCTGCTACCAGGTAATCAGGGTTGCTTACATTGCCTTAAACCTGTATTGCTATTTAGACACCAAAATAGCTCCCAGGCTTGTAACCTTTTAGCAAACAATGATAGTGACTTCAGAAAACCTCTGGATTTAGCCTTACAAAACATACGTGGATTAGACCTAGGCTTCACTTCTAATTTCTCTCTGATGCAGAGCAACCTACAATTCATCTAAACCAGAACATGTACTTGGAACAGAAAGATATGTTTTTTCCTTTGTGAATTTAGAGAAAGTGAGAAGTACGTTTGCTTTCATAAAACAAAATTTAAATAGCATTTACATTTGGTGGACTTCTCTGTGAAGTGAGTACAGGTTTCCTTGAGCAGATTACACAGATGTCTTGAAGCGCTGTTTCTAAAAGAGGAAAACCATAGTATGTTGTCACAGGAACGCATGGTATTTTGAATACCTAAGTAGTAATAATGTAAATTCCCTGATGACTTTTACAATTTAACAGCTATATGTAACTTCCCATATTAATACAGTTCTCAACATGAAAACTACTTATTTTCGCAAAAATATATTTGACTGTATTACTTACTCTTTTAAAAGATCTTTATTTTCACATATCTCATCTTCCAGTTTTAAACTTAGTTTTTCATTTTCAAACTAATTTCATAGGGAACAAATACAAAAACACATTGTTATTGAAAAAAGTATACTAGAAATACACACTTCTCAAATCCCACATGAAAGTAACTTTCTGCATCAGAAGATGCAGAATCTTTTATCTAATATTACAGGCTGAGACATCTTTTGTTACAGTTTCTCTGAAAGACATAATAATAAACAATAACTTACCAGCAACTAGAACACTTACAGCTATGTTATTCATACATATATTCACACACTACTGTGCACACCCCTCCTCAGAATAACCCTTTTCTCAAGGCAAAAGTCAATCAAAGATGACTCAGGTTACCAAAGCCAATGCAAACACAAACAAAACCAAAACAGGACCAATAATTTGTTTAAAATATGTAATTCAGTCACAATTGTATGTATTGCTGTGACTCACATGACTACCAGTGAGATAAGAAACCGGGATAAAGCAGAGTACTCTATTTCTATGTGTGTTGAATACAGAAATATGCGTGAGCATACTTTACACACACCAGGAAGATGAAAGCTTATTCAGTCTTGAATAGGTTTCTGCATACCCAGAGTAGGATGTGCACGTAAATAATACAAAGATGGAATGCTCATTGTTAAAAGGAGGAAAACCATTTTTAAAAAACAAAATGTTAGTTTTTCTTTTAATAACAGTAGAGACGTAGGTCATTGGTATCTAGCCAAATGGCTTCTTTGAAGTTATTAACAGCTCAAAATTTCTTCAACCTGTGGAACATTCTTTAATATAGAATGGTATGAATAATATTTTCAAATTAAATCAGGAAGAACTTTACATATTAAATGTATACTGGCCTGCAACTCCTGAATGGCTTTACGCTGTGCTTCAATAATCTTTCTATTTTCTTGTAGCTTTCTTTCTTTCTGTTTTAGTTCTGATTCTACAGTTAGTTTCCACCATCTGATCTTCTCAGCCTCTTTGTAGAGTTTTGAATACAATTCATTCATTGTTTCTACATGCTATTAAAACATGTTCCACAATTTAATCTCAAATGCTATTTAATTAATAATGTTTTAGATATATATTTTTCTCTTAGGAATATCACAAGAGTAAATTTTTTTCCACAGATGGTGAACAAGCTTATATATGATCAGGAACCACAGTTTCAATCTTAGTGCATCCACTGCGCATCTATCAATAGACATTACAGAACAAGTAAGAGACACAAACACAAGCGAAAAATACCCCACTGCCTTCAGATACAGTGACATAGCTAAATAAAGACATCAATACCTGCACTCCACCAAAAGTCAGTAAATTTTTTTCTAGAATTATCAGTGAAGCCAAGATTCCCTCTATTAGGTTCTTCACACCATTTCCCTCCTCTTATTCTGACAGATACTGCTGAGTTAAGCAAAAGCAGCTTCAGAGATCTTGTCCAAGACTGCCCGTGATATGTTTTTATAGTTAACTCATACACAAAGCAGGAAGGAAATCCAACCAACCTTGTGCTCTTAGAACATCTTTGAGGCACTGTACAAGCATCTCTTGCTCAGTGGTTTAGGCATTGAATAGCAGAGCAGGCCACAGGGCAGTTCTGCAGTTTGTTTTAGGTGTGATGTCACCTAGTGCTACCTTTGTTTTGGCTGCACCAAAATACTATTATAGTCCTAACTGTACTTTAGTAGCTGCTAGGGCTAAAAGAAGTTTAGTCCTGAGGGGTAATGAAAATCATTAGGAAGACTGCAAGAAATATGTTCCATTGTTGCAGCAAACAGCTGCAATTTCTTATCTGGGAAGCACAGGAAGCTACAGCAAAAAAACCTCAGCTAGCTTTACTGAGCTATACTAAAGCAGAAAAATGTTGGTAAAGATGCTATAAGAAGAATCAAATGCCTGAGGAAGCCACTACACTAAACTCATTGTTTTATAAATAAAATAAAGCCAGACAAGGTAATTGGGATAAGCTACTTCAATTTTCAAAAGAATACTCTGACTTCAGTCCTTCTGCCTTTCAACAGAATATTCAGAACCAGTTTCACAAAGATATTTAAGTGCCTAAATCTTCTTCTGATTAAAACTCACGTATTCCCCAGGCACTTTAAATTAAAAAAAACCCCACAAATCAAAAGAAAACACACAACTTGGAAATAACCTTAATATGTAAAGATTTATCTCCAGTCACGTTCATTGAATTGATAAATACCTCCTCTAAACAATTCAGATTTAAACAGGAGACCGAAAATTATTATTCCCCTTTGGCTAGTTCCTTTAGCCCTATTAGAATAATGCTTTAGGCACTGTTTTGAGAACAAATTAAGAGGCCCTACGAAATTAGATATGCAGAGTTTATACTTAGCTGACCTCTTCATCTACCTCAGAGCAAAGTTTTACTTGCTGTGAAATCGCATCTGAAACATGAAGAGATTTTGATCAACGTATTTCTAGGGAAGTAACAGTGGAACTGTATTTAACACTATTATAGCTATGAAATTGTTAAAACAACTCATGAAAAATGTCGACAATATTAAAAAAATTTAAAAGAATGTGCAAAGCAAATGCTTATTTTTACTCTTACCTGAATCAGTGATTTCACCATGGTTCGGTGTATTCATCATTACAAACGGCAAATTAAAATCATCATCTGGGCATTTGTTAAAACCCTGCACAAATTTAAAAATTAGCTTCTTACGAGTAGATTTGTAAAGTAGCATTATAAAACCCAGGGGGAAAAAAAAAGTACAGCTAATGTGAAAATAGAATTTCCCATTAATAAATCAACTACCTACAATTTTCAAAGCCAAGGTATTGTTACGGCTTTGGAACTCTCCTGCTTGCTTCTTACCTCACAGTGGCTTTTCAAACTGTTGGTCTTTTGTAGTTTGCTTTATAGACTACACTGTGGCCAAAGTAGCTACTGCATGCCTGTAGCCAGTCGCATACTAAAGCAAAACAATTTGTTTTTCCAAGTCCAGTATTTGATACTTATTTTTTGCTTTACTCCCAAGAGTACTTGTAAAACACATCTGATTATGGTTTAGTATGAAATTTCATTTTACAAGGTGTTTTAAAAATCACAGAAATTTGTCTTGTAGATAGTGTAACTCATCTCCTGTCAGAATACCATATTTGAATCTAAACATATTTCATAAGGAGCTTCAACATGAAGAAACACCGTATTGAATTCACGTAACTCAGACTGCAGCGACAGAACATTTTCATTGCACGCTGGATCTGGTGGGACTGATGAATCAAAGCCAGGAAGGGTATCTGTGGTGTACTTCCCACTTACTGTTTTAAATTACCCACATCAAACTTGTATTTATCATTGGTGGTGTACAGTTAAAATACATAGCAGATGCTCAAGAAGATGATTATTTTTGGTTCTGATAGAAAACAGTAAAAGTCTTTGAAATGTTCTCCCCCAGCACCAATCTTTACAGTTTGCAGGAAAGCAAGTTCAGCGCACACACCTTCACGTTTACATGTGCATTCCAGGACAGAGGTTCAGGGCTTTGCCTGGGGACTACTGGGAGGGCTGCCCCCTCGAGTCCCCCTGGAAGTGCTCTGCCGCGCTTCCACCGCTCTCGCCCCCCTGCCCTCCCCGTCAGCCGTCGCCTCCACAGCAGCACGAGGTGAGGCAGACGGGCCGCACGTTTACCTGACACGGCCCTGTCGCCCGAGTGTTCGTCTGGGGTTTGACCGCAGACACCTGGCCACCGCTCAGGCGCGGAGGCACAAACAATTTAAAGGGTTTTTCTTTTTCCATGGCCTCAGAGAAAAGGTCGGATCTCAGAGCCAGCGCCTCACGACGGGCGCGCTAACGCGCCGGCTGCTGAGGGAGGACAAAGAGGCGGGAAGGCATGCGGCGCGCACCGGGCTGCCCGAGGCGGAGCTGAGACGGACGCTCAGGAGCGCGCGGGTCTGTGCGGCGCCGCCTAGTGGAGGTCCCAGACCTCGCAGAGCAGCGCGGTCAGACGCGGGTCCTTCGTTCGCCACGTCACCAGCACCTCCGCGTGGACGTGGTTGAGGGTGCGCAGCTCCGTGAGGCGCCCGACGAGGCGGGCGAAGCGGTGGGGGTCCTCGGGGTGGTGGATCTTCGAGTGCTTGTAGAGGAGGCCCAGGAGCGGTTCCTGCAGCTCTTCTACGTGCCGCTTGTTCCTCAGGAGCGGGCGGTCTGCGGGAGCGCGGCGGGAGAGTGCGGTTAGCGGGCGTCGGGGCCGGGCCGGGCCGCCGCCGAGGGCTCGGTGGGCGGAGGCGGGCAGCGCCTGGAGGGGTGACGGCCCGCGGTGATACGCGTAGCAGCTAGTCGTTGTCCTGTGTCCCACCCCCCCAGTTTACCTGAAAAAAACACGGTCGTTGCTACAAGGAGGGCATATTCGGCCTCGGTCACTTTCAGTTCCCCCATACTTCTGTAGAAGTAAAACAGTGCGGTAATAAACTCCTCGGTTATACCTTAAAAATGAAATAATCAGAATGTTATTTCAGTTCAGAATTAGGTACTGCTGGTACAAGTCATCATTGCCCTAATCTTTTTAAGGCTCTGGATTGCTCAATTGTGTGAAGTAGTTAACAAACTTTGAGAAAACAATGTTAATTTCTGAAGCACTAGCAGAAGTTGTACTGTCAAGCTCTGGATATGTGTAGCTCAAGGCTTTATCCTAGGATGTAAGCAAACATAGTCACCACCGCTTCATTCCATGAAGGTGTAATGCCCGCGCACATAACAAAACAGCTCGAGGGAGCAGAGAGGAAGAGGAGAGAATAAGCAGTGGCCACACTGCCAGTGTTGGCTCACTGTGAGTCAGAACAGGGCCAGCAAAGCAAAAGATTCCCAGTTGTTTTGATTTTGAGACCTCCATTACCTGTAGTAGTAGTGGAAGTTGGACACTCTTCATTGTGAGACATTTCCATGGAATAAATGTTGTTTTTATCAAGGTTTTGAATGTGACAACATGTCCCGTGGTCAGAAAGTCTTACGTGACCTGAAACAAGACAGATGACAGTTCCCAGCCAAGCTTAATGTGACTTTAAATATTTGCCTGCATCGGCTTTGCAGATATATACCTGGAAATGTGTGAATTTTTTCCCAATCCATGCAGGTAGAAAAAATGGTTCTTTTTGGCATCCAGCACCAAGTTCATCGGTGGCACTATTGTTAGTCAAAGTCTCTCATGTTAAACTTCACACAATATGTAATACGTCAATAGTACGACCAATATTATCCATCCACCCCACAATTTGCACAAACACTCAAAAATATTGCACTTTGTTTGGAGCTAATGGGAGGAAAACAGAGATCCAGTATTTTTTTTAATGTTTTTATGTACTCTTAGGAAAAAAAAAAAAAAGCCTATAGAATGTATGTGGACGCTACCAGTACTATTCAAAGGACCACTGTGCTTAAATAGGAAATTATTTTATTTAAGTGATTTAAAATGAATGGAAGTTGTTTCAGAGTGGCAGAACCTCCTACTAGTCTTAACAGAAAGCCTGTTAGTCAAACTTACTTTCACTTGTTGATGGTTGGCATTCACTAATTCTTTGGTTGTATATTTGGGCTGAACGCAAAAACATTGCCTCAACTGTTGACCCTTTTAGCAACGCAATCTGATCTTCACTGGCTAAACTTTCAAATCCTGCAGAGAAAGATACATATTAAGAATCAAGGAAGGCTGTGGTTGCCTTTAAACCCCTAACATGAGTTGATAAAATTATTTTTTTAATAAATGCCTTTACTTTAAAGGAGGAGCCATAGTTAAAAGATGCACACTATTGGGATCTTTCTTGCTAGTTTGCAAGTTAGACCTGGGGGGAGCGGGGGGAGAAGGGAAGTGCAGTTGTCAGGGTCCAGTATTAGAAATTTCACAGGAAGATACAAGTAAGAAATCTGGGACTAAGCAAGACTTTATTGAAAATTTCTTCATAATATCTGATCTGTATCACATGGCCTAATACCTTATAAGTTTGCTACATTGCTTACTGACTCTGGATATTCTTTTTCATTGATACCTGATCTTTTTTAAAATGGTGTTCATCTTTTGACAAACTCATTATCTGCACTTACAGTTCAAGAGCAAAGGAGCTTGATTCTTTTCTTAATCCTGATCAGAGCAGGATATGTAACGTAAGAAAACAAACAGCTGATCCATTCTCTCAGATCTGTTCCACAGTAGTGCTAAATTACATCAAATATCTGCTTTAGACATATTAATTGACTTTTGTCATTAAGTTTTACAACTTAAAGAGTAATGAACAAATTATCACCCTCCTTGTCAAATGTTACTTTGTCAACTTTACATTGAAATTCAGTGAATTTAATTGCACGTTCCCTTGTTTTTTATGAAAGGAAAATATGAATAGGAGTCCCTTCTGTGCTGCCTTTTCCTTTGAAGAAACATCTGTTTTCTTCTTTGATGACTATGGTGAATTGCAAACTGAACTGGATTTCAGAGAATGTGCTAAAATAGTAGTTCACTCAAGATGGCATTTTGTAGTCCATGTACTTTCAGAAAATGTCTCTACTCCATGTCAGAAATGGAACAGATATGTATCATAACACGCTTTTGAAGTGAATGCTTCCAACTTGTCCTCATGACAAGTAAATGGTAAGTAACCCTGATCATTAGAGTTGTAAGAAAAAATAGTCAGTTGAATGAGAGTTTTTCTTGGATTTGTGCCATCAGTATGGTTTCTGCCTCCTAAAAAAAAAAAAAGTCACACTATTCTGTAACATTTCCCAAGGGAAGGAACTTACCTGGAAGTCTTTTTGTGAAGTCCACTAACACTTGTACATGGACAACTGCTGTCTCAGAGAGACGGAGAAAACTTTCCTCAGGACTTGCAGTTTCTTGTAGCTGCATGAAAGAGTGTTTAGACATCTGATATAACCAAGATACAGTGCTTAGGATAATAATAACTCAGCAATGCAGGCTGATTTTTCTGTATACATACAAACTTCTTTGCTTCTTCAAGGGGAATTGTGTATTTTTGGTGTGCTGCTACAATGTGGTCAAGAAGCTGATGTTCTCCTGGAGTAAGTTCCATCTTCTCTGGGATCTGTTAAAAAAATAAACCAATCAAGTTACAATGATTGGAGCAAAAAGAAATTATAAAAAGAGATATTTTAAATAAAAAATATCACACTTTTCCAGATCTTGTTGTAGATGATACGTGCTTACTATTCAGTCCCTCATCTTCCAGTTTTATGTTGCAAAGAAAACTGTTCTTCTGTTTGAAATTCTTCCTGAGTCGCTTTGACTTGCACTGTACTTCAGTCAGCAAACCTGTGAGGCATGGAAGTGTGTATAAATACATATATTTTCAAATAATTACAATTTGAAATAATTACTTTTATTGTTATAGGTAAAACAAGTCTTGCATCAGGGGAGCCATCACCATAAGGATCAGTGCTTCCTAGAGAATATGACAATATTCTATTCATTAGATGAGTTAGTGTTCAGTATCCTCTAAAGGCCTGAGTGTTTGCAGTCTTACATTATCTTGCTTGTGGCTCTGTGACATACAAGTGTGAGAATTTTTAATGAAAAACTATTGGGCAATGTTTTTTATTTTAATTTTTTTTTCCAAATGCAAAAGCACATCTGATATGCTTACTGCTATCCTGTCAAGGTTCAGGATATTTAGCTGTCTCTTGTTAGTACTTTTGTTTTTTCCTGTAATGTTGTAGAACAGCAGTCCTCTTAACTTCAGGAGGTATGTCCCAAGCATTGCTGGTTTATGCAGATGAAGATGCTGCAGGTGCTACAGACTCCAGAGGTACATTTTCCTACAGCTAAATGAAGTTTAAACCAATACCATTTAGCTCTAATGAGGAGAAGGGATTGACTTTGGAAAAGGTTTTATCTGAGTTGATTAGTAAAGCAGCCAGCATGGAAAAAGCACTTACATTCTGCTAGCATTCCCACAGCTTTACATTTCTTCAAGCGACATTCCTGACACTTCCTTCGCATGTACATGTCCATTTCACAATGACCACCATTCTTGCATCGATATACTGCATTTTTGGTTATGCTCCGTCGAAAGAAACCTATAGACAAGGATCAGGTTATGACTGAAGAAATCTAAGGAGCTCTAGCTCACAATGATTTAAAGAATTAAAGTGTCTTTTGTGGTTTTTTGTGTTTTTGTTTTTTACAATGGAAACATTACCTCAATTTTGCTTTTTTACAACATAGTTATGTCTTGTTCTTTCTAACTAATATTAATCTCTTTTTTCCTTACCTGACCAAGACAGCATCCATATAGCAAGTTAAAATATAAGTAGCAAGTAATTATTATTTGTTTTTATTTAATAATAAGTAAAATCAGTAACACTGCAGTAAACGTTTAATAAATGGTCATGAGAAAAATCAGCACCTGCTTAAACAGACACTATTCTAGTGAATAATCAATGCAAAAATCAGTTGCATGAAGTGTTCACATTGAATACATGCTGTGAATGCATTTCTTCAAAAAATGTTGTAAAAATATGGATCTGGATAAGCATGTCAGATAGAGCATTCCTTAGACAAACTACAATTGTCTAGGAGCATTCCTTAGACAAACTACAATTGTCTAGAATCGTCAACTTAAAAAATAATGAAATCTATTTGCTTACGTCACAGATGTGGAACATTACGTTGGGCGCTGTGGGGCCAAAGTCCTGGCTAAGGCAGATACCAGCCTGTTCTCCTCTTACCTTTACAGCCCTCGCAGGTAAGGGCGTTGTAGTGATAGCCTGAGGCCTTGTCACCGCACACAACACACAGCTCCTCCTGCCCCTTCAGTCTCAAAGAAGAGTGGTTTAATCTTGGCCGTTTTAGTGCTTGGTATCCAGCGTCATCAATGTGAGGAGCCATGAAGGGGGATTTGCTTAATTCACAGCTGCTGATGATACACTGCCCATCGCTGTACTGAGAGTCCAGGCCATATGTGCTGTATTGGGACTGAGAAGGTTGTGACTGTAACACTGGAGGAGGAACTTGAACTGCTGAGTATTGGCAGTAAGGCGCAGTCTGAAAATCGGTGTCTTGCAGCTGATAGTTGATATGCTCCGGTAAAACATCTAGATACAGAACAAATTGGAAATGAAATAAAAACCTGAAGAATATCTCAATGTCAGCTACTTCAAAGTTTCAAAATGCTTTATAGATTGAATATTTAATCATAAATACTAGAGGAACACATTTTCAGAAGGGCAGTCTGACACATTCTTTTTAAATGCGCTACCTCTAATGTTTTTTTTGGTAACAGTTTGGGCAATGTCATATGGGTGGCACTGGATTCTTGTTAGTACGTAATTAAATATCACTTACCAACTGATGATATAGCTACCTTTGATTTTACACTTTAGTGTAAGTTGCCCACAATACCAAAGAGTATTTTCCCGCAATTTGTTAATGAGTGAAATGTTTGTTGTTGACTCATGTTTCCAGCATAATTTTGAAAGTGTTGCACAAGCAGAGTCAGAGAAAGATGGTCCAGAAATTATAGAGTGGTAAAAATTATGGTGACGGGAGTCTTAAAGTTGAAATTCAGTACAGTAAAAAGCAGAGGCTTGTTTTATTTAGTATTTTTGCATATATAATCCTAATAGTTAAGAAATTTAATTTTAGCAAAACGTATATACATAATTATGCAGAGACCTCCTTTCTGTCTGTAGAGTTTTACTTGTATCCAGCCCTGCTTAAGTCTACACAGCTGTACTGAAGAAAGCTTGTACAATGTGCAACATGTTTCATTATTCCTTTGAGATTGTTCAAATCTCTGTAAAAACAAATTGGAAAGTGGTTTTTTAAGCAGTTGGGAGGTCTGTATCTTTTTTAATGAGCTTTGGGTCCTGCTTTTATTCATCCAGAATCAAATTAGTTATTGCAATTATAGTTCTGTAAGATACAGAATAACCATTATCTTTTTATAGTTTTTTATAATTATGGAATACCATAATAAAACTTACATCTTCTTCATACAAGTCAAAGGGAGACAGCACCAGTAATGTTTATGTGAAATGATGAGTCAGCATAATCACACTGTGTACGAAAATCTGCATGAGTATATGCTAGTATATTTCAATACACTTTCAATATGGGGTTGATAGTCAAACATGTAGCTTCTAAGAGCTTGTAAAGATAAACTAAAATGATGAAAATACCTGGAATTACCACACATGTTCATTTTACTATACTGCTTTTTCATAGTATAAAAAATTTGCTTTACTCACCGTAATACTGTATGGGCTCAGGAAGACAATAACCATCAGGTACAGTGACAAATGTATTTGCCATGTTCTGCTCCCAACTGCACTGTTTCATTAACTTTGCTATATGTGATGGATTTTTAAGAAGGGAACCTAGAGAAATGGAAAAGTGAAACGTCATGTGAGAAAGAAAAAACTACTGGGTAGGTTTAGGTACAGAGCTAAAACCAGAAAACTCCAGAATACAAAGCAGTTTGCAGACCATAAGAAAATCAGAGGTATGTGTGAATTCACATAATAATTTCAATGAGGTTGCAAAACATTTGATTACCCAATAGTAGCGATTCAGGATGGAGTCTGTTCCTAAATTTCCAAGTTATGTTTATAACTGTTTTGCTCCTAATTTTACACAAAACCATGTGGGAGAATCAGACTAGTCATTGGTAAATTCTCTATTTCAGGAACAAATTAAAAGGAGCTTCACTGGATAGAAAGAACTTGCTTTCAGAATGAGTTAAGGCATTTGCACTAATGTGGATGTCGTGGATGTTCTGTTTCTGCACAAAGATAGGCTTTTAGTGAATTTGCTTCATTAAGTTTTTATGCAAATATGAAGCAAGTAAATATAGGAAAATAGCCTGGAAAGGCCAGCATAGAATATTTCTTCTTTCCCATGTAAATACTCTTTTATGCTGTAAAAGGCATCTTTGACCTAATTAAGCACTGCCTAATTTAAATTAGGTTCCAAATTTAAGAGCCTGTACTCCTTTAAAAGTACAAAGCATCCTGTGACGACCAAAACAATCAATCTCATATAGCAGGTATTGACCTCTAGATAACTTTTCTCTGTCCCTTGATTATTGAAGGAGTATGGGTGTTGGATGCTTTGACATTCACCATAGCCAAGTGTACTGAGAGCTCACAGTGACACAGTTGGTCCAGAATAGCTATTGAGCTTTGAGTTCAAAACTAACTTATTTTTCAGTAATTTAGAGAGAGGTTCTGAAAAAGCATGTTATAAAAATTCTTAAAAGAGTTTTAGGGGAAAAAAAAAGAATGTCTATGTGGATACTAGCATCGGCTGGGTTTGAGTTTACGTATGTGTATAGACAACCTCTGGTATTGCTTAGCAATTGAGTGGTAATGGAGTAGCTGTTAGAGAAATAAGCGGGAAAAATTTTCCTTGCCCCCTTATCCCTCTGCATGTGTGGAACGTATGGGAGCATCACTGGTTAAAAGTATGTTGTATCTGATTTGCATTGAGAAAGGACTCTACAAGACAATTTGCCAGTGAACTACTCCTAGGCTTTCCCTGAGCAAATAGGAAAGACATAAAAGATGATAAAGTCAAGTAAGTTTTTGGAAAGTAAAGAAAATGAAATTCCTATGTGTGGAATAGGATTCTCTGTGTATGCCTCTTGCAGAAAATTGGGTTTAAAGATCTTCCTTGAAAAACTCACATGTTGGGTTTTGTGCAATACCGATAGCTAGCTACAGCTGAGAAAATGAATATATCATTTCAGGGAATCTGAATTGAAGTCATGACTTAGAAGATACTCGTCCCTTCCCCCAAAACTGGACATATCTTTGCAAATAAGCACTTTCTCTTCGTGTTGTCAGCAGAAGGTGAAAACATGCAGTAAGGCTGGAATGCTGATTTTTTTTGTTATCTCGGCTAGTAAATATTTGTTTGAAAGAGAAATGACTCACTGAATCATGAGGTCCTTATCAGTTTGATCAATTTGGCCTGGGCAAAGTCTACATTTTTCCCCAAAAATGTGTATTTGCTGAAGAAATGTGTTTCTGGATTCCAGTAGTCTCTCTAAATAAAAATAATAAAAGAATAGAATCTAAAATAAAATTATACTAATCCTGTCTGATAAAAATATTACATTGGGAGTATGAAGTACATATTACCAAATGCAAGGTGGTTGGCTGATTAAACATTATAAATCTTGGAAGCAGACTTTCATTAGGGAAGGTTTTCTCAATTTAGGTATTGCATGCCAATAGATTTGATGATTTAGCCCTTCTTACTGATTTTTATGGCTAATAAAAGTTATCAGTTGCAATTACAGAATTCTCGGCTTTAGAATGAGACTTTGTAAATTGAAGCTTTTCAATTAAGAGAATGTTATAACAGTATTAATAGTAAAACCAGTGGTTATTTGAGGAGTGCTATACTGTCTTGAAATGAGAAATACACGCCTGTGCATGAATGCTAACTTTCATTTTCTGACACTTGAGAATTTAGTGTTCTTCTGATAAATATGAAGAACAGTGTAAGATATGTAAGGAAGGAACTGGATTTTCTAGGACAGAAATGTTTTGATTATTTATAAGATTGGCTATCCTAGTTATGTGTTACAGACTTTGTCTCACCCTTTGTATATGAGTCAGTCAGCAGTAGGGAGGCGAACTCCAAACTTCAGGAGTTGCTGAAATTTCATGATGCATTATATGCTGGTCTTTCAAAAGTTCAGTAGCCATCCCTAATCTCTCACACCTCACTGGGAGTGAACCATGACCTAAAAGACACTTCTTCAGCCTACACATGCATTCATTAACGCTTTGCCATGCAGGCAAATAAATTCTGCATGCACACAAAGCTTAGCTATGCACTATGAAGCTATGGAATCCTTGACAGAATATAGCATACATGCCCAATTGTAATTTTCAAAACATAATAACTTGGACGAAGTTGAAATAAGATTGGACTAAGAGCTTTGGGTGTTTGGGGCAGTTATAGTCATGCCATTTCCAAACCAAAATATTTTGTGCCCATTTTTCTCTTTTCTGTGTACTCAAAATATAGCCATTTGTTTTGTGTCTGTGCATTTTAAAAAGAAAAAAAAAATATTCCCAAGATTATGCATAAAGGTCTATAGCCTAAAAAGTGGAAATAACTGAAACCAAAAGAAGGTTGATTTTTTAATAACTTGTTTCACAGAATCACAAGCAGTAACAGAGTCAGGAGGAAAGTCTTTAGTCCTTAGTCAGACATACTGACCTGAAAGAAAATGTCGTCTGCATAAAGGCACATGCTTCTCCCTGCTTTTCCTTCTTCTCAGTTACTTCTGAGGTGCTACTTCTGCTGGGTATTTTCACTTGTGAAATCCTGATAATTTTTGAGGGGGGTTGTTTGGTTGGTTGGTTTTAATTTTAAAAGCATCTACAAGTGGGATAATTAAATTACTTTTTTTCAGAAGATGTGACCTAGACTCTAGGTTGCCAAAGTGCGTTTGAAAATGTTGCACTTCTACGGTAATCAGTCTTCTGAACTAATAACACAATATAAACTGGAATGTATGTTGATTCAAGGGGTTGGTTATCTATCTAATACAGAAATTCTGCAACATTCAGTTATTAGTCCTGACTGAAAGACTTTTCAACTTACCAAAGATGGAAACCATTAAAGAAAAAAAAAAGCTGTTAACTGATAAAAATAGAATCACAAACCAGTCACTTAACACAATGTACGTGTTCAGACTATAATGCATACTGTACATCTATTTATTGTTATTTGTGGTGAAAGATGTTGTTTTTATCATTTTTATTGCTATAAGATACCATACCATAAAGTAACATATCATAAAGTAACACATAAGTTAGATTATTAAATTTATTAAGATGCAAAACATAGTTCTTGTAGAAGAGGCTCCAGGGAGCTCTTTAAGAGGTATGTATTGACAGTACTTTAACTGCAATCGTAAATATTTTGACAGTTGAGTCATAGAGAAATTTCTTGTTTACAGGGAATTTTAGGAACTCAAGCTGAAGGTCTTCAACGTTTATTTAACACACCTTGTGGCATGTTAATGATCATGTAGTGGAACAAGAGAGCACATTGCAATCTCAGGGTTAATCGCTGTACTGTTTTAAGCATAGCTTAATTTTTTAATTTGTGACATTTAAACCAAAAATTGAAAAAAAAAATTAACTGAGCACAATCGGTGGCAACTATGTGTGATGCCAGGTGTTATATTCTGTTTTACTCAAGAAATTCAGTAATCACTGTTTACTGTAATTAAAGAATGATTCTGCAGATGAAATTGTAGGATTGCTTGACAGATCCTACATGCAGCTTATATGCATTATTAAGGTTTTATCTGTTTCTCCCAGTTTTAATGTGCCAAGAAGCTCCCCAAAGCTGCTGTTCGAAGAAATTTCACTTCTCATTAAATGTATTTCTTCCTTGTCATATAATAACTGTAAGAGGAACTGGCTTATTTCACTGATGGATTGTGTTGCAATTATCTTGAAATCTTCCTTTGGAGTTGTTTCTCCATGAATAATTATTTCAAAGGTATCATTTTTATACATTGTAGAATAAGAGGCTAGAGGTTGTTTGAAACTTACGGTTTTCCAGGTACTTTGGGGAAGGGAAACAAATAGTTGAATTTAAAAGTCATTTTACTTCACTCTGTGTGTCAAATAAAATACTGTTAGAACAAATTCTTGGCAGTAGAATGCCAAATTTAAAAGTGCACGTTTTCTATCTTCATTTAGTCAGTCATTTAGAAAGAAGGGGCGGGGGGNTGCCTGAAATATTTCCCCATGGCAAATTGATTTATGACTAGAGCAACAATTTATAATCCCAGAGCATTCAGAGTAGTAAATGAAATACTTACGATGGTTCCAGAGAGTTTCTTGCTTCCAGAGTTGAGTCTGCTAGGCTGTAGCACCGATCCTAGCTCTGAGTCCAGCTGGAGCGAACTGGGCCTTTTCCCTATTTATCAGCTTCTGTGCATACACTGGGCTCCAGACACTCCACAGAGCAATGCTACGGCTCTGAGACACAAACTTCCCACACAGCCTTTTCTGGGGTCGAAGCAAGGGCAGCTGCAAGTCCACATAAATCAAATAATAACTGGGTCATCAGGGACAGAGGCCATGGGGACCCTCACGTCACTGTTTCCCAGAGTTCTCCCTGTCCAATTACTAAATATTCTGCTTTTTTGGTAGAATTTAAAATTCTCCCATTTTGATTGCTTAACATTGACATGTCTGGGTGTTAATGGATAATGTTCATTTGCTGGGCAGAGAAAATATTGTAATAGTATTATCTGGAGATATCTACATGATATAATAATTGAATTTGAAAACTCTTGATTAGGCCAGTGTCTCCAAACACGAAACACTTACCTTGTTCTCCCTATTCTAATTCTGACATACCTGTGTTGATGCAGCACAGGCAGGGCTCATGTGTACTCCCGTAACAGACAATGATTGTTAGCAACTTCTGTTGCCACTAGTTTTGCAAAATTTCATTCTTAAAAACCCCAAGTATTTCCATTATTAATAATTTCTAATAAATTAATCATTACAATTTGAGGTTTTCATCATTTCGTAGATACAAGCTGTGACCTTTTGGATAGTGCATTTTCTTGTCGGGTATTGTGTCATTACGCTAGCTGCCTAACATGACGCACAGCAGGTTGCAAACGTATTAACTCCAGAAGGAGGCCGATTTTTTTCTGTGTAAGAGCAATTTTCGATTTACTTCAGGAAAAAAATTGCTCTGTTGTATGCTTCATGGAATTAAGACAGCAAAGGGAAAAACTAATTTCCTGTTGGTTATCTTACTGCAGAGTCACTTAAAATACTCTTTAGGGACAACAGGTTTTCACAGATCTGTGGCACAATACACAGCAATCTAACATTGCCCTTCAAAGGACTGTCATGTTTGTATTCCATAGGCTCCAGAGAAGAGCGTGCTACTTCCTTCCTTCTAGTGGCACCATTTCAGAATCTGGTAGTCTTTGGACATGGAATAGTGAGTCTGGCTTTCACGAAAAGAAAGATTGACTCACAGATGTTACTTGAGCATCTTGTAGGTTTTTCTTTCAAATGCCCTGTGTTGAAGATGTATAGTGACAGAGGGCTGGAATACATAGATGATGTAGTAGAGACAGAGAGAATGATCTTGTAAGTTTAATTATGATCAGCATTTGTCTTTCTGGTAAAAGCAGACAGTAAAAATCAGCAACTTACTAAGATGTCAAAAAAACTTCGGTGGTAAAAATGGAGAACTTAAAATAAGAGAGAATGGAGAACTAAGATTTTTTTTGTAGCAGCATCTTTTTCACGTGTACCATTGACTTTTTCATCCAGCTTTTCAGCCTTTCTCGTGAAAGTTGGAAAAACAAGCAGAGGTTTGTGAAATATTGCCCTTAGTTTTTAAACACTACTGACTTCTTGTAGTACTTTTTCTGACAGAAGATTCCTTACTGCTGTTCAAGTGTACCTGTGCAACATTGGTATTTAAAGCCTATAGACTTTGAGAAACTTTAGGTTGAAGCCCAGGTTTTTAGAAGGTATCTAATCCCCATTCTGTTCAGTGTTATAAAACTTAGTGGATTCAGAGTAAATTCAGTTTCTGAAATAAGTATATAAGAATATAAACTTTAGTTGTAGTAGAAATTAACTGCAGTGCCGCATTAAGTATTAGCTCATGGTCATTTACTCCAACCCACGTGCTGTCTTCATAGCTGTGGTAATAAAACTATTTTGCCTAGTCATGTAGTAATTCAGACTAGGTGACTGGTCCATGTCAAATACATATATTTACATTATTTTAACAGATCACTTCTATTCAAAGCTTAGTGTAACATAAAAATGGGAGACCTGAGAACCCACTTCAGTTACATAAAGAACTGCTGCAAAGAAGAGGAAAATAAATGGTTTTCCATGCTTGCAGAGAATCAAGAAATAAAAAGCATATTTAGAAGTAAGGAAGATTTAAATTAGATACTAGAGAAAGCAATTCCATTGGTAAAAATAGGACTGGAATAAGTTGCCTCTACAGTCTTCATTACTGGATGTTTTGAAGATCAATTTGGGCTACCTGGTAGAGCTTATGAATTGTTCTGCCTGAGTTATTTTGACTTGTAAAGGAGGAGGAAGGACTTTTAGATCTCTTCCAGCTCTATTTTCTGTTATTTTTCTTTGCCTACGTCAGTTATAAAACACTGATAAAGTCCCTGATCAGTAACATTTCCTAGTACCATTTTAATGGGCAAAAGAAAAAACCCATATACTTCAAGCATGCTTCATGAGAGGTGAGTAAAAAAAATGTTACTCGTAGATACGGCCTGAAAATGTTAGCTCAACAAGTTCATGTCATGAGCCAAAATCTAGAAGTACCACTGAAGTGGAGAATAAGGGACATGCATGTTTTCCATAGAAAATAGTCAGATCTGGTGACATTGATCTGATTGATCTGACCGGGATACCTCATGTTGCATTGCTTTTGCAGCCTCATTTCCATCATTAGTGTAAACTATGAGCTTCTGTGCAGTCTGATCTACATAGAATGTCTGCCTTTGTGCAGTTAGGTCTAAGAATTTGATGAGTGCTGAAACTGCAGATCAGGAAAGAGCTTCCCTTGATCGATCCCTGTTGAGAGATTTCATTTTCAAGCTAAGCAGAATTCTTTGTTCATCTGAACTAGAGATTCTGGATCTCTAACTTGTTTGGTATCTGAATAGTTAAAGGAAATCATATCTACTCCAGCTGGATCTTCTCTACATAACTGACCCGTTCGGCTTGATCTGGTATTGGATTGTTTACGTAACTTCAGTAATTAACCACTATCAGCCTCATTAATGAAACATAAACCACCTCTTCTGCTCATTTATAAAGCATTTGTCAAACAAAACTTAAACAAAGGGCAGAATCTCAGCAAAATAACAGTCCTTCAAAAGCTACTGAGACTCTGACTACAAGTCATTACGGTCACTTTATTGTTGTTTTTCAGTAAAAATGAAACAGAAGTGATGGCATTGTCTATTGCTTTTGGCTAACTTTTCACGAAAACATCTGAGATCTCTCACATGAGGGCAATGATGCCTGCACAACTATTTTGGCCATTTCAGTACAAAATACTGATGTTCCAGCTCATTACTGTAAATCATTAAATGATGAAAGCAAGAGTCAAATACTAAACAATTGGGAGCCTTGGGAAAACTGATTGCTAATTACAGTAATCATTGTTATATGTGAGTTAAAGGTTATATTAAAATACACATTATTTCATTATAGGATTAAGACACTCCTGTTAGTAAACTGTTCTGAACAAAATTAAAGAAAGTTGAGTATTAACAATACAGTTTATGTAGTAAAATGATACAACTTAATCTTTACCTATTTTTGTTTAAGAGAAACAAAATGTTTCAGAGGCATAAAATACACTGGCAGACAAATATACGCCAAAAAATTTGTGTTCTGAGAGCTACTTGCATTTACAATTTGTGAAGGAACTCATTAAAAAGACTGCAAGCTTTGTATTCACCCTCTCCTTGGATTATTTATTAATCTTCACAAGACACAGTGTTCTGGCACTGTTAGGATGTTCTGCATGATACGGATGAACCTCAGCCCTGGGTGCGAAATGGCACAAAGCCTCATGACTAACATTTTTGCAGGTTGGTGTTATCTTGCACTCCTGACTCACAACAGAGAGAAAGATTGAATTTGAATAGTATGCACGTCTGTTGTATGTGGTGGTTTTGATTATTGGATCATGTGTTTCAAGATGTTATCAAATCCAGAAGCTACAGTAGTTGTAAATTGTCCAAAAAACTTGGAGGACAGGCAAAGGAAGCCTGTGTGGAATGGTACTACACTGTAGATAGGCATCGGTTAAGAGGAGAGTTGCAAAGAACAGAAAAGGCATGGGATTGTCTGTCAAAGATGACTTGGTTTGTTTTATGTTGTTATTTGCCTAAAATGTCATTAACCGAGAATTTGGAGAAACGTGCTTGTTTTGTTGTCATTATTTGCCTGTTTTGCTTGCAGCAGAGAGAGAACTTAAATCAGTTCACTTGAAGCTTAAGAATGTGAGTATAGTAGGTCAGGGACTGTCTTTTACTGAATATTGATTGTAAACATTGATCTCATCAATGTCTAAAAATACTTAAAGGGAGGGGGCCAGTCTTTTTTCAGTGGTGCCCAGTGGTAGGACAAGGGGCAATGGGTATAAAATCAAATATAGGAAGCTCGTCTCAACATGAGGAGGAACTTCTTTCCTTTGAGGGTGGCAGAGCACTGGCACAGGCGGCCCAGAGAGGTGGTGGAGTCTCCGACTCTGGAGATATTCCCAGCCCGCCTGGACACCATCCTGTGCCCCCTGCTGTAGGTGGACCTGCTCTGGCAGGGGGTTGGACCAGATGATCTCTAGAGGGCCCTGCCAACCCTAAACATTCTGATTCTGTGATATACATATAGGGCCTCTGTTGGATGGGGTCCCAGCCAGACTGAAGTGCTTAAGATCCAATGTAATACTTCTAATGATGAAAGAAAACGTAAAAAAAGGATGCCATTTGTACTACAAGTTGACCCAGTATTTTCCCCCTTCTGTAGGTTTTAAATATGTACTAGTTTTTGTAGCTTCAAGCAACAAGGTTTCTGTGTCATTTCCTTTGAGCACTGGTTTGCAAAATTTTTATCTTCCCTACATGTAGCTTTTCAAAGCAGTACAGTTATTTGCAAAAATTAAAGAAAAAAAGTCCTTACAGAGCAAAACTGTATGTTTCAGCAGAGGAATGACAGTGAGACTAGCTAGGGAAATTTCATTAGGCAGCACCTTTCAACCTAAATTTTTATAGTGTTCAAATATGAAATTATTCACCTGTTCTCCCAAAAGGGGATGACAGGGGGCTCTAAGCAAAAACCAGCTCCCATTTAGCATTGTAGAGCACATGTTCATTCAGTTAGTTTCGTGTTAGATAATATAAATACTCTTCTGCTTTTCATCAAATGTATCAGACAAATCATCATAGTCAAATTGGAAGAGAAACAACTCAGGAGAAATTCAAGTTCTCACTAAGTTCTTAAATGCTTTCATGAGATGAAACAAAGGGAGACCATATCAGACCAGAGAGGAAAAACAATTTTGATCTTTTTAAGACTGTTCTTTTTCCTTGCTCATTAAGCTGTTGGTTAGTTTCACTATGCATTTGCTTATAGGCTTTTCACAAATGTGGAAGAGCTAAACACTTGACTTACGTTGAATTTTAATGAAAGAGCCAAACCGCTTTAAAGGTACTTGAAAATCTCAAGACAGCCTACAAAATATTCCTGTTCCTTCTGTGCATTCTCTTAAGCTTGGCATGCAGAGAAGTTCCACTACCTCAAGGTAGAATAGGTAATAATAAGCCCATCCATTCAACAATAACAAAAAATGGGTATCCTTACATCACCTTTCAATACCCTGTGCCAAATCTATGTGTTTTCCCTTGGCAGGAAGACCCAGATTTGTCAATAAAATGCTCCAGGGCATCGGTATTCAGCAAGACACAATGCGGAATAAAGTAAAGATATCAACTAAAGCTTGATTACAATCTCCCGTGATCATCTCAGAACTGATAGTTCATATAGAATACTGGTAAGTGTAACTTTAAGTATTGAGGTTCTTAAATGACTGCACTTCTCTGTAGGTACAGCAAAGAGAAGCCAAGTCCTGGGCCTGATTTCCATAAAGCAGAATATCTTGACACTCTGTATTATGAATTAAAAAATAATTATTGTGGAATCCCTTGGTCAGCATTTTATCAGCAGTGGAATCTTGCTGCTGAGAGAATGAAATAGCTGGATATATCCACTTACCAATGATAATGTTTTCCCTTTTTTCCAGCCTGGATTCCATCTTAAGGACATTTGTTTTAATAGTAAAAAGAATATTAGACTCGTAAATGTTGAGGTGCAACAGGTGACTCTTTGAGGTTTATCAAAGCAGAATAATTAAGATGAACAATAAGACTGAGTTTCTCGGTAATAAATTTTGTCACAGAACAGCTCTGTTTTATGCAACAATAATCCACCATGAAGTAGGGACTAGAAAGTGCAAGAAGGGGATTCACTTGGCCTCCTGCTCTGTGAGTCTCTGTGCTATAGATTTGGTTCAGGGCAGTACCAATGAAGTTGTGACAGTAGCTGATGATTGTGTTAACACCAGCACTTAGTTTTAAAAGCAAGAAGTGAAAAAGTGTCGGGGTGTGTGGTGTGAGAGAGAAATCTGTTTAGCTTTTTTAACAAGTAGCTGCTGAAACACTTGGCTGTTAAGACACTCAAGGAAGGACTTGTAGTGGAAATGAGAAGGATCACATTCAGCTTTTGAAAAGCTCATGTCTGGTGCATTAATATGTGAGGCTTGTGCTTTCAGAGACTCAGCCAAAATTTTTCAAACTGTGCTGACCACACTTATGGTTAATACGATTTTACCTGAAACTCAAGAATTATCCTTGAAACTTGTCCTTTATTCTTTCATCTACTTCCAGCATTCAGATGCCACTCACTCCGTCACAGATGTTGCCATTTTCTACTGGTGAATTCCTCTGTGCATTATCCATCATTTACTGCACTGCCAGTTTCTGGGTAAATTTATGGGCATTACCTGGTGCACGTTGTATTAACATCCTCAGTACTGATCCCTGAAGTCCACCCAGGTTTACAGGTACTATGTTGTGCCCAGGATTCTGTGCTGTGTCTATTACCAATGTCTTTAATTACTTTTTCTGTGCTTTTTGTCTGTCTAGATTTCTTTCCTTTTTGATTTTCCTACTGTGAGCAAGAACCTCCTCAGCTGTACTCAGAAGTGCTATGTATTTATTCCATCACAGAAATACTATTTATGATTTTTCAAAGATGGCCTAGAAATGCTTTTGGTTCCGTAGCAGCTTTGCTGTTTTGGAGAGCCTCAATATGCTTCTATCTAGCGTATACTTTTCCTGCTAGAACAAACCCATGTTCTGTTTGACAAAATACAGCCATGTGGTTAAGAGTTATTAAAAGCATTAAAGCATTAACCTCTTGTGACCTCATTTTTCACTTTGTACACATACATAAGTGTTTAATCGAATTGAAGTTAAACACTAAAAAGTTTGAGAGGCCAAATTTATACATTCTCTTCAGTTTATACAGAATTGATGTGATAAGCCAAAGGAATTATAAGACACCACTACTCAGAAAATGCTCATCCGTTGATTTGTTTAAGCTCTGTTGCTACATACTAGAAGTTGTGACAAGCATTCCCAGCATTTAAATCAAGGAGCTTTGTCCTACTGGGATCCAGTCTGTGTCCTGGCGCCACACTAGCTTATTCTACTGTCCTTTGGAACTTGAACAAATGATTCTGTGTCAAAAGATCTGCTGGAGAGGGGGTGAGCCATATCCTTGAGTGAGACCACAAGACTAAGCACTATGCAGTGGTAGTATCATGGACTCCCATCTTCTTCTCATTCTGCAATTTAATTTCAAGCAGATGGAATCCCATGCTGGGACTGCACCGATCCTGAAGTTCAAGTCTGATATAGCAGTGCTGGCCCTCATCTCCCTTGCCTATCTTTGCTTGGCATGAAAGGCCAGGATGTCATTTCTGAAGCTAGGAAAAAGCAAGTATTAAATCATAAGTATAAAAGCAAAGAACAGAACCAGCCAGAGATTCAGACATACAGTCCAGGTACAGCTTCTGCTGAGGTGTAATGATCCTTCATGCTGCACAAACAGGTTGTTCCTTTAACTGACTTCCTAGTACATGTGAATTGGAGTTTCCAGTGCTGGATTTCTAAATGTCTGATGGAGCGACTCCCCACTTTAAAGCTGAATTAAGTGGAACCTTAAGAGATCGCACGTTTGATTTCACAGGACTTCCTTATGTTGCATAAGGTGAAAAACAGGAAGATACTGAACTGGTACACATACAACATTCCATGTAGCTGTGTCAGGCCTGCTCCTCTGTGGCTGCTCAAAGGCTCTGCAAAAATGGATGGATGGGCAGAGGCTTTAAAGGCAGCCATGGAGCTGGGAGTATAGGCAGAGTGAAGCAACAGTAGGTGCTGAAATGCACAGGTAGGGTCATTTGAGGATATAATAATGGGGTCAGGCAGTGGAACAGGGGAAACAAGCATTGGCTGCAACTTACGGATGTCATATCTGTTTTGGGACAGGGCAAGCTTTTGCCAATTTGTTCCACAACCAGAATGGTAAACACGGTAATATTTGTCAGTTTTCCAAATGTTCACGAATCACCCATTATGAAAAAGGAATTCTGATAACAAGTTGTCTTAACTTTTTAGTATTCTCTAATAAGAAGAAAATAAGGAAGGTAAAACATGCTATGAAGCATGGTCTAGACCTTTAGTTCCACACAAGCTACTGTAAAGCAGCATTACATTTCCCAAATATGCAAAATGTATCTCGTACTTTACTAATTGATCTGATTCTGATGAAATACTCCAAATGCAGCTGCTTACGCTATTCTCCTCCGCATTGTATGAATGTTTTGAAATTGTTGCTTCTATACAATTATCATAATCAGCACTTCTGCCCTGGGGTTGATGATCTCTGGGCTCATAAAGAAACTTTTATCAGATAAAGCATCCTTGATTTTTTTTATGTGTCTGTCTGAATGGAGATTTCAACTTAAAAGATGACTCAAGCTAAAGGGAGTCCTGCTAAAACATTGCTGTTGAAAACATTATTAATTAAGTTAGTAATATTAAAAAAAAAAGCTCTGTGGTGCAAAGTTAAGCAAAGCATCAAGGACATCCCAGATCGCTAACAGTAGCTTTAGTTAGCAAATAAATATCAAAGAAGCAAGTCAGCATTACAACGCTTGTTATTTTAACTTGAGTAGAGGATGTTTACTGTTAGAAGGGACAAACAAGAATATTAGATAAGCTGACAGCTCAACAGATCTCAGCCCACACTGTTTAAGGGAGTATTTAAAAAGATAACCAGAACCCCGTGGGTCAAGGCTATATGCCCTTCTGCAAACAGACTGCACTGCACAGAGTGGCGTTCGTTGGAACCAGAGGCTTTCCACCTGGGTTTCCTGTCAGAGAGCCAGGCCTGAAACACTTCAGAGCCATCACATCGGAAAACACGAATCTGTGTGTGTCTGAGCTCTGCCAGGGAGAAAACGTGCAGCCTCGGGCTTCTGTAAATAGGGGCACGTCAGAAGGGTGGATGTGGGTGGCTTCGTACCGCCATGTCCCGGGGGAGGCTGGTGTCCCCTCCCCGAAAGCCACCCAACAACAACAAAAGCCTCAAGGCCCGTGAATTTCCCTGCTAAACCAGCTCGGTGAGCGGCAGCACCGCCCCGTTCCACCGGCCCCGCCCCGCCCCGCTGGTCCCGCCCTGGCGACTCCGCCTGCCTCGTTGGCCACGGCCCACCC
>VZSF01009326.1:227952-285343 GCA_013398295.1 Chionis minor
CGCCGCTGGCCGCGGCCGCTGGCACCGCCCCTCTGCCGGGCCTGCCGCCCCGCTCCGCGGCCACCATCTTGCTGCAGGGGCGCCGGGAGGGCCGCGCCGGGCGCCCGCCGCAGGCCCCGGCGGAAGGCCTGTGGCGAGTCTGTCGGTCTAGGGCTGATTCTCTGTTGTCTCGATTAAAGACGAGCGCAGGGCTCTTTCCCAAACCCCAGACCCGGTAAACGAAGCCGGCTTTTTAGGATTTTTTTTTTTTTTTTAAGGATTCCGTATCTGTACGTGCATTTACAGATGTCCTTCGAAGTTCTTTAACTCCCCCCCCCGCGATGTATTTTTTGGATGTAAAATTGACTTCACTAATCCAGGGAATGCTAGTGGCTGATCTCGTAGCTGCCATTTATTGGTTGGGGTGGTCGAGAGGCGCAGTTCAGTACTGCTTCCCATTATTCATCTGAAAAGATACGGAAGGGCTTTATCTCTAAGTATCATGTAATAGCTGTGTTGTGCATTCATACTAAAAATATAAAGTGTTATATTAAATTTGATTTTAATCATGCAAGAGGTGGCTTTTTCTAGAAGCACATGTTGTAATTCAGTAAAATATGTGTTCTTGCAGTTACCTCTTTTTGTGAAGAAAACAGTAAACAAAACAGGGTTTGTTATCTGGTAGGTTCTGCCGTGAGTCTGTATAGGTGGTTTCTAGCTGAGAACAGCTTTATGTGACTTACTGTCATATAGCAAACACTACCTGAAAGACATCAAGAACAGGGTTTTTACGGCTCTTTCCTGTCATTTCATTAATCCTTTCAGCTGTAAATACACAAACATAGAACCCAGTGTGACTTGAGGGCTGGGCAGCTGCTTAGGCTGTTTACAGTTTGGAGGAGTATTTATAGTAGCTGAATTAAAAAGTAAAGAATTTGAGGCAGACACACACACAGCGAGATTTTTTTTTTTACTTGAGTTATGCTTGCTTGACAACCTCATTTTTTTTTTAATGACTTAAGTGTAGAAAAGCAATCTTGTTATCAAATCAAACTGACTTTTAAGGGCAGAGCTTATGCCTTATTCCATTACCTGGCAAAATTAGCTTCAGTCGTGTCTGGGCAGAAGAGGTGTTTTGATTAATGTAATATATTTTATGCCCAGAAAAAGGAGAAATGTAATATGATACAAGTTACAGCTCTAGTAGAGCTCTAATAGTATTAGTCTAATTAGATCGGAGAGAAGTACGTGAATAAGATTATAAGTGTCTGTGTAGTTCCTGTGATACAGTGTATGCCTCCTTCATTTCCCCTGTCGTTTTCTGATTTCTGTTTTTTTTATAATTGAATCTTTCATTGCAAACCTTTCATACTGGGTACTGGATTATACTGCCCTCATCCAGTTTCTTACTTAGTCTCATTCATATATGTGTAATGGTCTGACAAGAAAACTTAGGTCAGCAGAAAGTTTTTCAGAGTAGTGACTGAAGGAAGGTCCTTCATCTGGAGGAGAGATCATTGAAATACGAACTTCTGTGAAAACTGTGTGATAAGTTTGCTTATGGCCAGTGTATGCTTTTGTGGTTTAGAATTCTTATTTGTCATAGCCGACTGCAGTCAGCATTTTCACTGTGATGAGAGTTAAATGTCTCTGCATTCACGTTTCGGTTACTTAAGTTGACTCTTTCAAGTTCACTAAAGGGACTTCAAAGCTCAACGTAATTTGTGAAATTCACTTTCCCCACCACAGTGGAGAAATAGGCCTTGTCTGTGTTTTTGGTCGTTTGGTGTGGGACTTGTGGAGCAACTTGGGGAAGAGTTACTCTCTGGTGCTCCATGCCTTTAGATTACTGCATAACGTGCTAGTGTATCCATAGATTCATAACTGTGTTGCTTCTTAGCAGCTTTTGTCCACAAAAAAATTCTCTCTCTTTTTTTTTCTTCTATGTGTACTGGGTAAGCAACAAACTCAAATCAAAACTTGATTTTATTTCTTTTTTGAAAAAAAAGCTGTTTCTATAAGGTTTCAGTTTTATGTGGTAGGTGGCAATTTGTCTAAATCGCTTTCTCGTGAAAATGCCAAGTGGTACTGGAAAACTTTAGGAGGGAATTATTCTCTAGTTACTGTTGCAGAGGCGCTTCTCTGTTACGTTTATATACATAAATATTATCTATAGGTAATCAACATTTTGCAAACACTGTTTTAAGAAGTCCAGGCTTTGCAGTTATTTTACATGCTATGCCAGTGTGCATATGGTCTCTGTAGAACAGGCATACTGCATCTGTACATATAACTAAGACATATATTTTTATGCCAAGCTAAAGGTGCTTCAGGTATTGCTAGTCCTTGACTTACCTTTTGGAACAAAAATTGTCAGGAAATTCTAATTCTCCCACACACATACACCCTGTTGCTACTCTGAAGGTCTGTGCAGGTAGTTGTTAAATAAATTATGAGACACCACCCTTATAAAGTTACTGGTAGAAGGACTAAGACTTGTGTTAAATGATGCTGCTATTTATCAACAAGAAGTTGCTCTCCTCGTTGTACAAACTGGAACCTTTCCTGAAATGTCTAACTGTGTCTGAAGAGTTTAAAATTGAAAATACCATATCACTGGCTTGGAGGTAGATTTTTTTTGGAAAACAAAGCTGAAAATGGGAATACCAAATAAACAGGCTTTTCTAGTGTGGATCAAAACAATGGTATTAAGGTAGAGGAAATGCACTTTTTTGTAGGAACACTTAGGACTGATGTGTAATTTCTTTTAAGCTGATGCTTAGTGTGTCTCTTCTTTTCTCCAGTATGAAGTGGAACAGAACAGAATTTACCACCTGAAACTGCTGCTTCAAGTTCAGATCAGGAAAAGAATATACCACATCGTAACAACAACTCAAGACCAAAGAAGAGGAAACTTATACTGAAGATACAAGGCTTGATCTGAAACAAGAAGTTTGTGCCTACTCAACAGCTTCAAAAGAGCACGTCCCAACGCTGCTAGTAGTCTTTGTTTTCTCCAGTGCTGTATTGAAACTGCCCAGGGCAGCAGCACTTGTATTCTCTATTAGCTTAATAGATCACGTTCTCTTGCTGTCTTTTTTCTTTCTCTCTTTCTTTCTTTCTTTCTTCCTTTCTCTCTCTCTCTCTTTTTTTTTTTTTTTAATAATAGCAGTCTTCATCCTTAGAAACTTGTGCTGAAACAGAAGAATCGGCTAATACTACTGAAAGTGCAATATTTGAATATCACTGCGAGGTTGGTGTATATGTTTTATGAAAAGTAGTATATACCCCTAAACTTAATAGGAAACAAGAAGAGTATGGGTTTTGTTAGAGTTTTTTTTAGCAGTTCTTTGTTGTTATGTTAGTTTAGAAGAAGTATGACGAATTAAAAATGCCTGCAATATAGCTCTAATTAACAATACTTCTAAACCTAGAGAACTGGTTATTAATGTTTCTGTCTTCTAGTATCGGTAGTGTTGTGGTTTGAATCCCTTTTTGTTCAAGTAACCTCTGTTTAGTTGTCTTTAAATCTTACTGCAGTTTGTTTTTCTTCCTCTGAGTATGTGTACTGGTGGGGTTCATGGGTCTTATTCTTGTAAACGGACAGGTCAACTGTGTTAAAAGCCAGCTGTTGGGAGCAAGCTATTGTCAGTGGACGGCACAGTCAGGTAGTCGTCATGGTCCAGTATATAACCGTTACATTGTAGGTGCAAGCAAGTCTTGTCTGTACGTTAATAGGTTGTAGCTTGTTACTAGAAGTTTCTTAAGGTGTTATGACAATACTCCTGGTCGTGCCTGTAATGGACTTTGTGTTTGATATTTGTTATGTTCTATTATAACGTTACATTTGAACAGGTCTAGAAATACGACAAGCATCTGGAAAGACTGCCGATCCTGTCATGTATCTTTCTCTCTACAACAAATTTTAGTGCCACTGTAAGGAGTGTGTCTTTGTTTGAACTTAAGTTGTCAGGCTTTGGATGATGAGTTCTTTGTGCTATACTACTAATACTTCTTTAAACTCAAACTGTTCAAATGGTATCATTCACTGGTAGTCTTTGAGCGAGAGGTTACAGCAGTGTGGTTTTCTAGTCCTAAAACAGGCTATTCTGAACTTGATTTTTAGGTAGATTTTTGTCGTTTTCTGTATCTAATATACTTTTAGTACTAGTCTGTTACTTAATATCTGTGGCAGGGGTGTATGTGTGTTTCTGTACATAACTTGTATGATTTTTCCTTTCCCTAGCCAACCTACTTGCAGGACCAATTTATTTTTGAGAAGTTTTTCAGACTCTAGCATGGCTTAACATCAAACACTTCAGCTGTTGCCTTTGTGCAAGGGTAGCTTCTTGTGTAAGGAACGTCTTAGGGGTTGCCTTTGTCAAAAGATGAGGGTTCATATTTTGGGAGTGATGCCCTTTGATCACTTCTAAACTGAATTCCAAACAGCATAGTAAGACATGCTGTAACAATACCTTTTAATATGTTGAGTGACTCAATGTCTATATTAAAGAAGCAAGACCGTTTTACAAGTTACTTGGACATCTTTTTATCTCCTCTGAATGTGTTGCTGACTAGTTTTGAATCTCTTCTGGTTGAAGAAAAGATTATCTGCACCAAGAAAGCTGAGAACAGATACAGTCTGATTCTGTTTCCAAAAGAAATATGCTGGAAACGGCAGCAAATAAAACTGTCCAGTACTGTATTTTAAAGATGCATATTGACTGGGGAGGATTGCTTCCGTTGTCTTTCTTGAATTAAAGTGTTTGGTGAGGTATAATACATTTCAACTGATTTAACTGTTAACCTGTAAGTGGAAATGTCTTGCTTTAAAAATGGGACTTGTACATCAAAAAGCCAGTGAGTTAGTGAAGGGAATTGTGAATGTTTCAAGATTGAGCCTGTGCCTTGAAAAAGACAAGACACCTCACCCCACCCCATCCCCCCCAAAAAAAAGTTTTCATGGGCGCAAGTTAATTTAACAGTTCATGACAGCTTTAATGTTTTTAGTTTAATGCTCTTTTAAAGTTTTCTCAGTTTCTCTAGTACTTGAGTTCCTATGCCACGTTAACGTTAGTTTCATTTTGGGTATTAATTCCATAACTGCAAAAAAGTTGAAATACTTAAAAACATTTTTTTTTTAAAGTATGAAAGACTGAACAGACAACTTTGCAGGCTTGTGAACTTAATTCTGTTGGTTCATAACTGTTGCATTTTCCTAATTACTTGTTTAATTTGGAAGAGCAGATATTTTATGTATTTTCAGGCTGTGATGTGAAATAGCAAATGTGGGAGTTCTTTGAGGTACAATACTGAAGAAAGTCAGAAGTTTGTTTTGGTCTAAGCAAGCTTTATTTTGGTGTTGTATTTCTGACCTATTTTATGCATATGTTGCCTGTCTAAATTTTAAGGATTATAGTTTTACAGGAGCTTGAGTATTTTGATGTTCTTGCTCTGTTTTTAAAATGGTTAGAATTTCCTTGTTACAATAACTTCTACAAGCTTATTGCCTTTGTTATTGTTATGTGGGCATGGAGAAAGAAAACTTATTTTAAATAGTGTTTTGTGGTTTTTGGTTTTTTTTTTTTCACCTACGCTTTCTTTTAAACAGATGAGCTTTGATCCAAACCTGCTCCACAACAATGGACACAACGGGTACCCCAATGGTACTTCGGCAGCGCTGCGTGAGACGGGGGTTATAGAAAAACTGCTGACCTCTTATGGATTTATTCAGTGTTCAGAACGGCAAGCTAGACTGTTCTTCCACTGTTCACAGTATAATGGCAACTTACAGGAGCTCAAAGTAGGAGGTAATTAGGCGACTTTCAGAGCTACTTGACTGAGTGAAGACCAGTCTTTCACTTGCCATAGAAAATCCTTTTATCTTGTGGCATGAACAGATGCGTGCTGTTGCTTCTCATGGGCTAAAGAAACAATTGAATTAATAGTCAACCACTCACGATGAGACACCTTTACAGAACTTAAGCTTTGTACAGCTTATATTAACACAATTGTGGCCATTCTGGAAAAGGTGTGGCATTAGGTCAAACTTGTATTAATGAGATGGAAGCAAGTGTTCAGACTGTGGAAGAATATACCTCATGTACTGAGTATTTCTTTTTTTAAAACTAGTTTGAGCATGGACAGTTGTTTTTCAGAATGGGGAGGCTACTACTTCATTCTGCTAATTAAATGTCAGTGTAGTTTCTGAACTGTTTAATCGCATATGTTATGTTGTCTGAACTTCAGTGTGAATTCTGCTGTATAGTGGGCAGGGAGAGAGAATTATTGAGGGGCAAGCCATTACAAGAGAATAGCTAATTAGCAACGGAAGTGAATAAGCAGAATAACCAGAGAAATATTTGCAAATAGAGTGTCCTTCCTCGTTAACAAAAGCAGCAGAGTTTTAACTTTATTGTGTTTGGCGACAAGTAGTGAATTATGAAATGTAACCATTTAGTGATTTTTAAAAAGCAAACAAAAGCCCCCCAAAACCAAAATACAAACAAAACTCTGTAACACCGTTATCATCTTTGATTATCTTGTAGATGACGTTGAGTTTGAAGTGTCTTCTGATCGCCGAACTGGAAAACCCATTGCTATTAAATTGGTGAAGATAAAACCAGAAATATTACCTGAAGAACGAATAAATGGACAGGTTAGTGCCCATTTTCTATACATGCATAATTTCCATCGTTTACTCCAGTACAGAAGGCTAGATTCATTTAGCACGCATTTAACTACATACAGTATTCAGTTACACTGAAAGATATTTTTGTTATTCTGGTAAAAATTCAGAGGTTCAGTTTGAGCTCTTAACTTAGCTCCAAACAGTTCTTGGAGTCAACAGGTGTTCTGTAGGATTGAAACTTTGCAGCATGGCATTCCCTGTTGAGTTACACTAGAAGTGCATCCCTGAGTGTATAGTAGAGGATACTGAGATTCATTTTGTATTCAACAATGCTGCTCCTGAAATGACTAGCAATGGATTTTTTTTTTTGACTGGTAGGTTGTGTGCGCTGTTCCTCACAATTTAGAGAGTAAATCTCCAGCTGCCCCGGGTCAGAGTCCAACAGGGAGTGTATGCTACGAACGTAATGGGGTAAAGCTTATGTATTTTACTTGAACTCTTTGCTGATCCATCACTGTGGTCTATGAGCAAAAAAATTGATGCAATTTAATGTAGACAATTTTGACACTGCTAAGAACTGTAGTTCTTGGCCTAAAAAGAAAGCATGCTTTGGTAATTCCTACGAACAGAAATGTTAGCTTACTTGCTTTTATCTATGGAGAACTTCATGGAGAGCCAAATTGTTGTTTTTCTCTTTTAAAACTTAATGAAGCTGGGTTACATAATGTTCATGTGTCCTTATCTTGAACTTTCAAAGTTTAGAAATTGACATTTAAAGATGACCAGGTAAAAACCTTTCAACTTAAGTTGTTACAGACTCACAGCACGATGGAAAAAAGAATGTTTCTGCATGCCGTGTTTGACCGTTTTTTATTTTCTCACGAGATTAATTTCTTTAATAGCAGATATTGCTATTAAACAAAACTGTGTTAATCTTTATTTGAAACAACTATTCTGCAAATAGACTAATAGTAGTCAGTGTTAATTTACAGGAAGTATTTTACCTGACTTACACCCCAGAGGATGTTGAAGGAAATGTACAGCTGGAAACAGGAGACAAAATAAACTTTGTAATTGATACAAACAAACAGTAAGTTGGTATTGCTTTTCTGACTTCATACTTTATTAGTCAGGCAGCAATTCATGCCTGTTCTAAGAAATGACATTATGAAGTATCTTTTCTACAGTTTTGAGTTGTTTCGAGTTTGTTCTGTTTACTCTTTTTTTGCCTCTAGTACTGGTGCTGTAAGTGCTCGCAACATTATGCTATTAAAAAAGAAACAAGCCCGCTGTCAAGGAGTGGTCTGTGCCATGAAAGTAAGTGATGCTTTATCTTTAAAGTTTCATTTGAAAATTAAATGCTGTTCTGAAAAGTGGTGCTATAAGTAATATATTTAGGGCATTAAGAGCTGTTAACAGGTTGGAGCTGTGGGTGTAAACTGGGTGAAACGGTTTAAACAGCTAATCTTTGACACTAATACTCTCCTTAACAAAGGAAGTCCCCTTTACTTCTCTTTATGTATCTTTTTGCCATAGTCTGTTATCTGTGTGCACTCATAAGTCTGCCGTATTCTATACTGATACGTCATAGTCTTATGTTGTGTTTGATAGAACCTGTAAAATTTTGTCTTGGTATGTTAAGAGAATAGGCAATTTATTAAACACTTTGTTCTGTTCTTAGGAGGCCTTTGGATTTATTGAGAGGGGTGATGTCGTGAAGGAGATATTCTTTCACTATAGTGAATTTAAAGGTGACCTAGAAGCCTTACAGCCTGGTGATGATGTGGAGTTTACAATCAAAGACAGAAATGTAAGATGATATTCAGTAAAAACGGAAGACAAGATCCTATGGCGTAACTGGACAGCTCAAATTCACTTGTAAAAAAAAAAAAAAAAGGGTGGGGGGGAAGTTCATTGGAAAATGTCTACTACCTTACCTCTTATCTGTGGGTATTTGACTGATTTTGTGCTTTTAGGGTAAAGAAGTTGCAACAGATGTTAGACTGCTGCCTCAAGGAACTGTCATTTTTGAAGATATCAGCATTGAACATTTTGAAGGAACTGTAACCAAAGTAATTCCAAAAGTACCCAGCAAAAATCAGGTGAATTTCAGTGTTTACTTCAGTTTATGTGAAATGTTGTATTGATTGTATTGAATTCCAATCAAACAGTAAAAATGTTCTCCTTTCCCTGTAACAGTCTGCTGCATAAGCATCATGTCAGAGTAAAGGAATAAGCTTGTACTTACGAAGAGCAAAAATTAGAGTATTGGTACATTGCGGATTATGTGTTTTCTTTATTGTTTCAAATACTTCCCATTGGATTTTATGGGTTTAGAATGTATCTTTAAGGCAAAAGCATAGGGAAGAGGGGAGAAAATATTTGCTGGAATAAGCCTGATCTATGGATTCCTGTGAACATTAATAGTTAATGAGGTTTTTGAGGAAAGAGTGTACACGAGCACTAACCTTAAGGTTTTAGGTGAGTCCGCCTGGTTGTTTTGAGAAGGTTTGGGGTTGGGTTTTTTGTGTGTGCTGAACACTTAATAAGAAAGACACTGCCTTTCAGAAGCGTTCTAACTAAATTTAGTTCTTGAAATGGAATCTTAATTTCTTTGGCAATAAATGCTTGGTGCTTAGAACAACCTGACAAACAGACGACGACAACAACAACAAAACCAAAAACCAAACACACTTCCACACCCCCCAGAAAAAAGCACCCTACCTTGCATTTGGCTATAGACAGTAAATTACAAATTAGGAGTGGCAAAAATGAGGCATAGTGGTCTGAGCCTAGCAGGCATTTGGTGTCATCCATACTTCTGGTGGCATTAGTATTTCTGCCAACTATTCTGTCTGCAGTTCTGGTGAGTCTTGTAGGTGAACTAACTTCTTCTGTTGGACTTTTCTGTCTGCTAGAGTGATCCATTACCTGGCCGCATCAAAGTTGACTTTGTGATTCCTAAAGAACTTCCATTTGGAGACAAAGATACAAAATCCAAGGTGACCTTGCTGGAAAGTGACCACGTTCGATTCAATATTTCAACAGACAGACGTGACAAACTGGAACGAGCCACCAATATTGAGGTTCTCCCTAATACTTTCCAGTTTACTAATGAAACTAGGGAAATGGCAAGTATCTATCTTTAAAACTTTCAATTCTTGAGGGGAAATGAAAGTAAAACATGGGGGTTTTGTCTTAGACAGTAACTTCATGTAAAAATCGTTAGTCTTCTGTTGTCTTTTTTAAAACCAATCCCCAGATGTACATTTCAAGCAAGGTGTTTAAATGGTATAAAATGCAGAATTAATCCTGTGCGTCTTTGCTTTAAAGGAATAAAAAAGGTAACTACTGAGTAAATCATGTCATATTAGAAAACTAGACCTTAATTGGCCCTCTTGGTTTGGATTGCTAGCTTGTTATAGGAGATAGGAGTAATACAGTCTTGGAACTATTAGTTTAAAAATTCACATGCTTGAGTCTAAATAGATAACTACTCATGTTCCTTACGAAAACTGGAAGAATCTGGGGCTACTCTGGTTCAGGTAGTGAAAAGTGTTAAGATTGAGAGGAGGTACTCTGTGCAGCTCTTGGATTTCATGTTTTTTGGACAATTTCTCTCTGGGTCCAGCAGAAGGGTAGTAAAGAGCTGCGTTCTATCACTACAAAAAACCTTTTGTGGATTACAGGGACTAAGATGGATGTGCTAATCGGTATTAGAGAATATCTTTCATTCCTGTAATTTGGAATTTTGGTTCTGCTCCAACGAGCCTGTAAGTTTGCCTTCCTTTTCAACTGGAGTCCTATTACAGTGCTATCACCTCAGTATGCTGTAAATTAAGGGCCCTTTGCTTTAAGAAAACCACTATATTTCTACTCTGGCTAGATATATTTGCCCACCTGAATTGAGCTGTCATTGAGGTGACAAGTATTCGCTGCTGCTAGAAAGGTTAGCTGATTCTCCTGAGCTTGTGAAAGCTGTATAAGAGAAGAGTGTTCCTTAGGGTAGACATTATCTTTGCACTATCATTCAAATCCTGTAAGCCTTCCTTGAGATTCGCTAAAGGCTCTATAGTAACCGGGTTAAACTGAATATGTTCATGCATTCTATCTTGCTCACTACCTCTGGCATGATCTGTACTAGTTCTTCCTAACTTGAGTAATGAACTCTTTTGGCAAGTTTATGGAGGCTTTTTTTTTTTTTTTTTAAACAGTGGTCAGAGTAAGAAATGGATTTGTCATTCGGCATTCCATTTCTAGTGGTTACCAGCAAGGCCACTAAAATATTATGTAACATGCTTACCACAATATGCACCCATGGATATGATGGTCTTAACAAACTTCTTTGTAAGAAAGCTTTTTAATTTCTTCATTTGTGTGTGGAAGTCTGATGCGTTTTCTCTTCCCTCTGACCACTGGTTTTATTTACTGTTTATATAGGTTCTTGTATGTTTCGTGTGTGTGTGTTTATGTATTATATACTTGTATAGATAACACGTGTATTTGTAGAATTACCCCCTTCAAGATTGTGTTCCCTGTAGTAGTAATGTCACATTCTTTAACTGTAGTCCTTGTTAAAGGCTTAAATTAATCTTTTCAGCTTCATAAGAAATTCAATTCAGAAAGTAGGTAAGTACTACTTGTTTTCATTACAGGTTGACCATAGCCAGTAGCACTACAGTTTGCAAGGAAGCATATTGCATAAGGCAAAAAGTGTTTTGATAGTATTCAGGCCTTGTGTTCAGATCATCACATACTCCACACAGTTGTGGAGTACCTGCTGACAGATGTTGCATACTAGTAGTAAAACTGTAATTGTCCATTTGACTATTCTCAGGGTGTGATCGCAGCAATGAGAGATGGCTTTGGCTTCATTAAATGTGTGGACCGGGATGCTCGCATGTTCTTTCACTTCAGTGAAATTATGGATGGAAATCAACTCCATATTTCTGATGAAGTAGAGTTCACTGTTGTTCCTGTAAGTGAGATTAATACTTTTATGAAATCTTAATTTTTAAAAAAATTACAGGCAGTCTGTCTAAAATCTGCTTGATCTTGTTTTTCAGGATATGTTGTCTGCCCAAAGAAATCATGCTATAAGGATTAAAAAACTTCCAAAGGGCACGGTTTCTTTCCACACCCAATCAGATCACCGTTTTGTGGGTACTATAGACAAAGAAGCCACTCCAGCCAAAGCCAGTAGCCCAAACAAAGGCAAAGAGAAGGTAATGCTGCTCTTCTACTTGCGAAGTACCTGTTCTGTGTTCCTGGCTTTGGAGAGTAAGGCTACTTCCTTAGAATCTGTAATTCAACTTTTTGAGGCACTGTTTATCCTGTATAAATGCGAACTGCATTGCGTAGCTAATGACAGCAGTAAGTGAAAACTAACTTGTGTGAAACAAGATAATTAAAGAATCGTTAATGGTCACGTTGTTGAGGATAATTTCCAAGAACTTGATGGATGGTTTCTTTCTACCTCCTACTACATCAAATACTAGATAGCATTGGTTAAAATTAAATTTCTAGGGCTAGAGGAGAACCTCTGTTGTTTTGTCTTGCTGTTTTAAACATTGCCAGAATAATTAAACTTCCAATAAATACTTAACTGGAAATAGTGGTAATACTTTCTTTACTTTAAAAGTATTGTCTAATATCATTTAAAGCTTCTTACTCAGAGTTGATTGCTTTCAGAGTTGACTGTTGTGTTTCTCACCAGTTACTGAGCAGTTGCTGTAAAACTGCTGTAGCTCAAATGAGCAGAACTTGAATTGTATGTAGTAAATTTGTTTGCTTTCAAATAAGACACCTATTGCTGAATTCTAATGTCTTGTTTTTAGGAAGCTGAGGATGGAATAATTGTTTATGATGACTGTGGAGTAAAACTGACCATTCCTTACCAGGCCAAGGATGTGGAAGGATCTGCTAATCCCCAGATAGGAGATAAGGCAATATAACTAAGTATACCATTGGGAAATAACTTTTCTGTGCATTGTGACATGTGAGCTTCCCTTTGCCATTTTACTGGATTTGTTCTCCCTCTCAGAACAAATGAAAGACATGGCATCTGCATAATGTTACCCATTTCTTTTCTTCTGTCCTAGGTTTGAGTGGCTTAATCTTCTCTAAAACTTAAGAAAAATATCCTTATACCTGATGATACACTTACGAAAAAATTGTCTTAGTATGTAAATGATGCTTTTTAAACAAGGAATCCTTGTCATTAAACAGTGGACTCCGCTTTTGAATAATCAAGAGGAACTTAGCATTGAAGACTTTGAAATTCATGTTGAAGAGGGAGAACGTACCCTTATGAACAAATTAGCCTGAGAGACAATGAAAAGGGAGAAGGAGCTCAGAGATCTGGAATAGCAGCATAAAAACTGTCAGTGTTCAGGAGCCACGCTAGGAAGGCACTGATTACTGTTTTTAAAAATCTGAAACAAGTGAGCAAAGCTAGGCACATGCTCACTGGTAATAAGTGTAGTGAAAAGAGGTGAATCACAGAAACAGAAAGGTTCTCATCTTTCTTTAATGAGTAAAACAAACTGAGTGCTAGAGGCTGGCTTGCCTTGCAGATGTCGCTGGCATGACTGCTACTGTCTGGAATGTTGTAAATGTCAATGACTGACAGGTGTTTATGGGAGAGTAGTGGCTAGAAGATTACTCTCCTGGAGAGCCTAGAAATTGATTAGAGCTACACAGCTTTGAAATGAGTTGTCTCAGGTTTTTTTATTGGTGGTAGTTGTGGTTTGTTAGTGTTTGGGTTTTTTTATTTCTAGTACTGATATGCTCCTCTTCAACAGGTTGAGTTCAGTGTTTGTGAAGTGAAGAGAACTGGTCTGCAAACAGCTGTTTCTGTTAGAATGCTGGGTCGCAATTACAGCTCTAAGAGGCTTTTGGGATATGTGGCAGCCCTGAAAGATAACTTTGGATTTATTGAAACAGCCAATCATGATAAGGAGATCTTTTTCCACTACAGGTGAATGGCGATTTTTCTATTATTGTTTGTTTGTGTGTGTAGGGGGTTGGTTTGGTTGGGACTGAGGGAAGCAATTTGGTAGGGTTGACTGTTAAACCGTTTGGACTAGACACACACACGTGCACACGTAGATATATGCTTAGGTCTTTCAAGTTCCATTTATTGTCTCTGCTGGACTGATAGAATTTTTTCTGTTAGTCAGCAATGTTGATGTTCTATGTCTCTGAATCCCAGGCCAAGAAATAAATTGTATATTTGAAGTAAAATTGTATATTTTAAATGTTTCACTTTCTTGAATGAGGATGTCTTGACACTGTGAGGTACTAAGCTAGTTAAATGTTTTCTGACCAACTTATGTAAATGTTGAACGAGCATCACTGGTGTCATGTAACTAAAAGAAAATTGTACACAATTCTGTTCCTGTAGTGAATACTGTGGTGATATTGATAGCCTGGAACTTGGAGACACTGTTGAATACAGCTTGTCAAAAGGCAAAGGAAACAAAGTTAGTGCAGAAAAGGTGAACAAAACACATGCAGGTAAGACTGGTACCTGGTACTTTCTTCTTAGAAGGTTCTTGGCGGGTGCTGATGGATAAAGATCATTAATAATCTATTTACAGTTGAAGCTTCAACCAAGAGGATGATGCTTAATGTGGTGGTCATTGGTTTCCTGAAAGCTGTTCCCTGTCTTTCCAGAGAGCAGACAAATGCAGACCAACAGTCCCATAGACAAGAGCAACTCTTTGGACCTTTACTGTACTTGGTCCTCTTCAATTGCAGGGTTGTAAGGAGAGACCTAGTGGCAGAACTAGCCAAACTAGTAATTGCACTAGCTGTGCTGTACCTCACAGAAGGAAAATTGCAGGAGCAATGCAGGTGGGGGTATTAAGGACTTGGGGGCAAAAAATGCATACTTAAAGAGATTATTGAAGGATTAAAGTGAAGCAGGAATGGGAATGCAGTGGAAGAGAAGTAAAATA
This sequence comes from Chionis minor, assembly GCA_013398295.1. Taxonomy (NCBI): domain Eukaryota; kingdom Metazoa; phylum Chordata; class Aves; order Charadriiformes; family Chionidae; genus Chionis; species Chionis minor. The sequence goes on from VZSF01009326.1 coordinate 242,524, forward strand.
CTTTGGTTTGCTTTTCAAGTTTCATGGCCTCTAGTTCCATGAGAAACAATTTTTCTACTTCCATGTTTGAACTGTCAGTGTGGTCTTGATTAGAAAAGCTATCATTACTTATAGCTGCGTTAAAGCTGTTCTAGCCTTACTGGGTGACATTTAAGGATGACACTTAAATGTCTTGCAGTGCAAACTATTGGGTCCTGGTCAGTCTGAATCACTTACTAATTCTTTTTAAGATTAAGTCCTGTTCTTGCACTGTGTGTTTCTTTTCAGTGAATGGTATCACTGAAGAAGCTGATCCAACTGTTTACTCTGGTAAAGTAATTCGTCCTTTAAGGAGCGTAGATCCCACACAAACTGAATACCAGGGCATGATTGAAGTCATGGAGGATGGTAAGATTTGTTGCTTTTAAAGTGTTCCTTTCACAAATGCACAAGAAACGTAGAAGTTTAATAAACTATAAACAGAGGTCTTGAGGATTTTATTCATACTACAGACTATATTCATACTACTACACTGACAGTAAAAGTGAAATTTCTAATATTGTAAATAAATGGTAAATGCCGTCAGACAGGACAGAATGCCTCTCAATTCTGTCTTGTACTTTTTCTTCCTCCAGGTGAGATGAAAGGAGAGGTCTATCCGTTTGGAATTGTTGGGATGGCAAACAAAGGTGACTGTCTGCAAAAGGGAGAGACAGTGAAGTTTCAGCTCTGTGTTCTTGGCCAAAATGGGCAGACAATGGCTGTTAACATCACACCATTCCGCAGAGCCACGGTGGAATGTGTGAAAGATCAGGTAAGTGATTGCTGCTATGAAGACAAGATGTGTGTTAGTAGGAAATAACTGCTTGACTTGGCACAGAGCAGATGAGAACCCACTTCAGCACTTGAGTCCAGGAAGCTTGTTGTGCACAAATGGATTGCTTTGTACTCTTGATTCTAGGGAAGTAGGTTTCTGTAACCCAAGTGCTGGTTTATGCAACCCTGTGTAACATGACTTTAGTAAAGGTGAACTCAGTACTTGGTTTGGTGATGATACATTGATACTACCGGGCAGCACTTTGTGCTGTGGTTGGTTCTGAAGACCTGTTTTTGAGATGTCCGAGAAATTAATCTTAACTCGTTCTGGCTGAACAGGGCATTAAAAAAGTCTTCAAAAAAAGAAACAAAACTGCATACTCTGTTTCTAGGAGAAGCTTCTTCACAGTGTTAAGCAATGATTACAGTCCACCTGAAATGCAAAGACTGATAATTGCTCTAGTTAATTGCATCTCAGAATGATTAGAAAATTATGTGCTGTGAATGCTTTCTATTTTTATAGTTACCCTGCAGCACTAAGATCTAGTCATTTATGGAGAGGCTAGATGAGTTTTGCTGACTTATACATGAGTGGAATGGTAAATGGAAGTTAACTGCCTTCTTCCACCACCGACAGACCGAAAAATGAAGTGGTTTCTACTGTGTAACTTCTAAGCTGGAGTCTTGGAAAAGAACATGCAGCAGTGTTCTTCTCAGTTTAATACAACTGCCAGGACTTTGGCAGTTTTCAGAACTTGTTCTATAGACTTCGGGGTTTAAATGTGACTTTACAAACCCCGGAAGAGTGCCTAGACTTCCAGAAGTATTGTTTCAGACAGAATGTTCTGTTCAGTGTAGAAATTGCATTTCCACTTCCATTAGGCACTTCAGAGATTTCTTTTCTAGAATTAATTAAACAGCAATAATGAGTAAGTTGTTGCATCTGTTTGGATCAAGAGGAAAGAAATAACCTTGTAATAATGTTGGCTTTCAGTTTGGTTTCATTAACTACGAAGTGGGTGACAGCAAAAAGCTCTTCTTCCATGTCAAAGAAGTTCAGGATGGTGTGGAGCTACAGGCTGGGGATGAAGTGGAGTTCTCGGTAATCCTGAACCAGCGCACAGGAAAATGCAGTGCCTGTAACGTGTGGCGTGTCTGGTGAGGATTTAGAATTAAAGTGATTTTATCTGGCACACTGTCTACATCATAGTGGAGTGCATGCTGCTTCTAAATTGAGTTGGCTGTTCCTAGAATGGGAGTGCTGAATTTCAGCTGTCTTCCGTGAGAGCTTCTCACCTGAGAACTGCCAGCACTTGTAGGGTGTCCAGTACAATGCAGCAGCAGAACTCTTAGCTTAATTACAGATAGCTTGTTCTTTTTTTAATCTGTTTTTAAGAAACTCACTCTGTAGCAGGAACTTGGATGCAGCCTTCTGAGTAGAAATTGTTTATAAGAAAACTTGATGGTATTCCTATGGAGTTGCTGGCCTGTCTGGCCAGCATAGTACGTAGTGCTTCCACCTGTTCCCTGAAAAACAACTTTCACTTTTAAATAGAGAACAATGTTGTTATGCACTCTTTTCCTTTTGGCATGTCATTTCTTAAGGGCAGTGGGTGGGGGGTTTTTTTGCTTTTGAACTACACATTTTGATGAAAACTGCTCAATTTGGGTTTTGCTTAAGCTTGAGATAGCTTCCTGTTGCTGTAGAAGTGCTAACACTTAATTTTTTTCCTCCCAAAATTCTGTTCTCTTCATCTTCAGAGATATAATGCTATGCCATTACATACTGGCAACTTGTAAGCCTTGTATTGTTCCAGTTAAAGGGAGTAGAAATGTAGGAAATACAACTCGTGTTCATGAGAGTACATGCAACGCCTCTACTCACTAAAGAATACCCTTTTGAGAATATTGTTTTGGGCTACTGCTATTTCAGACTCCTGTGTTTAAAGTAATGGTTTTGAGGCAGACATACATGGAGTCATCCAGAAGGTCTGCTTTCACATGAGACAGATTATGCTAATGGCTTAATAGGGAAAGTGACTATAAATTAAGTAGCTTACACCATCTCTGGGAAGTCTTCAGCTGTGTGTGGTTGACTCTGTTACAGTGAAGGCGCTAAGGCTGTTGCTGCTCCACGTCCCGATAGACTTGTTAATCGTTTAAAGAGCATTAATCTGGATGATGCCAATGCTCCTCGTCTAACAGTTCTTCGTCAGCCTAGGGGACCGGATAACTCAAAGGTACATAAGCGAAAAGGCTAGCTTGCAGAATAACTGCAGTTTGTTATTTAACTTGGATAATGTAATATTCCCCCTTCTGTTGGCAGCCTAAACGATTTGAAATGTGGTGTCTGCTTTCATTCCATAGTGAACTAGTCACCTGCTGTGCGAGGTCAAATTATTTTTGTGCAGTTGGGGTGCTATACCCCGTGTCAGAAGAGCACGTAGTATAGAAGCAAACAATTGCTGCTTCTCTGCTGGCACATAATGGCTATCTTGGTTGGTTTGTTCTTTTATAAACCTGCTCCTGTTCTCAGAGATAGTAAGTGAAATCCCTTTATCTAAACTTTGGCTTTCAGGTAAGATTCTGCCACCACTTGATAAACAGAAGGAGTAAAGTGTCTGGAATCTGTGAAGCGCCTAGGACTATAAAGACCAACCCACAGAACCTGTTTTGTTAATGTCTTTTGTTTCTGAAGACAAATGTGGCTAAACTAGAAATGTGCTGATGCTGTACTTGGTTGGAACAGAACAGGTTTGCTTTAAAGCATGATGCTGGAGCTAAAAGTTTGTTTTGTTTTCCTTGCAGGGATTTGGTGCAGAGAGAAAGATCCGTCAAGCTGGTGTTATAGACTGATCCACAAAACCCATACCTGATGTACGACTGAGTGGTGGGGGCTGGTGAAGGGTACTGAATATCTCCCTGTTCATCCCTTCCTCCAAATTCTACGAAGCTATTACACCAGTTTTAACACCTTCTCATGTTATGTTTAAAATAAATTTATGAAACCATTTTAAAGTTATGCACAGTTGCATTCTGGAGAACTTAAGGTGGCGCCTTTATAGTATCACATTTTAGAAGCTTGTTTTGAATGGTGCATTTAACGCAACTGGTAACTGCAAATCTACATTGCCTATGTGAGTAAACATTATAGACAGCTCTACCCTGGTAGACCTTATGGAATTCTGCACTACAATTATCTATGCTTTTATCTTTGTTATTTTGGCCAAGGTATTACTATGCCTTAGTGCTCAACTGCATTATGTCTGTCCTTCCAAGTGGAAGCGGAAGGCTCACTTCAGCTCACTCTGCTCAAGTTCTGAGGACCATATGAGGGTGGAATAAGTTGAACTTTATATAAAATCTGCATGAACATTCAAATAACTTAAGTTGATGGCCAAATGTTACAGTGTTTTCCTATTTCATTTAACTTGAGTCCTTTAGCCAGCAAAGTTGTTAGAGCTCAATGAAAGTCTCTTTCTGGGGTAGACTTATTTTTGTAGTGTTCTGAAATGTGCAGTGCAGAATTTCATAAGGCTGAGGTGTGCCATCAGTGTGGTAATTTAAATATATTTAAAACAATGCACAATGCTGCTGCTGCTTAGAACACTGCAGCTTCTAAACCCAGTTTCTTTTACTGATTTAAATTTAAAAAGAAAGAAGTTGTGCCTGAAGTGAATACTTTTTTTTTTTTTCTTTTTTGCAGCCGGCACCCAGTGTACTGTAAAAGAATAAATACTTAGGCTTTCCATAGCTGTATTGAGACTTTCATCAAGGTGAAATAGTTGATGTCTGTGTGCTTTCTTTTTCCCCCCCTGCCCCCTCCCTCCATTCCCCAGTCACACTTTATCAAGCAAGAAAACTGAATGATTGGTCTAAGTATTACTTTAACCAAAAAGATCAGGAGTTACTTTCTTTGAATAGAGGGCAGTACTGTGTTTTTTTTGGGGGGGTTTTTTCATGTTACCTCTATTCTCAATTTAGGGTTTTCTTCTCTGGGAGATGCATTATCTTTGTAAAACAAACATTGCTTTCTCCAATTTTTTTCTGTTAATGGCAAAGAATGGAAATAGAATAAAGTTTTACTGATTTTGAAAAAAGCCTCCCTCCTGGCCCATCTCTTGCTTCCGGGGAGCTCAGCGCTCTGCTGCCGTCACGTGTCCGGAAGTGGCGGAGGCGCAGCGAGGCTCTTCCGGCGGCGGGCGATGACGCGGTGCCGGGGCCGGAAGCCGGAAGCCGCTGGGACGGGTGTTCGGCGGGAGCGGCGGGCGGGGTTGCGCCGCGCTCCGCCCGAGGCCGCGGGGGGCCATGACCGAGTACAAGCTGGTGGTGGTGGGGGCCGGCGGCGTCGGAAAGAGCGCGCTGACCATCCAGCTCATCCAGAACCACTTCGTGGACGAGTACGACCCCACCATCGAGGTGAGCCGCGGCGGCGGGAGGTGCGGCGCCGCCGGCGGGGACCGTCCCGCTGGGAGCCTGCCGCTGGGTGGTTCTGCCTCAAAGGCCAGATGTGAGACCAGCGGGCACAGGATAAGAAATTCTGGGAAAACTTCCAGGGACTCCTCGCGTGTTCTGCTCATCGCGTTACAAAGCAGAGTGTGGGTAGCCAACAATGGCAATGAAAAAAGTCACCGCCGAGCTACACAGAGTGTAATTTCTAGTGATGTTGTAGTGATGGTATCTATAGTACTTTTTTTCTGTCTACCAGTTGAGGAATTTCTTAGAAAGAATGTGATTTTTCATTTTTGTAAGAAAGGTTGAGGGGTCTTAGAGTTATGTTTTAAATACTGATAGTTTTAGATGCTTTTTGTTGTTGTTGCCAGAGCCTAGAAGGGCTCTTCTGAATCATACTCTTCTGTTTTGTTATTTTTATTTTTCTGTAATAACACTTGAGATGGAAAGAAGTGGTACAGTGTTTAATCTAAAACTTGTTTGTGTGTTTTGCAGGATTCGTATAGAAAGCAAGTCGTTATTGATGGCGAGACATGCTTGTTAGATATTCTGGACACTGCGGGACAGGAAGAATATAGTGCCATGCGTGATCAGTACATGAGAACTGGGGAAGGATTCCTCTGTGTTTTTGCCATTAACAACAGTAAATCGTTTGCTGATATTAACCTTTACAGGTATGATCTAGGTCTTTGTCATAGGGAGGGAAGACTGGTAAAGGTATCGGGTCCATTTGCTGTTAGACCCAGTGAAGACTAAATAATAGACAAATATCAAATCTCCCACGTCTATCAAAGTTTTTCAAACTTACCTGCTTTCTGTGTCCATGTGCATTATTAGTCAGTTGAGACCGGGACAGTTATCTGGGTTGTTGTGCTAATCAAATGATAGAGCATGCAGAACACGATCTCTAAGAAAATGGGTAAGAAGGCAAAAACACGTCAGAGTGGAGTTATGCATGGACTAGAAGATGGAGTGTACAAAGTTATTAGATGTATTGCTGGAGGTCAGAACACCGGAGGTCCTGTCCAGCTTTAATGTATATTTTTGTAGCACACAGCTGTTTGAATGCTGAACTAAACCAGCTTTTATATTTAGAAAATAGTTCCTAACTTTTTTTTTATTTCTGTTTTTAAAGAGAACAGATCAAGAGAGTGAAAGATTCAGATGATGTGCCAATGGTGCTAGTTGGGAATAAGTGTGATTTGCCCACAAGAACAGTAGACACAAAACAGGCTCAAGAACTAGCAAAAAGCTATGGAATCCCCTTCATAGAGACGTCTGCTAAAACAAGACAGGTAAGATGCTTCCATTCTTGATGTTTTCCCTTGTACTTTTTTCCTTATCGACAGGAGTAAATATTTTTTTTAATCCATTTGCAATTTTTAGCTTTTGATTTCCCTGCTCGCTTCTAGTTTGAAAAAGTTCTGGTTTTATCACTGGGCTAGGCCGGTACACGATCGCTTCAGACTTGTATTGACTGTCTTTCAAGTAGGTCATGTTCATAAGGAGAGCTTCATCTGCTCTTGCTGAGAAGTGGTCAGACTACGCAGTTAGTCAACCCAGACCTATTTGGTTTTCTTGGGTTCTTAAAAAGGCCAATTATAAGACTATGTTTACAGAGAGAATTCCTCAGACTGGACTAATAGACTTCTTTGGATTTGCACTGAGTATGTGGCTCTGCCCAGTCAGCCTGTGTTCTACCTACGTCAGTGTGCAGTGAAGCATAAAAGGTGCAGTTATTAAGCAGTAGCCAGAAAATCCTAAGAATTCTAAAATGGAGGTGGTTAGTGAAGAAGTAGCTTGTTTCCTGTCTGGGACCTCTCTACAGTTACAACTCGCCATTTTTCCTTGAATGGCTGTTACCCTGGATGTTTGCCTGGATGAAGAGTTTAGAGTATAAGAGGAGAGTTTTCGACGTAAGTGCTAGTTTCTTCCTATTATGAGCTATGGGATAAGTTGGCTACTACTACTATTCCTGTAGAAGTATGTCTTTGGAATATGTTAAGGGATCCTGTGATGGAAAGAACAGTGATCTGAAAAGCTTCAGGAAAGAAAATACTTTTTACCTGGATCATTTGCATTCAGGGTGTGGAAGATGCTTTTTACACACTGGTGAGAGAGATCCGGCAGTACCGGATGAAAAAGCTCAACAGCAATGAAGATGGGAATCAAGGCTGTATGGGATTGTCTTGCATTGTGATGTGATAAGGTGAGCTGTAATTTAAGTTTTTCATGAGCTTCTTGTTTGTATGTCTATCAGTTGTTAATAAGCATGTTTTAGAAGTACTTGCTGCTATAGGTGGGTTTTTCTCTATTATACAGCCCACTGATACCCTGAGGTTTATATCCTATAATTAATTACTTCTCCAACAATTCCCCCCCCGCCCCTTAAGTAGAAAAGCTTAAGAAAAGAAAATTCTATTCACAGCAACCTTTTGTCTGTAGCCTGTGGAATTCCACTGAACCTATAATTGTGTGATTTTTCTGTATCATTCTTGTCAGTGTCTCCTTCCTTTGGAAAACCATTCTGACTATTTGGAGAATGTGTAATTTCTGTCTTGTACACAAGAAACACCTGAACTAGAAAGAGGAGTGTGCACAATTCTGCAGTTGCCATTTGCTGATAATTGATTGACTTCTGCACAGCTTATCTTGAGCTGTGTTCCTCTGGAGTATGCACTTTTCAAAGGTTAATCAAGTAAAATAAAGTGAATAATGAAATTTATGAGTTCCCCAACTGAGTGAAATTCTTTTCAATAGTTACCTAAAAGACGTTCCTCATTACTGTAAAAACAGGTAGACCAGTTCAGGACTTGTACTACACTGTTGCACTGCACATCCATCACAAAGGTGGACAGGAGCTAATTAGAGGTGCCTTTCTTTTTCAGATGCCAAGAATACGTGGTTCAGATGTAGCTTCTGGATGAGTCTCGATGCTACTGTATTGTGTCTCGTGCTGATGCCCTGCAGTATTTTGGTGCCAGTGACCAGAATCTTGGTACCAGTTAATTAGCACAAGGTCCTTTTCTGTGCTCCATCTGAAGAGAACATCTATGGCATCTACCTCCTTGCTCAGCTAACGGAGCAGTCGCATCTCTTGATGTACTGGGTTTCTTTTCTTGCTGTGTTACCTGGGTTAAAGAAGAAAACCAGTCACAAGAAAAGTGAACTATAGAGACTAAATGCTGTGAAATAGATGACACTTTACCTCTAGAGTAAAAACTAGAAGTGATGTTTGTCCCGTTTATATTGGATTCTGATTTGCAGTGCTGTCAGAGGAGTGGCACTAATCATTGCTTGGCAGGTAATGTCAGGAATGGTTTTGCCGCCATGAATGCTCCTGTCACGTATCAGATTGGTATCTGCTCTCTGTGCACCTGTACAGCGTATTTGCAACATCTCCTTTGTGCCAGGAGTACTTAAAAGATCTTCATTTTCTGTAATAAAAAGGAGATCTCTTTCCTAACTTAAGTGCCTGTTTGCTAAGAAGATTTCAAGTTGTATTCTGGGAGCTCTTTGTCTTCAGCAGGCAAGTCTTGTGTGGGTGATCTCTTTGCCTGACAGGATACTAAACCAGGAATTTGTAGGCTGGAAGATCCAGCAGGCACTTGTAAGACTGTTGAACTGGGGACGGGGACATACTGCATCTGTTTTTTACTTTCTTTGTAGGTGGAACTGTTTATATTGTTTTTCTGCAGCATTCAGATCTCTTCCAAGTTGGACCAAATTAGTCAGCTGTTCATTTTTAACATTAACTGCCAACATTTATGGCCAGCTTCTCAAGAGTTAATCTAGTAACTGGAGGTTAGTTAGTTTGGACAGCTGTTATTCAGCTCTGTCTGTAATTTGCAAATTATTTTATTCTGAATTATTTTCTTACCACCCGACTGTAGACATAGTCTCTTCAAAATGTCTCTCTGTAGAATGTAGTTGGAGAGTCTCCGTGTCAGGGAAGGAGTGTGGGATTTCAGGTTGTATTTGGTGCAGTGGGTGTCATAGACTTAGTATGTCCAGACTGAGGGGAGAAGGCAATGAGCTGTAACAGAAAACTGAGCTAGCTTCTGATTGCAGCAACCTTGTAAAATTGAGGAACAAGTGAGTTCAGTGATGACTACGCAGAAGGTGCATGATATACTGATGGGAATTCTGGGCTTGTTCTAATAGCCTTGAAGTACAAGAGAGTTACTGCATAAGCTGTGTGAGTTCTTCCTAGAACTGAATACTGTCACCTCATATAATTGGGATGTACAAGTGTAGTCGCTGTTGCAAAATCTACCAGTGTTTCTTGGAATACCACGCTCTTCCCTAGTTCTCATGCTGCTGATACTCAGTTGTGTTCTGTGTGGTCAGACAGTGTATCTATCCCACAGCAAAGCTGAGTTACTATTTGATGGAAGAGCGATGAGTCTTCAGCCAACAGAGGGAGCGTTCAGTCAGTCTGCTGAACCAGTGAGAGCAGATAAATTGTAAGAGGCTTAATTTCAGTTTGTTAGTGTCGTAGTCATACATCTTATTTTGGAGTTCTCAATTTCAAATGGAAATTAGAAATCAGTTAATATTGAGAGAAGAAATTGTTCCTTTTAATATTGCGTCCTTCACTACTTATATTCTTAATTCTCTTCTTGGAATGAAGAGGATCAATCTCCATCACGTTTTCTTTATCCGTGATAATCCTTATAAGTACTTTTTGCAATTTATTTTACCCTTAACTGATGTGACACTGATAAGAGTTAAAAACACAGTATATTCACATAAAACATATTGTTTCCCAGCAACATATGCAGTGGTGGGCAGCGTTATGGATAGCATTGGCTGTAACTCGAGTTGAGTTCATTTGAAGATGATGTTGTGCCTGCAAGTTAAATGTGACAGAATTACCATGACTGCAAGCTGTCATGTCCGTAATCAGCAAGCAGTGTTTTTCTTTTATTTGGTGCAAGAAGAGGGGTTATTTGTGAAAGCGTTCTTTGACCACTGTGGCAGGAGATGACTGTCCACTTCTAAGATGTGTGACACACCGTTATCCACTTAATAAAATTGCAGGTGTGGAAAAGGATAGCTTTTGGGATAGATGTCTGGTTGCATAGACTCAGTGTTTAGGGAAGACAGCAATGTGGAGTTTGCAATATGTTTGTATGGTGAGATCCTGTCATCCAGGTCAACGTATGTTTTTTGATTACTTGGGAAACTTAGGAGTTTCTTTCTTGGTAAGCAGTACTGCAGACTTCAGAGCATGACTGCTTGCTCCCTGTGGCCACAGGAAACCTTTTGCAGCTGGCATTTGATGTTTGAAGGTTGTATGGCCAAGTATGTATGGGAAATTAATTCTTTTGGATGGAGCTTCATCATAAAAACTCTCTACATTGCGTGGCATGTTCTAGTTGTCATTAAAAGTGTACTAGCTGTAACTCCCAAAAGTTAGGAATTCTCAGAATTATATGGCAAATGTACCTACTTTCTCTTTGGTGTTCCCTTTCTCTTGGGCTATAAAAAAAAAAATCTTACAAGGGAAAAAGACTTGATAAGGCTAGGTCAGTATGTATTTCACCTTTGGAACCTTAGGGGAGGATGCATCAGCTTTTAGGATGCCGCAGAGCTGACCTGCACAAGTGGTACTCCCAGCTGCATTATTTTAGGTTCAAATCTAGTGAGTGATACAAAAGCAGGGTGTTGTGCTAGTCATGTGTGTGAAGTAAATGGTTGTACTTTGTTTCCAGCTCTTTATATAAGAGAACCCTGATTTTGGTGTCAACTGAGAGAGAGAACTGTGGAAGCATAAAACCCCAATAACTTTTTGGAAAATTACTTGGAGGATAAGCACAGAAGTTTTTGCACAGAATGAGATCTCCGGAAAAGGTGGTTTTTGTAGATGTAGTCCAAATGTTGCTATTTAGAACTAACAGCACAACGCGGCATTAGTGCCAACCTAACTTTACTATCCTGATTAGGAAGAGCAGACGTAAACAACTTCAGGATAAAATATTAAAAAAAGGTAAAGCTCTTATTCAAAAATTACGTGTCAATAACTGAAAGAAATGTTTCTGTTATTACAGTCTGAGAACAGCTGTTTAACAAGATAGTTTAACTCTGTGACTTATTACTGTTAGTATCCTCACTCCACGGTCTTGTTCGAACAACAGTGCTCCAATTTTGTCCTTATTGTCACCAGTAGGGCTTTGGATAGTAACCATGATGCTTAAGCCATCATAATTTTTATTACAGTTCAATGACTTAAAAATGGATTTCAAGCAACTTCAGGCCTATGGAGGGAAGGAGAGTAGTGGAAGTTTGAATTGCATTCTGATCCTATATGTGGTCCTCCTTTACTCTCCAAGCCTGGAGTGACTGTTTGTGTATAACCTCCAGGATGGTAGGTAACTGTTGGGATCTGGACTTTTTATCCAAGGGCTAATTTGTTGTTACTTTGTATAATTATTTGCTTTCAATAATGCATCTCTTTTAGTTTGAAGTAAATTATTTTGCTTCTTAAATAACTTTTTTAAAGAATAAACTTTGAATTCTTTGGTTGTTTCTTTTGTGGTAGTGACCTGGGCACGGGATCTACAACTGGCTTACAGAAATCTTATCGGAATGCTATCTGCTTTCTCTATGGGATCTACATTTACTCAGATTGTCACTTCTGTAATGTGGCATGAACAGCCATATCATATATGTTCACTGTAGCACAAATAAGCAGTGAGAGTAACTTTGAGATCATCTCATACAGCTTGCCTTAGCATTGAGTCTCTCTATTTGCAGTGGGGTCCCTCATAATATTTTTGCAGACTTTGGAAAGGATGCTTCCTAAATAAAAAAAAAAAAAAAAAACAAACCACACCACACCAGGAAGAGGAAATTTCTTTACTTGATGTTCCAAGATTGAGATCAGCTATAAAGTTATTGTTGTGTCCAAATTATGCTGTCTGTTAGGCTTTCAAGTTGCCTAATTCAGTCTGGCTTTCCTCCTGCAATGAGGCAAATTGTGTTGGACCACACAGTAAGTGTGCTTTACGCATGTTTCTCCTAAGACATTGTGTCAGGCCTCTGGAACCTAGAGTCCAATCTGTTTTCTGTGCAAGGAACTTAAGAATAGGCGCCTGGTGACAGGGGTATAAAACTCCTTGCACTGTGTAGATGCAGTAGTCGCTGTCTGTTCCAAAAGGAGAGATTCAGAATACGAGTATAGATGGGTTCTTAAAAGCAAGGGTTTTCTTGGCTTATTAGGAAAGTTTTCCTCCAATGTTATCTGTAACAACCAGAATCTATTGTTACCTTAAGGACTTACTGACTTTCGTTGCATACTGGAACAGAAGCCGATTTAAACAGCCCTAGGGAAACCTGTGTAGGGAATGACCAAGAGCAATGTGGGGAGAGAAGAATTTGTTGGGCTCTTCTTAGTGTTGTTGGTCAAAGGCACGGCACATCAACCTTGTGAGTTTCCACATTACCCTCTTTCACTTAATACTTTTCTTCTTCAGGAACTGAAACTATTTTCTAGTGAAACTTGCCTCTATGCTTCTATTTGGACAGCTACCCCTGTAATAGCAGCTGCTCTGTGAGGTGAACGAGAGGAATATCCTGCTAAATACCTTAAGCTGCCGAATTTCTGGCATGTTTGTCCGTTTTCCTTCGACTAGACCTAGGTGCAATGAAGGCAGCTCAGAGAGAAAAGTGTGGAGTTTTAGAGCCAACTGAAATCTCTGGGTGTGAATCACTCACTTTCCAGCTGAAAAAGAGTGGGAAGATGGCTTGTTTGTATTTAGTACTTGAGATTAAAGAGACTTTAGGTAGATCTAACTTTAGCACAGCATACCCAAGCTTTACTCATATTTCTACCATGAACCCAACTAAGTTGACCCTGTGATTTAAAAAGCTAGAGGATCAAGAGACCTCTTGAGGAAGCTGACCTCTGTACCCTAAAGGTTATTTTTGGTTTCAGATGTGAGTCCCAAGATCTTGATAGATCCAGAAAGGTTAGGGGCAGATATAGTCCCTGTGGGAAAGCAAAATAAGCAGAAGCCAGTTTTTTTTGACCTTAAGTGAAATAGTTAAATAATAAGTTGGGCGGGGGTGTGTCACAAACTGGGGAATGAGTAAGAACAAGAATAATTCAGAAACTGAAGACTGCTATCAGCATGAGACAGGAGACCAGAGATTAGAGATCAAGACTGTAACAGCATCCCAGCTTTGCCATATTGGGTGCACCTCTGCATGTCAAGGGAGGAAATGAATTTATACTCTTGGGGACTATCTGGGAAGTGGGGCTAAAACTCCCTGAATTCTTGAGAATTTTTTAATTGTAATGCAGCACGTTTTGAAGTTGTGCACATTACATTGCAGTCTTTCAGACAAGATTTTCTGGATGCTCTGAAAATTATCTCAGCTGGAGGTGCTGCACCAGGTCTCAGCTCATCTGACTTCGTTGACTAGTGCCACAAGCTTCCTGTGCACCTATGGACAGACAGAATCTGTGACTTGTTCTTTCTAGCCTTGTATCTCATGCAAGTGAGACTCACTTACTCTTCTGGGACAGGGACTTTTCGTAGTAGTTCCTAGAAGCTATAGCACAGGAAGCCCTTACATGCATGTCTAATTCCAAACGATGTCTTTTCCAGGGACACTGTTTTTTCTGTTGCCTTCAATGTTACGACCAAAGTCACCTCCTAAATCAGCAAGAAGACTGTGCTGACTATGGCCTGAGTGCCTTGCTTGACTTGTTACGATTTCAGTGCAGTTTTTCAACTCCATCAAGAAGTGAAGTATAAACAAAAAGGAAAAGACTGTTTCAAATCGAAACTATTGGAACACCTTCTGACCTGTCTAGGCTTACTGCTTCCCACCAGGAAGCTGAGTCAGAAGCTCAGAGTTACCCTGGCAACATGCAGGGCAACATGCATGGCAAATTCTGGCCACTTTCTTAAGGCAGGAGCTGCTTTCCAATTTCACGAGAGATCTGAAGAAGGTGTGAGGAGACCCTGAAGGAGTGGGTATAGCCCTTGATGCCTGTATGCTAGAAGGAATCTACTTAAAACAAGCTGAGGGGTACTTCCCAAACTAATACCATGCTCTGCCAGATCTAAGCCATGGTGTGTAGCTTCAGGGAGGAGTTTCTTGGCACACCTTGGATTGTACTAAGTGCTGATCTCTGTAAAATATGCCTTGGTTATGGCTCATCACATACAGAACTGAATATCACCTTATTATTATGATACAAACTTTTATAAAGGCAGTTCCTGAAAAGTTCAGGAACAAAATATATCTCCTTGACCTTCCTTTTCTTTGTTTGATTCAGCTGGGAAGATGCGAGGACATCTGTGCGACTCTTGTTGCTAAAATCCATGCTTTCAAGGAGATCCCCCTCTCGGGAAAAATCTCTGAACAGCACATTGGTTGGTGAGAGCACGTCATTTGCACCTATCCACAGCTCCTGAGCTGATGAAAACATCAGCTCTGTGCCTTAGGGATTTCCTTTAAACCATTGTTTAGCACAGAAGACAGCAGTTTTAGTCTGTCTTAAAAGACTGACTTCCACAGTCCACTTTAGAAAGATGCAACTGTCCTGGGAAGTAGCAGTCTGGCCAGACAACAGGTGAAATGCTACTAAATGTAAAATGAAAGCCTAACTAGGAAAAAAAAAAAAAGTTAAATTTGAGCCCTGGTTTCACCTGTTTCAGTGCAAGTGCTTGTGGTTGCACTTTAAATAGTCTTTGAGTTATCTCCCTTCTCCTTTTAGAGTGGGAGAGTCTAATTACAGGGAAGGGAAAGGAGTAAAATTAGTGTTGGGCAGTTGTGCAGTCAGTTAGCTACTTGTGCTCTGTTACAGTAGGGTGTTACTTGACGCTCTGCAAACTTGCTGGAAAGATGTCACTGATGAGAATTCCAGGTAGGTCTGAAAACAATTAGTGAGACAAGGAGCCACAGGACAGGCTCGTGAGGCTGCAGCCTCTGAGATTTTGATGGTGTGGTATCTTTGCAGTCCAGGGGACCTTGCTGGGGGCTTTGAGCATTTTTCTTCCTGTTTGGAGACATTTTTGAATAGTGCAGTAAAGAAATAACATTATTGTTTAAATCTTGCTCTGCTCATACTGAAGAAAAATATTGTCTCTGCTGCAGCATAACATATTCTGTAACGATACCGTTAAATCACTGTGGAAGGAGTCGGAGGGATTTCGGGAATCTCTGGTCAACCTGTCTAAGCTCAGAAGATGTGGGGTGCTGCAGTCCCAAGGGGATGGGGAACGTGAGCTGGGCAGCAGGAGTAGGGCCAGCCAGGCTTTGCAGAACAGTACGGAGGGACATGTGACTGCCATTACAGAGCCCTGAAGAATATCGGCACCAAACAGTTCTGATAACAGCACGTTTTGAGTTGCAGTGCTGTGTGGTGTGATAGTCACTGTGCCAGTACATGAAGCTAATATTAAAGCCTGGCCTTGCAGCATCAGTGGGAGTTTGTTGACCTTCATGAGTGTAATTTTCATCCATTAAAGAGATGAAAGGTCAAACTAGGCATTTCTGGGATGTTTAGTTTGCGAATGAGTATGTGGAGTTCAAATGCCAGGAGAGTATGTTCTGCAGGCTGGACTTTGGGGAGTCAGCAGCTGGTGACTTGTGATGCCAGAGCTCGAGACTGAATTTTCTGGGTCAGATGGAAAGGGCGTGAGTTGCACCCCCAAAATGTTGATGCCACACTGTATGACCAGGAGTGAAGATCTATGGAACTGCAGTGTCTCAGCTGTCTGATCCTGTTAGTGAATAAGTGGAGATGTGACCGTAGGTGGCAGGAGGATGAAACTCGGCATCTTTGAAATGACCATCCATCCTGATCTTCACAAAGGATCGCAAGTCATGGACAAAAAATAGCAAAGCAGCCCCGGTGCTCTGAGTCACTAAAATATTTGCTTTCTTGCTTAGGCTGGAGAATGCTGTTCTGCCCTCATAAATTGTTCCTACGCTCTTCTGCATCCCTGCACCTGGACACAGGTGTAGGGAGAGACCTTCCAAGACAATTCAGTCTTACTAGATGACTAGGTTAGTTGCTTGTCGTGTTGACTGAGGTGTTCTAGAAAATGCTGTTACCCTTGGACAGCTGCAGGGAAACCCAGAGACCGCTGTACGGCAGCCTCGGGTTGGATGGCAACTGCAATGTGGTTCATTTACGTGCAACCACCGAAGCTGTATCGTGGAACAGTCAACACTGAACTTGCATCTTGATATTGTACCAAGTGACAAGGACTGTTCATTCTTTTGTAAGGGGAAGGCTTTGGCTAAACTTGTAGTTTGCTAATCACTTTTTAATTACTAATGTGATGATTAGGCAAAAAGGCTTAGATTTTGAAGGGCTGATCACATCTGGTTTTATTTTGTTTCTGTTTTATCTCAAACAGCAAAAGACAAAGGTGAGTATTGCTAGCCTTCTTATATGCTCTTGTTGTGTTACTGTCTAGACATGATCATTGGAAGCAAACAGCAGTTTGAGAAGATGCTGTTTCTTGGCAGTGCCAGCTGTGCCCCCCCCCGTTTCATGGAATGGTTCCTGCTTTTTGGTCCTTTGAAGATGCTGTTTGCTAAATATTGTCCTAGCATGCCTCAGCCCCTGCTTAGGAGAGAAACTTTTTTTAGTGGAGTTTTTTCCTCTGTGGCAGGAAGTGAAACATTTTGCAATTTCCCTTGCTCCTATTCACACCTTTGTTGGTTTTGGGGGTTTGGGGTTTTTCTCCTTTCCGTTTTGTTTTGTTTTGTTTTTTTTTTAAGAGATCCAGCCTAAAATAACTTCTTTTGAATGCCTCCTGCTCCTAGTGAATTTGATCCATGAAGGGACAGATCCAATGCTTCATTCACTTTATTCAGGTTGAAGTCCACAGTATGGTGCCCCTGCCCTCTTCTTCCTACTTCATGTTTGCTGAGGCCTTATGTGTCAGCAGAAGACATTTCTTGCTGAGACACCTGGCAGCCCAGAGTCCCTAACGGTGGGCAATAATGGGGTAGTGCAAAAACAACTGCATTTTGTCATCTTAGAAGCATGTTGGGGCCCATTGATGATAAAAGCATACAGCTTTACAACAGCAAGCAACTTTTGTTACTGAAGTCTCAGCACTGCTGAGAAATGGACTTAGTGCCAGAATTTTCCCATGTGTTTGTAGCTCAGCACAAGGCCTTTTGCCTTAGCATATAACAGCAGGGAAAGGAAGCCCCTGTGTTATGCCTCTCCCTGCTAACTCACAGCTAGGACCTTGGAACTGCAAGTTTAGGGCTACAGGGATAAACTGTTTTGATGCCCCCAACACCCGGTCAGAAAAGAAATGGCTAGGTTCATTACTGAAAAACTCTTGTAGGTCTGGCACACTTCTGCCATGCATGTCAGTCCTTTCTGCTTTGGTCCTCATCTGCTGACCATGTCCTGTCTGACATGTCAATGATGTGGTCCATCTTTCAGCATCCATCCCCACTATGCTTCATGCTGAGCAGCCAACTGCTGGCAAAGCCTGCTTGATTAGTGTCCATATGCTGCTATGCAAATGTGTGCTTCTGGGAGATGTTGCCAGAAGAGCCCTTGAGCTCCTGTTTTATGATATTTTGTTGGCAGTGGAAGGGCTTTTAACCTTCTTTCTCCTGCTTCATAAAGCTCCAGCCAAACTTGTGTCAATGGTGACTTTTTTAGGGCCATATTAGCTGGCACCTCTTCAGCATGCTGCACGTGATGGGCTGGGAGGGCTCTGGTGCACACGATGGTTCCCTAGCTAGGAGCTCTTCTGCTGCACTGTAATGGTGGGAACTAAGTGCTGGGGCTGCCAGTTGGGTCCCCTCTGTCTATACCTCTGTCTTCATCCTGACTGGATGCCTTGTGGAGCAAGTGGGTCTTGGACTTCCTAGAGCTGTTAAGGGCACTGCCAATCTTCCCCTCTTCCCCCCATTGCATGCTTCCATGAGTGCCCTTCCCAAGGCCTTGCTTCTTTCCAGGCCTTTCTGTGCTACTCTTGGACTGTGAGGTGTAAATTTTCCTTTTCTGGTGTGCTGGGAGTGTCTTGGTATGTCTCCATGTGTGGCCCAGGTTCCGTAAGCTTCTTGCAAATTTTGGGGGTTGCTCAGAGTCTTCTAGGCAGCATGGACATGTAGGTGTCACAAGGAAATAACAGCTGAGACTGCAAGGGGCACCTGCCTGGGAGGTGGCTGGGAACCAGATGCTTGTGTGACCCTGCACTCTGCTCCTTCCCCTTGCAGAGATGGATGAGGAAATGCGCTCCTTCGCAGAGAAGGTCTTTGCCTCTGAGGTGAAAGATGAGGAGATCAGGCAAGAGATCTCTCCTTTTGACGTGGAAGACATCTGCCCCATCTCACGCCAGGAAATGAGAGAGCACATGATACTTCAGGAGAGCGTTGCCACAGCAGAAAAGCGGTGAGCAAAAACCAGGGCAGTTGGGGATAGGAGAGGAGCATTGTCTGCAGATCCCCAGCCAGAGCTGGAAGAAAGCATAAATCCAGGCCAGTGAAAACAGATCACCACACTCATGGGATAAATACTCGGTAATCCCAGGGCATCTGTCAGGCATTTCAGGGTTTCCTCTCCACCTTTTCCCACTGTTGGGCAGAAAGACATCCCTGGCCTGTTCCTTGGGTGTCAGCATGGCAGTGGCCACAGAGCTGTTGGAGAGGGAGATTTGAAGACCTTTCTCTGGAAAGCTGCAACTGCCAAAACCATGCTTGAGAGTCGACGGCTATTTTGTGTGCTGTGGCCTCTACTCTTGGCAGTGTCTGTTTAAGGTGCTCAGAAAGCACCAGTGAGATGATTCATGTTGTGCACAGTTGGAACATAGCTGTGGTAAGTGCCCCTGATCCTGCACATGTGTGTGGCCATGGAGTCGGGTCTGTTTGCCTGAGGCTTTCCTCCCCGGCAGGAAGAAGCGCCTGTTCCGCATGAAGACGATTGCACTGGCAGTCCCTGTGGCTCAGAGGTCTATAACCAGACTGTCCACTATTGATGAGGTCATCTCTACCTCCCCCCTGTACCAGACTGTGCCTGACTTCCAGCGAGTACAGATCACAGGGGATTATGCCTCTGGGGTAGGTACTTGCATGGCTATATTCTTCCCCATGCTGACCACTGCCTCATCTGGTCCCTACATGTCCCTCAGTAGTGCCCAGTGTCACAGGAGTGTGCACCAGGTGCAGTGATGATAGTCTGTGTCTCATGAGCATCTAATGGTGCCGTGCTGCATCCCTGGAGGATCTGGAGCTGAATTCCTTAGCAGGAGTCTATGGGGTGTTGCATGCTTCCCATGAGATTCTCTGTAGAGGGCAGAGGGGAGGGCATGGCAGGGTAGGCTACGCTCAATCTGTCACAGCCTGCTCCTGCTTGCACACAGCTATATCTGTCTGAGATCTGTGCATGTCACAGAATCCCAGAAGGGTTGAGGTTGGCAGGAACCTCTGGAGGTCATCTGGTCTAACGCCTGTGCTCAAGCAGAGTCACCTAGAGCCAGTTGACCAGGACAGCTATCGCATCCTGTGGCGATTCCTCCTTCTCCTCCTCCACAGCCTCCTACTACATTTG
This sequence comes from Chionis minor, assembly GCA_013398295.1. NCBI lineage: Eukaryota > Metazoa > Chordata > Aves > Charadriiformes > Chionidae > Chionis > Chionis minor. The sequence continues at coordinate 262,319 of VZSF01009326.1, forward strand.
GGCAGCTTCTGAGATACTGCTGGCAGGTCACCCCCTCCTGGGCTGGAGCAGGTTGCTCAGCTTGAAGAGCAGAGGAGCACTTAGGGGAAGCTGAAAGCCCCTCCATGCACAGGCACATTCCTTCTGCCATGGCTGTAGCTAGCTACAAGTGCTGCATGGTAGTCTCCCATGCTGCTCCAGTCTGACCTCTCTTGACTGCCCAAAACACTTGTTTGTGCAGTAAATCAAAAATTCTTGACACATTGGGTCAGTGTATGTTGTTGGTCCTGCTTCGGTTTCAGCCTGGGCTCCAAAAATAGCTTTCGGTGTTTTGCCCAGGCCTGGCTGCCATTTCAGGGCCAGCTACAGTTTGCAGTGAGGAACGTAAGAGGGGATGACAGCTGGAATTCCTTGGTTCTGGCATAAGGAACTTCCCTTTGCCGTGCCCAGGGCTTTGCCTATCATCCCTTCTTTGCCCTGCTCAGGCAGAAGAGTGTGAAGGAGGGGATAATAAGGTTTGTATCTTGCTGTGAACAAAATTGTCCTCTATACATCTTGGTGCACCAAGATATTTCTCAGGCAGCTAGATTCCGGTTGTGTGGTTGTGTTCAGCAACAGTCCTCTTGCAGGTGACAGTTGAAGATTTTGAAGTTGTCTGCAAAGGCCTGTACCGTGCCCTGTGCATCCGGGAGAAATACATGCAGCAGTCTGTGCAGAGGTTCCCCAGGACCCCATCTCAGTACCTGCGTGCCATCGAGGGCGAGGTCTGGAGGGCGAGCGACACTGGCCCAGGTACATCTAGGCACCCGGAGGGTTTTCCCCTCTGGCTTCAGCGTGGAGTGAGCGTGGGTCAGAAAAGGGCTGTGGAAGTGCTGCTTCACAGGGGAGTGGCTTGTCCAGGCCTCCTCTGCAGTGGTAGAGGAGCATGGCAGGTTTCTGGGGATTTGTCTGGCAGCTTGTGCCTCATGGTATTCTCCTTTTGGTCCAGTGTTCACTCCGCCTGTGAAGGTTGGACAGGATCCCTTTGAAACCGGGAATCTCGCTGAGGATCTGGGATACCATGTCCAGATGAATGATGGGGTAGTTTATGTCTATGGAGACAAGGCAGCGGTTGAAAGAAATGAGCCAAAGGACCTGCCGTACCCCAGCCTCGAGCACTTCGTTGATGACATGAACTTCCTTTTGGCCCTGATTGCACAGGGGCCTGTGTAAGTGCACAGCCCAACACTGCTGGGTGCAGCCCCACAGGTCCTGCCTCGGCAGGCAGAGGGGGTTAGCGCAGAGCCAGGGTTGTCCCCTGTTCTTCCTGGGAGGAGGGAGGAACCCACTGATTCCATACCTGCAGCCTGCTGGCTACCAAAGTGTCCTTGGCCCTTGTTTGCTGTCTTGATTAGTATCTTAAGCAAATTCAGCATTCAGGGATTGGAGATGTGCCCTGTAGGTACGCTCACACCTGGCCAGGCCTTCAAAGCTCTGTAAAAGAGCCAGGAGAAGCATCTTAGGGAAGCAGGCCAGGCCAGCATGAGCTCCTCCACCTCAGGTGGAAGCTGCATCCCTGTGTTTGATGGGCCATGCCCCTGTGCTGAGGGGTAAGGAGTCCAGCCACTGTTCTGCTCTTTGTTTTCACTAGTAAGACATATGCTCATCGGCGCTTGAGATTCCTCTCATCCAAGTTCCAAGTGCATGAAATGCTAAATGAGATGGAGGAGATGAAAGAGCTGAAGAACAACCCCCACCGGGACTTCTACAACTGCCGGAAGGTAAATGGCAAAGCTTAAAGCCCTAGTGACTCTTGAAGATGAGCAGTGGTGGTGCCTTCCCCTCCCTGAGAACTGGATATGAGAGTCAAGGTCTGTGGTACCGACATGGTCCCTGCTAATGGGACAGTGCTGACTGGGCTGCTCTTGGCCTAGGCCTATCGTGTTCATCTGCTGCGCTGAGTCCTGCTCCCCACACAGCCTGGGCTCAGGGCTCACTTGTTAGCCTCCCTGTGATGGCACCTGAGCATCCCAACTTGAAGCTAGATAGCTGTCCCTCTGGTTTCTCAGGTGGACACACACATCCATGCTGCAGCCTGCATGAACCAGAAGCATCTTCTGCGGTTCATCAAGAACTCGTACTGTGTGGATGCTGACCGTGTAGTTTATGATGCCAAGGGCAAACAGCTCACCCTGAAACAGCTTTTCCAGCAGCTCAATCTGCATCCCTATGACCTGACAGTGGACTCCCTGGACGTCCATGCTGTAAGTGGTAGGGCATTTACTGTGAGACCACTCTTGGGTCGTTCTCATCCATGCCTGTAGGCATGGCTTTTCCCCGCCCCTTGTACCCGTGACATGTTATGTGTGTTTGTGGCAGGATGTAGCAGCTCCTGGCTTTCCCGCTTTGGGTTGTTTGGATCAGTCCCTGCTCAGCTGGCATGCTTGGACCCACTCTGTGTGTGTGTAGTATTTGCCCCTGATCCTCTCTACTCCAGGGGCGGCAGACATTTCAGCGCTTTGACAAGTTCAATGACAAGTACAACCCTGTGGGTGCAAGTGAGCTGCGCGACCTCTATCTGAAGACAGAGAATGCTATCAATGGCGAGTACTTTGCTACCATCATCAAGGTGAGGACACAGCAGGGGAGAGCAGTGGTGCTGCTGTGCCCCGGGGCTGGAGGGTCCCCAGGAACTTGTCTGTTCTGGTTTGCAGGAGGTTGGCTCTGATCTGGAGGATGCCAAGTACCAGCATGCGGAACCTCGCCTCTCGATCTATGGGCGATCACCTGAGGAGTGGCCCAAGCTAGCCAGCTGGTTCAACAAACATCGGGTCTATTCCCCCAACATGAAGTGGATGATCCAAGTACCCAGGATTTAGTATGTGCTGTGGGTCTGAGAGAGCACTGTGCCTTACAGTGCCTTACTATACCCCATTTTTTTATCCTGAAGGGATTATGGGGCCATGTTGTTCCTCTGCTAGCAGCTAATCCCTGTCTCTGTCCACAGTGATGTGTTCAGGTCTAAGAATTTCCTCCCGCACTTTGGGAAGATGCTGGAAAATATCTTTGTTCCTGTGTTTGAGGCAACTATCAATCCTCAAGCCCACAAAGAGCTGAGTGTCTTTCTGCGTCACGTGAGTGTCACCTGATGATGATGTCAGGGTGTGGGGAGCACTCACATTCCTCTTGTGCACAAGAGATAGGGTATTGGCCCTGACACGGAAAATGTCATCAGTGGGCTTGTGTCCCTGCTGCCGCATTCTGGGAAAGGGTGTGTGTGTCCAGAAATGCTGGAAGGGGTCAGGCTCCCTGAGCTGGCTGCTGTTGGGCTGTGAGAAATGCTGCCCAGTCACCTCCTGGAGAAGTGGTTTGGTGTGAGCTTTATTTTTAACCCTTGATAGAGCTTGGGGGTTTATGAGGAGCAAGGTCTGCAACCGTGCCCCTGACTCTGCTCTTGGGTGGGGCAGGGGCATGGGCTGCAGCTGGGCTTTTGGCAAGGGGCAGTGGGGCAGGGTGAGCCAGCCTGCCAGCCCGTGATGAGGTGGGGAGCTTTGAGATGCAGCTTTTTTTTGTTACCTTGCCAAGCAGATCACTGGCTTTGACAGTGTGGATGATGAATCCAAGCATAGCGGACACATGTTCTGCACTAAAAGCCCAAAGCCAAAGCAGTGGACTTCTGAGAAGAATCCATCCTACACCTACTATCTATACTATATGTATGCCAACATCCGGGTGCTTAACAACCTGCGCAGGTGAGGCCCAGAATCTGCTAAGGGACCTATGACGGGCTGGCAGAAGGGGGGCTGCCTCATGAATTGTCTCGGCTCTTTGATTGTTGATGTGGAAGAAGTGGGGCCTTCCTTGCTCTGTCACTAGCATAGTTTGGAGCTTTATCTCCCAGTGCAATCCAAACACTCCTCGGTAGGAAGTATGATGGACCGGGGTGAAAACTTTGGGATCACAGAGATGCATTTATGCATGCACAGAGGAGAAAAGAGAACAAGTAATGTGTGCTCCCAGTTCAAGATGGATTCTTGGGGACTCACTGGTAGGAGCAGAGCTGGACCTGAAGTCAGGGAATCTTGTATTGCATGCCACCTAACCCTGCTGCTTGCTCACTGAGTCCTTCTTCCCATGTGCCTAGGCAGCGTGGTATGAACACATTCCTCTTCCGTCCACACTGTGGGGAAGCCGGAGCCATCACGCATCTGCTTACAGCCTTCATGACAGCAGATAATATCTCCCATGGTCTCAACCTCAAGAAGGTGAGCAGGGTAGTCTGCCACGGAGCAGTCCAGGCATGACAGAGGAGGAGAACATGTTCACAGCTGGCCTCCACTGTAGCTGACAGTTAATTGTGTCTCTGCTTTAGACTGACACAGACAACGTGGCTTCAGGCCAGATTACATGATTCTCTGGGTTTCTCCATCTGTGCTTGGTGATGTAGCTGGGGAACATAATCAGATTTCAGGGGTTCAGCCTCACAGACCTATCACTGGATATGTCTGTTATTGGAGCCAGCTGAATTCTGAAATCAGACAGGTTTGAACTCAGTTGGCCTCTTGTGCTCCATGTGGGCCCTGGAGGATTGCTAGCTTGCCTATCTCTTTTCTAACACACACGAGCTCTGTGCACCAGATTTCCTTGCTGGGGCACTGGGCTGATCTGAAGAGTGACCCCTGAGAGATGGAAGGCGCAGCAATTTTATCCCTAACCTGGCAACTCTGCTCATCTTTGCAGACCCCGGTGTTGCAGTATCTGTACTTCCTTGCCCAAATTCCCATCGCTATGTCCCCACTCAGCAACAACAGCCTCTTCCTGGAGTATGCGAAGAATCCATTGCTTGACTTCCACCAGAAGGGCCTCATGGTGTCCCTTTCTACAGATGACCCCATGCAGTTTCATTACACCAAGGTACAATGTGAGCGGATCACTTCCTACTGTCTGGGCGCTGGGGCTGGGACCGTCATGGTGTGGGCCTCGTTTTTCAGGGAAGCCAGCAGCATTTGCAGGGTGTCTGGCATGCTGGGCCATCTCTGGGACAGCCCTGGCAGCAGTATGGGCTGTGCCGCCAGAAGCTGCTTGCCTCTCACACAGCCTGTGGCTGCAGGAGCCCCTGATGGAGGAGTATGCCATCGCTGCCCAAGTCTTCAAGCTCAGCACCTGTGACATGTGTGAAATTGCCAGAAACAGTGTCCTGCAGTGTGGCCTGTCCCATGAAGTAAGTGCCCATCCGGCGAGGGCGGGCTAGGCCCTGCCTGCAGGGGTCCCACCCCAGGGCCCAGGCCGGCAGCTCTGCCTGTGGGCCCAGGCCTTGGGGGAGCCTGGCAGCAGCCGGCGTTTCCCCAGGGTGCTGCCAGCAGGGGCCCCTCAGGTCTGTACTGCTCTCCTCGTCTCTGGCAGGAGAAAGCCAAGTTCCTGGGCGAAAACTACCAGGAAGAGGGCCCCCAAGGCAACGATATCCGGAAGACAAACGTGGCCCAGATCCGCATGGCCTACCGCTACGAGACCTGGTGCTACGAGCTCAACCTCATTGCCGAGGGGCTGAAAACCGACTAGGACTGTGCAGGGACTTGCGGCCCTCGGGTCCCGCGGCCGGGCGCAGCGTCGGGGGTGGCCGCGGCGACGCGTAGTAAAGCCCGGTCTGTCAGCAGTTGCCTGCGCCCTGCGGCGGGGGCGGGGCCGAGCGGAGTGACGGCCGCGCGAGCCAATGGGTNCTGGACGGGGCGCGCCGACGACGGAGCCGGCCGGGCCCGGGTGCTGCGCGGTCCGACCGCTGGCCGTGCCGGCCCCAGCGAGAGCCTGGGGCTGCGGGGATCGGTAAGGGAGCGCCGCGGCAGCATGTGCCGCCCCTGAGCGGGGAGGCGAGAGAGGCTGCAGGCGGCCGGCGGCTGGTACTCGCCATCCCCGGCTGCAGGTCTCGGTCCCGGGCAGGCGGGGAGCGGCGATGGGAGCGTTTCCCCGTGGGCGGGGAGCGCACGAAGGGGAGCTGACCCGCGGAGGACGCCCACCAGCTGCCTTAGATGCGTCACCAGCCTCGTGTGTGACCCAGCCTGGAGAAGGGGGGAGTCGCGGGAGTGTTGCAACGTAGACAAATGCCCAGCCAGGCGCTTCCCAGCGGTGCCCGGTGGTGGGACCTGAGGTGATGGGCACACACTGACACACGGGAGGCTCCTTCTGAACATCAGGAAACACTTTTTCACTGTGAGGGTGACCAAGCACTAGCGCAGGTTGCCCGGGGAGGTGGTGGAGTCCCCATCCTCCCCATCCCTTGGAGATACTCACAAGCCATCCAAAGATGGTCCTGGGCAACCTGCTGTGGGTGGCCCTGCCTGTGCTGGGGTTTGGGCAAGGTGACCTCCAGAGGTCCTCTTCCACCTCAGCCACTCTGTAATTCTGTACGGTTTCTTTAGGGCAAGTCACTTAGTAGGCTGTGATGATGTAGGTAGAGTCCTTCTTGGCAGTGCTGTCCTAGGGCATGAGGCGGAGGTGGGTGTGCTGCAGCAGTCTCGCCTTGCCTTTCCTGGTTCGCTGTGTAGCCCCCTCTGTTCCAGTTAGCATGGCTGAATGCAGCCTGTCCGAGTGGGCACCTGGCTATCATGACTGACAGAGCCCTAGCAGTGGTGGGAGCTCTTCCTCCTGACAGCTGGGACTTGCATCAGCCCTAATGGCGGAAGAAAAGTAGAAGAGGAGTTGCAGGAAAACCAGCCCCTGGATACATGCGTTTGGGCAACGGTGGTTGTGGTTTCTGCTGTCCCTGTCTGTCAGAGTTACAGAAGGGAGGGATGAGTGAGGGGTGACCTTGCTGTACGGGAAGGGAGAGTGGAGCAGAGGAATGCAAAGCTGCTGCAGGAGTTGGGGTGCTGCCCTTCCAGGGCTCTGTCAGCTGGAGGGGAGGTGCAGGAGTTTGGTCCAGCTGGCTGCTCGGTCACAGACAGGGGGGTGAGGGAAAGGCCCGAAGCAGGGTATTTGCTTGAGCAACGGCAGCATCCTGATCAGGGTCAGGAGCCCAGTGGCTCCCCAGGAGCGTGACGTGTCTTTCAGTCGCTGCTCAGACTGGTTGTTCCTACAGGGGCTTGCAGGCAGGACTGAGCGAATTGCTTACTATCTGAGCATATCCCTCTTGCAGGGATAGGATGTGATGAGTGAAGAAATGGACCCTGAAAGATTTTGGGCACCCTGTCTCAAAAAGCGTGACTCTTGGGCTGTGTGCTCCAGTTTGCCTTGAAGGGAAGGCATGTGCAGAGAATGTCTGTCGGTGTTGGGTATGGGGGGAATAAATGGTGGTGGCCTTGTAAAACATTCCTGCTTTAAACAGCTGGCTGGAGGATCTGTCCTGGAGTGCTGAGTCCCAGTGCTGTGCATTGCTATTTGGCCAAATTCTTATCTCAGTCTTCTAGTATGGATGTGGCTCATTCCCTGTAGCTCTGGGAACACATTATCTGATGTGCGTCTGACAGGTTTTCTGGTGCTGCCTTGGTCTGCGTGCTCTGAACCTCTTGGGGCAGCTGCCTCCATGCTGCTGAGACTTTTCTAAAGGAATGAGTGGCTGGTTGTTTTGACCCCACGCAGCCTGTGTGCAGTGTCCCTTGTAACATAAAGGTGGTCATGGCTTTATGGTCACTCGAGACCTGGGGGAAGCCTGAATCTCACCTCTGACAGTTGCACCAAGAAGTGGCTCCAGGATAACTCGTGTTTGAGTTTAACTTTCTCTCTGTTCCCACCTTGGGTCTTAGTTCCTCTGTGAAGCTGTAGCATTCCTGGGGCATGCAGCCAGCCTGTGGTGTAGTGTCTGAGTCAACTGCAGTTTTAGTGTCGCTAACCCGAGCTTTCAGATGCCGTGACTCAGGTTAAAAAAACATGACTTTGAAGTAGTACATTGTGGGTTCTGTCTGTGTGTCCTCTGATATAAAAGCTTTCAGGGCTTACATGTTTAAAGTGTTTGCGTTTGTTTTTTGGTTTTTTTAGCATGGGTGAAAACTTACTTTCAAGAAGTTGAATTTTGTCACTTCAGAAAGAGACTGAAAGTTGGAAGATCCAGATATATCTTTCTCGTCAGTACAAAAGTCTTAGGACCCATGGCAAAGGTCAGACTTAACCTCCTTTTGCCATGTAATTAAGATTAGCATCGCGTTTACTGTGTCCAGGGGCCGTGCTCTGCATGGCTACGTATCTGACGAGGTGGAACTCCATTCCTCAGCACGATATGCAGAAGCTTCGAATGAGTTCATAACGAGAGTTGCTTCGTATTGAGATGGAAATGACTAAGCATACCGCATTCCTGAAGTGTTACTTATTTTGATATAAAATCTGCTTGTTTGGTACTGCCCATGTCCTTTAGGCATTGGCATGGCAGAGTTCTGTTCAGAAAAGTTTCAGGTTTGTTCTGTATCTGAATAGAATGGGAGTAGCTGAGAACTCCGGAAGGGGTCTTTGCTGTTGTGCTGTCCCCTCCTCCCTCCAGACTTCAGAAGACCAGAAACTGTCTTTATTTGGCTACCAGCACAGGAGGCTAAGTGACAAGGAGGTTTCTTGGGTGGTTTAAAACTGCACGGCTCTCATAAAAGGATTAAAAGATTGCTTCAGAACTGTATGGGCTTGCCAAGTCGGTGATTTCTGTGTTCTCATGCCTGTTGTGCAGCAGGATAAGGTAAGGTGGTGTGTTAGTGCCTTTATTTAGCTAATCAGCTGCCGGTGTGACTGTGGTAAGTGTGCGGTACCAGCAGCACCAGCGGTGGGTGGGCTTGACCTCAGCATCAAAGAGTATTTTATTCTTGAACAGCACGGACAGCATTCTGTCCTTGAATATGTGGTTTCAGGAAAGAGAGACTTGAGACTTTCCATGGAAAATACTTAGCATGTTCTTTGGCTTTCAGAATTGGAAAAAGAGTCAGAGCTACCTATCATGTGGTGTGAATGTGCCTCATTCTTCTGCTTTGGATAAAGACATGGAAGATGTCTTCAAACAGTGGGGATCGGAGAGTTTGTCTTTTGGGAGAAATGTGTGATAATTTGTTTAGAAATTATTTAATTTCTCTTTGCCCCAAACTACTGCTTTCAATGAAATAATTCAGTATTCTGGACTACACCGAACTGATGATAAATTTCACCCTCCAGTGGCTCCTATACGCTTCCCAGTCTTTCTGTAGACTTACTGACTGGGAAGTGTACTGGAGCCACTGAAGGAGTTTGGAAGGAGAGGTCAGGAGAAAAGCAGTTGTGTTAAGTCTGGTTAGTTTGTGAAAGGAATGGTGTGTGTGGTCCCTGAGAGGCAGGTGCTGACTGCCTGACTCAGGTGGTCTCTACCAGTTGTGTCCCTAAGCTGTCTTGGCCTGTCTCAGACTGTCTGGGGGTTACTTAGCCTGGATCAGACCACCCCAGTCTGCTCTTTCTTCACCAGAGATCAGTCTCTGCCTGTGCCCTGGCTCATGTGGTGAGCTTAGATTAAATGCTCAGTTCTTGATAGCAGCCACCTGCCCTGCAATCCTGGACAAGTGAAGAGTGGCATTCTTCTCCTCCTTGGATGGCTATTTTGGAAGATACAGTTCAGGGCTGTGTCTGGCAGAGCAGCACTGAGGAGGGGAGAACATTGGGTGCTTTAAGCTTGTGCTCTACTTTGTGTGTTTAAGATGAGCCAGGAGACATGTGTTTCTGGTTGTATCTGGTAGTTCAAAGATCAATGACATGCCTTTGAAAGACCTTTGCTGTTGCACTCAGAACTGTACGGCTTCTTAGGTGAATGAAGTTTATTGCTTCACCTTCTAAGTAATACTACTTCTCCAGCCAGCGTGTGGAGCTTCACTGGCTGGAGAAGTAATATTACTTGGTAGGTTTGTGCTGCAGGAGAAGAAATAAACTCAGTGTGGATCCTGTTTCCGCATATGGGTCTATGTAGCTCTGGATGCTGGAGTCAGGTAATTGCTGGAGCACTGGGTGGATGGCGTGAACTCTGGACATTCATCAGTGAGCAGAATCGGAGGCGTCACTGCAGAGACAGCCTCACCAGTACCTTTGTCCTGGCTGGGACTGTGTTCTCCACCGTCTTTCTCAGTTGCTGCTAGTGCCTTGTCATGGAAGCACAGATGTGGAGGCTAAGAGAGGTCAGGAGCGTTAGGCTGACTTGAGCCGTGGCTCTATATCAGGAAGCAGAAGTACGGCAGGCTGGCTTAGGAAACTACAGCAAATGCACTTTTTGTTGGACCCTTACCAGTGTGAGTCATAGGAGGAAGGGTGTGGGGCAGGCTGGTGCCAGCCGACCTGACCTGCTTGAGCCTGCAGGGACAGGCCGCCTGGCACGCTCTGAGGATGGACCCACCTAGAAAGCTGAACAGGGCTGCACGGTCCGCTCTGCGCAATGGTTTGCCCTCATGGACACTGCATGCAGATGTTTTGCTGGGCTGCTGGGCTGAGCCCAGGGGAAGCTGACAGCTGGTGTGTTCGTAGAAGAAAGCTGTCAGTGCTGTTGGGAAGCAAGGGAGCTGTTGGTGTCACGTGTGGGCTTGCTGTCAGCCTGGAGGTGCACGTGCTCCATGAACGCATACACTGGCCTTGAAGTGCTTAGTTCTGTGAGAAAGTCCATTGCTCCACACTGGAGGGTCTTTCCGGGGGCCTGTCCCCATGCAAGCTCTGCATCCAGTGGTTCTGTGTTTGAAGACCTGGCAGGGAGTAAAGGTGCCTGGTCTGAAGCTGTACTAGCTGAGAGGAGGCTGTTTTGCCCCTCTCCTAGTCTGCCTTTCCCCATCGGAGCCTTTGCCACTTTGCCAGCTTGTGCTTCAGGTCCTGGGGAGCGGCCCGAGCGCTGCTGTTGTAAAGCAGTTGCAGTAGCATAGGAAAGGGGAAAGTTGCTTTCCTGTCTGCTAATCAGGGCTATGCAGACAAGGATTGAGGAAGGATGGCTCTGCTCTGGCTCAGGATGTTGTGGAAACAAGGCCTGTTTTTAGGAGAGGGCAGAGGCCCCTTTCTGCCTGGGGCAGGGGGCAGCAGCCCGGCTGTGCGGGACGGGGATCTGGCAGAGGAGTGCAGTGCCCTGGGCGGGTGGCCGGGGAGGAGTGATTCGCTGTGCTGTGTGTTGTCTCTCATCCTCAAGCTTCTTCTGCCCTCCCCCTGCCCCTCTGTGTGAGGGGGTGAGCAGCCCTCTTCTGCTTGCCCGTCCCTGCCTGGCCTCGCTGCTGGCATGGTGCGGAGGGGAGGACGCGCTGTGCTGCCCCAATGCGCTGCCAGCGCTGGAGCCCCAATGCCACCTGCACCGTGGTGGCTTCACCTGGCTGCTTCGGGGACGTGCTGGGTGGCAGTCAGAAGCGGTGTGGCTATGAAAGTGTTGAGGATAGGGCAGAATGCTGATGAGAACAGAGGGCTGATGATGGAGCAAATATTGCCTGTTGAGTTTCTTACCCAGATTGTCCAAGTCTGGAGGACCGTTTGCTGTATCTTCTGGATTATATGTCAGGGTAGTCTCAAACAGCATAGGTCCTGTCTGTATAGGCTCTGCTTGGGTAGAAATCATAGTGTTTCTTTAGGGTTCCTTCTCCTCTGCTGATCTAAGCAGAAGACTGTTTTCCGCTTGAGCGTAAGAACTCACTGGTTTCCTCTGCCTATTGGCTCCTGCCTTTTAAAATGTAGCTTGGCTGCAAGCCACAGGCTGGGCACCACTACCCTCCCGTCTTTCTGATGACAAATTTAGGTCAGGTGTTGACAAGCAGAACATCAGACAGGTTTTTACTTGTGCAGCAGGAGAGCACTTCTGGGATGAGGAGAGAGCTGGGCTCTTCTCCAGTTGTCACAACTGTCCTAGTCCTCCTGTGTGAAGCAGCAGCCATCCTGCTGCTGCTGACCCTCTGGAGAAGTAGATGTGGTTCTTTCTGTAGAGCTGGAGTGGTATCTTGTACCTTGCTGTGTTTCTGCTGTGTTGAGAGCTCTGGCAGAGACACTGTGCTGCAGAGGTTTGGCTGTGCGCTGCCTGGGGTGCGCCGAGCGGTACAGAGCACCAGGAGAAACAGCCCTCCCGCCCAGCCTGCGTCGGTACAGGCGAGCGGCCAGGGGCTGGCTGAGGGCTCTGCTGCAGACAGGCTGTGCTGCTGTGTTCCTGTGCCATTAAATAATTTCGTTGAGTTTGGGCTCTTGGGATCCCTGGCTGTGTTTTGTTCCTGTTGTGGTGTTTTGTTTGTTTCTTAAGCCAGTGAGACCTCTACTTCCTTTTGTTAGCCCTCCCAGATGTGTGCTACAGAAACAGGCTTTGTGGGGAGCGTGCTCTGGAAGCCAGTCTTGAACATGTGATTTGGGGAGGAATATTCTTCAGCGTTTGCCAGAGAACAGCTAGGAGTTCCCGATGGTGTGTATGACTGGGGTGAAACTGATGGTTCTTTTCTTCTTTTTGTCTGCAGGCCGTGATAGCAGGCAGTCCTCGCAGAGCTGGCACCCAAGAGCTCTTGGACACCACTGGGTGCTTTGGAGTCTCATGCCAGCTTGATGTGTGCAGGAAACAGGTGGACCTGAACAAGGCTGGAGATGGGGTGTTTTTAAGCACGCTGGCACTTGCCATGCACCCAACAGGGTCAGTGGACAGTAGCTTCTCCCGCTCTGCTGTGCAGACCCTCTCACGGAGCCACTGCCGCAACATCAAACAGAAGATCTCCCAGTGGGAGGGGAGGACACGAGGGTGTTCCAGCAAGGAAAAACAGCAGCTGAAGGACTTTGGAGTAAAGTATGATCCCAGCTGCAATGCTCTACCCAAACTGAAGCCAGAACATACGCACAAGGGCAGAAAGACTGGGTCCAAAGATCCAAAGAGCCTGGGTTTGGACTTTAGGGAAGATGCACAGGGCTGCTTGCAGACTGATGACTGTGGTGACCTCAAGCCCTGTGCGTGCAGCCTGTCTTCCCAAGCCAAGGAGAAAGGAGAGTGCCAAGCAGGCTTCCTGCCCCCAGGAAACTTCTATACCTCACAGGCTCTGTGGAGGACAGTAGATCGCCTTCTGCCTGGCAAAGCCGCACCATTTCCTTTGGATCTTCAGAGGAAGCGAGGGAGGTGTGGCTTCACAGCAAGAGAACTTAAAATCAAAGAAGTGGACTCTCTCTGCAGGGCAGAGAGGAGCTTGAAAAACATTTACTCTGAGGCTGAGGGGCAAGAGGAGGAACCAGCTGCTGTCCCACCACCCAAGCCCCGTAGGACTTTCCGCTATCTTGCAGAAAAGGGTGCTAGTAGCTGTAGCGATGCTAGTGCTACCAGGGAAGCTCCCCTACAAGAGCAGCATGGAGGAAACTTGGTGTCATCTTCCAACAATCCTGAGAAGAGAATAGCCAGCAGGAGGATCAGAGGGAGAACCCAGAGGTACATTGATTCATCTTTCATGTCTGAAACATATTTCCTTAAATCCATTTCTAGATGGATTTAAACAGCTTGCTTGCCACAATATTCTTGTGGAGGTGCTAGTATTGATGATGCCTCTGTTGATGGGGAGAGGATATTTCTGGGTGAAAGTCTCCCCTTTCCAGCATTGCGTATGCACTGCTTTTGCTGCTGATAATCTTGCAAAGAGGGCTAAAAGCTCCAAACAGATGTCTTTTGCACACCTTAAAACAGAGCTGAGTGACAATAGGCTGGCCCCAGGGAGAGTGCTGCCTGCTTCTTGCCCTGAGGTTGTCTTCAGCTGCAATTTCTGGATTACAGAGTAGTTTTCTCTTGGGGCAGTATGGCTGCTAAATGTTCTGGCTTTCTTGTGAGTGAAAGATTCAGTTGTTGCTTAAAGTTGGAGGCTGTCAGCTGTAGGTACCCCTGTTGCAGTAGATTTGGGTATTCTTCCCTATTTTCCTTATGTAGGTTTCTATTACAGAGTGAAAAACCTCTGAGCTAGCTTGATGCTAGTTCTGCTTACAGATGAGCTGCCTACGGCAGCTGTGCTAGAGAGTGGTGCGAACATTATAGGTGGAAATGTGGCTAGGACTCCTGAAGCCTTTCACTGAGGCAAAGTGTGTGGCAACAAACCAAATTTTATGATGATGGGCTAAATCCCTGTCAGCTCCTTTGTGACCTCTGTGCCGTAATTTTGAAATGGAGGCTAAGTGTGTGAAAATGCAAACTCACAAATGTGATAACACCCTTAGCATGAGCAGTAGAAGAGGTCCGGTAGAAAGCAGTACCCTAATTCTGAGTACTGCTATGAGTGCTTAGTCTGCAAAACATGTTTTGGGTTCTTGCCTCTGTGACAGAATGGGACTTGCCATACCTGCTTGGAGTGTGCTTGGCCATGGAGCCTCGAACTTTAATTTAAAAATCTCCCAGAGCAAGTGAGTAGGACTGGCCTGGTGTGCTGGTTTTGGCTGGAGTAGAGTTAATTTTTTTCACAGTAGCTTGTGTGGTGCAATGTTTTGGATTTGTGATGAAAATAGTATTGAAAACACACCAGTGTTTTAGTTACTGCTGAGCAGTGATTACACAGCCTGAAAGCCTTTTCTGCTTCTCACACTGCCCCACCAGGCTGAGGGTTGGGCAAGAATTTGGGAGGGGACACAGCTGGGACAGCTGACACCAACTGACCAGAGGAATATCCCAGGCCACATGGTGTCATGCTCAGCAGTAAAACTTGGGGGAAGGAGGAGGAAGGGGGGGACATTTGGAGTTACGGTGTTTGTCTTCCCAAGTCACTGTTATGCATAATGGAGCCCTGCCTTCCTGGAGAGGGCTGAACACCTACGTGCTGAGGGGAAATAGTGAATGAATCTCTTATTTGGCTTTGCTTGTGTGCGCAGCTTTTGCTTTGCCTATTAAACTGTCTTTTTCTTGACCCATGCGTTTTCTCACTTTTACCCTTCTGATTCTCTCCCTCATCCCACTGGGCAGGAGTGAGCAAGTGGCTGTGTGGGGCTGAGCTGCCAGCTGGGGTTAAACCCCAGTGCTTGGAAATTAGAGAGTCCGGAGTGGGAGCATCCATGTACTTGATGGCCCCAAGGAGGACCATACTCTGTGTGGACTGGAGACAGCAACTCACTGGTACATGCAAATGCCTTTAAAAGAAGTTACAATGATTTTTCTCTAGGAAGTCTTTTGAGTTTGAGGACATCCAGGGCTTTCGCAACCACATGGCAACCACCAACTCCCACAGACTCCAAGGAGAGACAAATGGCTCTACAGGATCCAGGCTCATCTACACACAGTCAGAAGACAACATCTACGAGGACATTATCTGTACGTGTGCTTCACTCACTGTATTTAAGGGTAGCAAATTTTCTGGGGAGGGAGGAATGAAGATGAGAATACATTGAAGCCCTTTTCAGTTCTGTGACTTTTAAGGTCTTCCCCATCTGGGGTTCTTTATTGATGTTAGTAACTGCCTGGATGTGAACAGCCTGATGTCAGATGTCATGGAAGGTTGCTAGAATAGGCCTGTGCTAAACGGATTTCTTTATTGGCTGTTCACATGCTTTGCTTGAGTCCTGCACAGAGATCAGTGTGAACACTAACAAAGTTAACCTGCTTTGCAATAGAGCTACTTTCTCTGCAGTGGTAGAAGTATTGGTTCTGCTAAGTCCGTATACAGTTTGCCAAGTTGATGGTAGTGGGTTGGAAGGATCTTTGAGTGCTGGGATCCTAATCCATCTTAAACCAGGTCTCTCTCAGACCGTGTTAAAGCTTGGCAGACAACTGCATGGTCTCCCTGCTTACATACCTTGCAAGAATGCAGAACTTTATCTCTTTTCATACATTCCCCATCCAATGCTTTTTCCAGGTCCTGCAAAACAGAACCCCTATGAAGATATCAGAGCACTGCCCTTACCCTTGTGGAAGGTCCCATCTATCTGGAAGCTACCGCCTCCCCACAGCACCAGTAGGGCTCCCAAGGTAGGGTGAGGGGATTAAATTGTCATGTCCTATAAATTGTCACAGAGAGTCATCCTCACAAGTGCCCTGTTTTGTACTCCCCCTTGGCCTTACATTCCCCACTGCTACGTCATTGGTTTTCCTTATATTTTATTGTTTGTTATTAATGTAAATGATAATGAACAGCCATGGCAGTGGCAGTTGATTAAGCTACTAAGGAGTAAGAGAATAGGAACAAGAGAGTGCTGATGAGATGATTGAGTGTGTGGGGTGGGGGTGGGATGGAGAGCTTGGTAGAGCAGGAGGCTGCAGGAATTTTATCATTTGTAATGTGACTCTTGACTCTGAGCTTGAACCAAAACTTAATCCCATGTTTAACCAGCTTTTCTGATTCTGTTTTCTAGCCTCCCCCAAAACCTCCCTTCCTCAGTCGCAAGAGTCTTGAGCTAAAGCCCTCCCAGACAAGTTTGCAGGGGAAAATGGTGAAGGACACAAGTCTGCCTGTCACACTGACCGAGTGGAAGCTGTTCCGAGCAGTAGAGGCCGCTAGCAAGAGAAAGAACTTGCCCTGGGTGAGATTTAAGCATGAAACATTACTTCTTGCATGGCATTTCAAATTCTTGTTGCTTTGTTTAGCACCTTCTAAGTGCTTTGTGAGTGGTCACGGGGCTGTGTGTCTGGCAGGTTAATGCTGGTTAGCACTGCTGCATGTATTGACAAGTGACCCTGCTCGAACCATTTCCCTTCCATGTAGCAGGGCAGGTCTTCGGGGATCAAAAAACAGAGTGCCAGTTCTAGCTGGGGCAGCAGTGATTTGTTGTCCAAGAGTCTGCAAGTGGAGTACTACGTATTGGCCTGGAGATCTGTGCTGTGTGAATACTAGCGCTTCCTCATGCTTTGTCTTTTAAGCCTTGTTCCCAATGCTTCCATGAATTGTAATGTTGATTTTGTGCTGAATGCGGTACAGGAATGCAAGGAAGCTCTCTGTGAGCTAAAGGGCCAGCTCTGTAGAATTGTGTGTACATCTCCCGTGCTCCCGATGACTTCTCAGAATGACCGTTACGTTCTTGCTGCTGGCACCAAGTTGTTAGATGGCTGACAGTGTGGGGCTGCTGTGGGGGGCTGGCTGGGCCCTTGGTTACTTGGCACCATTGGCTTGGAATTCTTGACTTGCCATCAGGAACGTACCCTTGCAGCTGTTTCATAGTCTAGAGGTGAAGAGCAGCTTTCACAAAGCCTTCATTCAGTTCTCCCCTCTGCTGCCTCCGGCCAGTCCCTCCTGCCTGCGTGCAAAGGCAGATATGCTTCTGAGGCCAGAGTAGTGAGAAGGGCTTTTAATCCACCTTCACGATAGAGGACTTCATTGTAATTCTCATTTGATGCATTGGGAATCTTTCTAGACAACTAGTAATGGTTACCAGCTCATGTCCCTTACTGTTAAAATGCAGCATGCGCTCTAGGACAGCTCCAGCTACGGCTGTAGTGGCACTTGGTGCATAGTACTCAAATTCCAGTTGTGGTAGTGGCAACAACTTAGTTTTGCCACGGTAAAATTCTTTGACTTCGGCAGATTATCGTTTCTTGTGAAAATTGGGTGTATTTGCTCAAATTGCACAAGACTGTGAGGTAGAGGTGGACAGCTGCAAAATACTTTTCAAACATTAAGTACTTTAGACTAACAATCAACTTCTCCATGTGTTTTTAAACAAACTGTAGACCTGGAAAATCAAGGAGATGGCAAAGATTGTAAAAATGCTGTCGTGGAGAGTATCTTTCATTTGGAAGGGGAAAAGAAAACATTCTCCAAAAGCAAACCTATTCCAAAAATCTGGTAACAATTTACATGCAGGGAGCACACTTCTCTTTTTGCTCATAAGGGATTGAGCCAAGGTTGTTTGAGAGATTGAGAAAAGGATTGGAGTCTAAAAAGAAAAAAAAATATTTATTGCTTAAGAAACACATACCTGCCTTAAACACACCTAGTACCTTTCACTGATGACTCAACTGCACAAAAATCAGAACAGAAATGGAAATCCTCTAGGTAAGGCTGGATGGTAGAGGGGAAAGAACGCAGATTTTCCTGGAGAAGCAGTGCTTTCCGCTGTGGGCTGTTTTCTTCCTTGCAGCCTCATCAAGCTAGGAGGACTGGTATCGCAGAGATTGGGGAGAAATAGCTCTGAAAAGGAGAAGAGCCTAAACCTAGTTTGCTGAGCTGGGGATAAAGGCTTGAGCTGAAAAACAGGTTCTCTTGCTGAATATCTTCCTTTTTATGCAGTATTTATGGTGACAAATAGCTGTGCCCCGCCCTCCTACATTCAGTGGGAGCATTTAATGAATTCTTGAGACAAGAATGAACTTGACCTGCTCACTGCATTTAGTATAAATTCTTCCTAACAATGAAGTGATAGCTGCCTTTGACGAGCAGAATCGAGCAGCCACCTGCACCATTGTACACCTGGGAGCTGAGGGGGGGAGTCCAGATGCCTGTGACAGGAGTAACAGAAAGCATTAGGACTTTGCTTTTAAGGCCCTTGTGCCCAGTGAAAGGAAGGTTAACAGTGTCGACTTTGAGTGTCTAAATGCTGACCCTTCTTTCATGTCTGTAGCTTAGTTTGCATTGGGCTATGTTTGTTTCCAAATTTTTTCTTCCAGTGGACCGGGCCTGTGGTGTCCCTGCATCATAGACCCATTATTCTGTCCCACTGTCTGTCCTCACCTATGCAAAATCGAAGTACACAATCCTTTTATTTTAGCAAACTACTGTGGGACAAGGACTGTGCTTAGAGCAGCTTTGTTCTGTGGCAGACACAGTGCTTTGGAGAACCGACTGTAGCTGTCTGGCATCCAAGTACAGCAGCAAAATTAAAAAACTGAAACAAACAAACAAAACCCAACCCCCAAGCTACACTGAGAGAGCTCTGCTTTTTCTGAGCTTGGAAAGAACTGGGATCCTTGAGAGCATGCGGAGTTCAGGGTCCTTTTTGGTGGAAGGTTAATGAGGCATTCTTGCAAGTCCTTTTGCAGTTGGCCTCTAACAGAAAGCGGAGTTCTGATGCCAGACACTTTGCCGCTTCTGCTATCTGTTTGGCAAGCAAAGTATGATAACTTTGAGAATGCTTGTACAGTTTGAGTTGTGCTAACAGTAATCTCTCTCTCGCAGCAGCAATTTTGTGCTCATTCATTATCCAGTGGGCTGTGCTAAAAGTACTCTAGCGAGCAGTCTCGGAGCCAGGGTCTCCGGCAGGACTTGAGCAGCCTTCCCCAGGTGTTGTGGTGGTAGATGGTAGCTGTTGGGCTGCAGTCCTGTTGGCACCTGGGCCCTTTTCTGCACCCCCACATTAACCTCTGCTTCTGCTCTGGATTTCAGCTGGTACTAAAAATACAGGAGATCTTTGATTCTAAGCGTGGAAAGAAGAGGGTGAAGTTGTTCAGTCCTGCTGGGAGAGAAGTGCCTCCAGTGAAAGGTACAGAGGTGTCCAGCAGCATTCTCTTTGCTATAAATCTCTTGAGAAGCACAGTTCCTGTACATCCTGAGGTACTGCTCGCAGGCCAGGCGCCACCACCTCCTGCAGCCCATGCCGGGCTGACTCAACAGTGCTAAACCCTATGTCTTGCAGCTGGAATTGTTGAGCTTTCAGCACCGCTAGGATTGGGAATACTTGCCTAACCCAAGTTCAACAGTGTCACAAATGGAAGATTCCACTGTGATTCCTGAAGAGCTGGGCTACTGGTTAAAAGTACTTTTTCAAAAAAGCAGAACAAACCCAAAAACTCCCCACAAAACCACTTGGCATGAGAACTACCTCTGACTGCTCCACTCATTGATTTTGTGCCTCTAAAGTTACATTCTTGTGTTCTGATTTTGTAGCCATGGTATAGTCTTTATTTATAGTATATTTTGTTCAGCAACTCTGTTAACTGTTATAGCAGCATCAAAGAACTGTCTGTTTTGTGTTCTTTGCCTGTGTTCAGCTGATCTACAGATGGTTTGCTGGAAACAGTGACTTGATATCAACTCGGCATTTTGAAATTTACTGCTGTAGCACATTTGCCAGTACTGGCTGTTCTTTGCTGATGCTTTGAGCCAGAGAGGTGGGCAGCCCTGAGTGATGTTGGTCTGATGAGTCTAAAGTTCTCTCCCTTTCCCAACTTTGGGTGTTGCCCATCTTCCTTCTGCATGGCTAATAAGTGAAAACTATGTGTGTTTCAGGTGAAACCAGTGGGAATGAAAGTGATACGGAAAACCAGCCAAAAAGTGAGTGACTCACAGGGGCTGGTCCTGTCCCCACAGCACTACACATTTGGCTAAGGCTCTAGTGGGATAAGCACACTGACTAGTTATTGCTTCTGCTGAGATAGAGAAGGGAACATCTAAGAGGCAGCATGGCCAAGGCTGGGAGCTGTTGCTGTGACAAATCAACCTCTATTTCTGCTGCTTCTCCTGAGCCCTTCAAGTTTAATGCCATTAATCTGCCAGTCGCTAGAAGTAGATTCATTTTTAGGTTGGTAGAGTCACAGTTAACTAAAATATGTCTTGCAGGAGATTGTCCTTGGATCACCTTTGCTGCCAAAGGTTATTTTACCCCTACTTCCCTTGGATCTCTTTTATACACATAGTCTTGTGAAATACCCTTGCCTCTGGGGAGAAATCACTTGGTTATTTGTCTCGTTCCACAGTCCTGAGTTCGATCATAGGCCCAAACTACAGGCTTGAAATACCTGCTTGGTTTTAGCTGGTGTGGGAAGGACCAAAGAGGTCTGAGTTTCTGTGCTGGTAAGGTTTGAATGCAAAGTGGTAATGGTTGACCAACAGCCCTGACGAGGAACTCTGTCATGTCTCTAAGCAAGCATCTAGCAAAAAAGACCAACCAAATTGTTTGAGAAGTTTCATTTACTTGGAGGAAAGTATACAGAACACCTCAGCTAGGAGCAAATAGTGAAGTTCCACTTTTTTACATTAAGGAAAGTAATGGAGAGTGAAGAGTCTCTGCAGAAATTCAGTGACTGAATCACTGCCTGATTCAAGACTTGTTTCCAAACTGTCCAGAATGTGTCATGGTGCCTGGGCCACAGGAATTTCTTACATCAGAGTGCTGTGCCTGTGCTTGTGAGTCTGTGCTGCCTGTCAGGTCGTCCCAGCCTGGAGGTTTCTTGGCCAGGAAACTGGCTCTGCCTCTCTTCGAATGCGCATCCTGCTTTACGGAGGAGCTGCCTGAGGCCTGGCAATTACTGAACTGGTGGAGCTGGGCTTCTTATCACAGCTGGGGTTCCCTCATCATTACCACGGCATGTCGCTTTGAGATGTTTTTCCAGATGGAAATATTTGACATGGTGATGCTTTAGCAGCAATTAAAAATTAATGATTTGAGGCAGATCAAGAGGTTAAACTTGAGCAGCACTTAATCATTAACCAATTAAAGGGTTTACAATGTGATTTAACAAAATAACTGAACAACGACTTCATTACAGATTTGAAAATGACAAGATTCACACTACCTTACTTATAAGGTATTCAGATGAATATATTGATATAAACACCAAAATGCACCATGCAG
Organism: Chionis minor; assembly: GCA_013398295.1. Classification (NCBI taxonomy): domain Eukaryota; kingdom Metazoa; phylum Chordata; class Aves; order Charadriiformes; family Chionidae; genus Chionis; species Chionis minor. Next base: position 283,646 of record VZSF01009326.1, read on the forward strand.
TCCTTCACAGCTAGGACCAGGGTACCTTAGTGAGCTGACAGGTGCCTCTTTTCCAAATCAATATATATGTTTATGAACATAAAAACATATAAACACACAGATAGAGACAGAAAATAGTTGGGTCCAGTAAAATATATGAACATCTACACTTGTAAAAGCTGGTATGTATATCAGAAGCACATAGATAGATGACAGGTGGATGAATTTTAGCCTATAGCTAAAATTTCTCTCTTCTGGAGTTTAGAGTAAATACTCACAATGCGCCATCATTCCTCAGCTGGCCATAGTTGAGACTGGAGAAGGTTGAGTCGCCCTGGCCCTTTAACCCTCGAGGTGTTTGCCTGAGTGGTGTGCCAGCTCAGGGGAGATGCTGGTCACAGCCCGCTGCCATCCAGGAGAGCTCAAAAGGTCTCACTGGAGTTGCTATTTGTAGGGTTCAAGACAACTGACTTTTGTCAGGTACTTTTCCAGTCCAGCCCAACTCAGATAATGGAATATTCTGGTACATTCCACCAGTCGCGCAGCTCCAGAACTTGCTAGATCTTGAGGTTCTGGTATCACCCCCCTCTTTGGGCCACAATCCAGGTACTGCCAGGGGGTGATTGATTGTTGACTGTCTCCAAGCAATAGGGGATGCGGGAACCAGGTGCGCTAAAGGGTTGCCATAGCGTTCTGGTCCATTGCCCTTCGCATTCTTTCCTGTTTTATGTTGGGTTATTACATGGCACAGGTCGGGGGAGATCACGCCAAGCACCGAGTAGCTGAAGGGTGGGGGGATTGCACTGCCACAGATGTGCAGAAAGGATGTCAGGATAGCAGGGGAATGCTAGCTGTCGGTCAAGAGGGATTTGGGCCGGTGCTCCCTGTCTGGAACAGCTCTGTGCTTGAGGAGCTGACGCCAGAGTCCAAGTCCTGTACAGCACAGTAGTGATGTCAGGCAAACGCATCTGTCTCTTTTCTCCCTTCCAAAGGTGAGACAGGTCCTCTTCTGTGACCTGTAGGTGTGTGGCAGTGACAGCCACAGGCTAGTTTTGGATTTGTTCTTTTCTTCAGGCCGACACAGATGCCTGCTGCAGGTGCAGTCAGCTTCCAAGAGGAACCCGCACTACCAGACTTTGGAGAGGGATTTGATAGAGCTTCAGGAGCAGCAGCTGTTTGAGCTGTTTGTGGTGGTGTCACTGTACAAGAAGGCATCTGAGACGACATACACACCTCAGATCGTACAGCAGTTTCCCAGCAAGGTAGGAGCTGCATGGAAACCTGCCCACAAGACACACTCAGCAGATATTTATTTCCTCCAGCAGTGTGTATCCCTTCCTGAGCTCTATACTGGTAAAGCTGGCCCACTGGTTAGAATACAGGCTTGGAAATAGGAAGCGTCTTGCTCTATTACAGACCTAACGTATAGCCTTGGGCAGTTGTTGAATCTCTTTCTTGATACTGAGTTTACTGTCTTTTTTTGGAACTAGGAATGCTCCTACTCTAAGTCAAACTACCTGGAAATATCATAAAGCCGTACTGTATTGTGATACGCTGCTGAGGCAGCCTGCAGGAGAGGAAAGGGAGAGCAGTGCTCTGTTCCCAAAGCTGGCGTGACCTTATCCTGGTAGTCTGTGACTTACAAACATGGAGTTAAGCAATTTGTCTGGTGGTGCACAGAAAGTAGAATCCCAGGGCTTTTATGTTTATTTATACTTT
>VZSF01009326.1:285361-297775 GCA_013398295.1 Chionis minor
TGGGCGGGCGGGGGGGTGGGCAGCGGGAATCAAAGTGGCAAAGCCGTGTGTAGTAGCCCCCAAAAAGCAGAGAACTGTGGAAATTAAAGTATTGTAGCCAGAACAAGCCATTTGAAATAAGCTTTCATTCTGTCCCTTCAGTCCAAATGGATGGCAAGGTCAGTGTGTGACTGAATTATGATGCAGTGTACACAGTAGTTACTGTGAAGCTGAGAGGATGGAGCCTTGATGCTTGCTTCTGTGGTTCCAGATTGAAATTAATACTCAGTTGTCACCGTTAAGGCTTCTACCTGCTACCTTCCATGAAAAAAAAAAAAAACGGAAAACACCAAGTAATTCTATCTGTGCTGTCAGGAGTAGGCCGGAGATTATTAAGGAATCTGCACATCATCCAATTAGAGAAGGAGACGTCAGATTCGTTAAGGGAGGTTATGTGGGACTCCAGCAGGACCCATAGCGTCCAGCTCCATAAGGGTTTTGAGTGCAAATAACTGTAGTGTCTTAAATGTGTGAACATTTTGGTTTCACAAAATGAGTAAGGGACTACAGCCAGAAAGAGTGCACAGTCTTAATTTAGTGGGTAAAACTGAACATACATAAATAATGTCTGCTAAAAGTGTAAACTTCAGGGTGTTAGGAGGAAGAAAGGAATGTAACCAGATTTTGCTTCTTCCTGGTCCAACCTCTCAGTCTGTTCATCGCCTTTGGGCAGTGATTGTTCTTTTCCTGCAGCCTGAGCAGACAATCAGACCCAACTGTACCATGTAGCTCTTTAGTGACTTTTATAAATGCACTAACAAACCAAATTATTTTCTCAATGTTTATTTATCCTCTGCACAAATTAAAGTGCTTTGGTGAGTAACTTTATATGGGACAGTCTATCGTGTTGAGATTTTGCAGGAAACATTGCCCAGTGATTATGGAGGTGTTCTGATTACAGATTTGTCTCCCTTCTAAAAATAGCCTTGCTTCCAAGTAATCCGCTTGTCACCCTCTTCTTTGGGCTGCATGCCCAAGGACATCAAAGCTGCTGTATAACTGTTACTCTGTGAAAATGCTGTACTGTTTTCCTAATAGCTCCTTCATGCTGTCACAGCTTGGGACACTGGAATAACCTGACTGAGAGTACAGTGTCTAAAATCAGCTTTATCCAATAAATTTTCCTCTTCTCAGGGGCATTTCCTACTTTAATATGATCTCCTTTATTTGAACTCTAACCATTCTGTGATTCTGTGAAAACCTTCCTTTTGCCCCTTCTGGACAGTTTTGAGCATGGAAAATTGTCCTGTAGTCTTTGAGGGATTTGACTTGAGCCCACACATGGTAACTGGAACATGTGATTCAGATAACACTGTTTTCGCAATTGAATTATGAGCGATCTGCACATTACAAGCTGAACATGTTCTTGTCCTCTTAGGGTCTTCACATCTGCTAGGAATAGAATCGAGGCAAGCTGACACAACCATCATTTAGGGGGTCAGTTCTAGCTTCTTTCCCCAATGAACTTGGCCATGCTTGTAAATCCTTACTCAGTCCTTAGCAAGACCAGCTGGGTGATTTTACAAAGGTCTAATCAGCAGGAAAAATGCAAGAGGGAACTGGGAATCTGTTATGGTCTGAATATGTTCTCCTACACTTGTGCATTAGCTGTCTGATGGTTCAGCATTTGGAAGTGTCGGGAAGATACTGTCTGCCGTTGTTTTAAATGCTGCAGTTGTGCACTACGTTTCAGTATTCAACTGTGTTACCCCTCCAGCATGAACATCCCTTCAAACAGTCAAAGGATACTGAAGAGAGGCTAAAGGTCATTCCCAAGTTCTGCTTTCCAGATCCCAAAGGCTGGTTTCCTGCTTCAGACCTTAAAAGGTAAAGACTTGTTGTTGAATGCTCCTGCCTGAAACAGGCAATGCTGATAGCTTAGGTATGTGCCAGTTTCCTGGACCAGAGGAACTGCAGCCAGAGCAAGGAAAAATGGGAAAGGATGAGTCCCTAACCCCTCTGACAGAGGAAGATGAGATATGGAGGTGGACTCAGAAGTGCTGCTTCTGCCTGAGCACTGTCTTTCCTAGAAGAAGGAAGTTTGTAACGTCTGTTCCAGGCCAGCTCCTGGGACTGTCAAGTGCTTCTGTTGCTCCTTCGCAGAATGGAGAAGCAGCTGGGAAGGAAAAGCGCTGTAGTAACTCAATGAGAGTCCATGAGCTACAGGTTTTTACACTGAATAGAGCCTGATGTAGTTTGCTGACCACAGCAGGGGAGTCTTCAGCATGACCAGAAAGAAAATGGCTTGTAGTTTAATGTGCTTTTTTTGTCAGTCTCTTCTCTGAACTGAACAGTGAATTTAACCCTGGCTGTTCTTTGGTTCCCCAGTGAAACTTTTTCTTTTGTATTGACGGGTGAGGATGGCAGCCGATGGTTTGGGTACTGCAAGAAGCTCCTGGTAAGCATCTGTGTGTTGAGTGGAGTGTAAAGAATGCATTGATAAATACACAGTCAAGTGCAGGGCGTGAATCAGCTGTAATTTCCCATGTGGGTTACGTAGCGCCTGTGCTGACGCTGAGGTTACCAGCCCTTTGAATGCAGAAGGCAAGGAGCATGATGATTCCTAGCAGTACAGTGAAATGGGCTCTGGGCGTGAAAGACAGCTCCAGGAACTGGTCATTCCTCAGGAATCTTTTAAGTCAGAAGTGTAGAGGGAACTTCAGCAGAAATTCTGTGAATCAGCTGCCGTGTAGGTGCTAGGTTCTTTATTGCATCTCTGTTCTCAGCATAACTGTTCCTGTTGCCTTTCAGCCGGACGGGAAAGGGAAGCGCCTTCCTGAGGTATACTGCATCGTTAGCCGCCTGGGCTGCTTCAACCTCTTCTCCAAGGTGAAGTGGGGAGAGCCTGTTACTTCTGATCAGACTCGAGTCTCTGACAACCTGCAAGCTCCAGAAAGTAACTGGATGCTTCTGTGCGGTCTAGAATTGCTTAGCAATTGTAACTCATCCCAGGAGAGTGGCACCTGCCTTTGGCAAGGCAAATAAAATGATACCAGTGCTGAGACTTGTCAGATGGTACACAAATGGCTATTCCTTCAGCAAATTATTGCCAGGAAGTGGCTTCTAATACCTGATATTACTAATGGTGCCCCTTCATCCTCTTCTTCCATGACTTGGAAATAGAAAATCAGTTGGGGGGGTGAGGGGTGGGAGAGGAGATCTCAGCTGGTTTCTCCTAGCACCATGTGGAGTAAGTAAAGAGGTAAAGACTGGGGAAGGCTACTGCAGGTAAAGGGCAGCTATTGCAGAAGAACACAGGGGCAAGCTTATGATGAAAGATGATTTCTAATCATCGGATCACAGTTTATAAACAGTGTTTCAGAAGGATTTCTTGGGGAGGAGGATGGGATGTTGCTCTCCTTACTCCTGTAACTAGTTGTGAGAATTTGGTTACCACATACAAGACGTTTCCTTGCAGTAGCAGGAGACTGGATTTGAGAATGGAGAGTTGTACTCACAGGTATCTATTCCCATTTGATTGTTTAGACATTCGAGAGGAGCTTTTACAGGGATCCCGAGCGAGGGGGGAGAGGGCTGTGGTCTGTTGGAGCCTTTGTGTGTAGCTATGGCACGGGGCACTCTAGCAGAGGCTCATGTCTTCTCTGGCTCACCAGCAGGCATTGAACCAATGTCCAATGTATTTTCTTGCAGATTTTAGATGAAGTGGAGAAGAGACGAGGGATGTCCCCGGCCCTAGTACACCCGTTTATGCGTAGTGTAATGGAGGCGCCTTTCCCTGCTCCTGGACGCACCATCGCTGTGAGGAGTTTCCTGCCAGGAGCGGGAAATGAGGTAATGGAGATCAGAGCTGGCCTTCTTCTGTCATTGGTGTTTCTGGGGCATAGCGGCACTTTGCAAACTACACTGTGGAGTGATGCCGCCTGTAAATAATTGGTCTGAAGGTAATGTCCTAGTGTCCGAAGGGAGGCTGCCACAGAAACTGGCTTCTTGTTGAGTCACCTGCCATGGCGTTCACCTCCAGCGGTCTGCATCTCTGCTTGCCTCTCAGGTGGTGGAGCTCTGCCGTCCGTTGGACTCTCGACTCGAACACGTTGACTTTGAATGCCTGTTCAAGTGCCTCAGTGTCTCTCACATGATTCGGGTCTTTGCCTCTCTTCTGCTGGAAAGGAGGGTGATCTTTGTTGCCGACAACTTAAGGTAAAAAAATGTGTCTGACTAGTTCTTTCTGAGGGATACTATTTTTTCTGCCGCGTTTGGGCCTGTTTCATGTGCAAGCTTGTCTGAGTTTTTGTAGTTACATTTAAAAGCTGTTTGCAGACTTCCCACACAACACGTGCATGCTTTGAATTTGGAGTATGCTATTTACCCACGAGGAGATAAGGGAATGTTTTCTGTACATCTTTATTCTGGGGTGATGCTATTCGTAGCTCCCCATAACTGACTTTAAAAGTGAATGCATGGGGCTTCTGCTGATGCATAAACAATGAACATGAATAACATTTTCCCTGAGCATTTCTAACCTGTGTCTGTAGCTGAGTACTGAATGAGACATTGACAATCCACTCTGTGCTTCTCTTACCTTTCTAGCACTCTGTCTAAATGTGGCCATGCTGCAGTTGCAACGCTTTATCCCTTCACTTGGCAACACACCTACATACCAGTCCTGCCAACTTCTATGATTGATATTGCGTGCTCTCCGACACCATTCTTAATTGGCATTCTCTCCTGCTCGTTACCACAGCTCCAGGACCTGCCCACAGAAGAGGTGAGAATTAGGTGAAGTACAGTGGAGGGACAATGCCAGTGGTATGAGGCTAACCTCTCTGTAATAATCTCTGTGGATTCTGTCTTAATATAAACTCTCAAATTTTCCTGAGACAGTTGGTGAACTTGACAGATACATGTCAGGGTGTTCCATTGTTATCAAAGACAAGTAATATTCACTGTTCTTGCAGACAGGCTGCAGTTATGCAAAACTTGTGTTTCATGTGTGACGTCCCCTGTCACTGGGGTATTTGAAAAAAAACCAACAAACCAACCTTTTTCTGTACAGCAGCCTTCCTGGTTATAAGAGTCAGTGTGTTTTGTATATCTTTCCCCAGGTTCTGATTGTTGATCTTTGTGCTGACAAGTTCTTGCAAGAGGTGAGTGGAATAACAGTACCAGTCACTCATGGTTATATGCGAGGAAAATGAAAGAAAATGAAATCAGCAAAAGCTATTACTCATATGTAGATTCCAGTGGCTGAAGAAATATCTTGCATTCCTTTTTGATCAATAGAGAAGGGAACAGGCTTACAAATCCTTGTTGCAGGATTGAGGTGGCATGAGGTACAGAGCTCTGTGAAGCCAAAGATGTTGCTTATTTGAGCTGAATTTAAAAACAGATACTTAGTTGGTTTGTTATGTGAAGTGGACCACTAAGATTCTGTGCTGCTTTCTGGCTGTCTTTCTCTGTGCTTGTTCTCTACAGGGCTTTCTCCTCTAGCTGGTGTGTGTTTGTCGGGTTTGGTTTGGGGTTTTTTTTCCCTAATGATAGTCTAGGAGACAAATTGCCACAGCTCACTTTTGGTTCTGTGATGAACTTTACCTAACGTTTTTCATGTACATCACCAGACAAGTAGCTATAAACTATTACTATTACTGTTTCAGGAGGCTTTTTGCATCTGCTTTTCCTTGCCTTACTGTTCTGTTTTGCATTGCAGCCTGCAACTGGAGAAAGGTATTAAAAGATCGGGGTTTTTTTAACCATAATGTTGAGACTTGTCATATTTTCTCAACAGACTTTTGTTGTTCTTGTGCGTTTTATCATGGGTATAGTAAGTCTGAGTCTGTATTGTGGTTATAGCACCCATTGTTCTATGTTGGCCAGTTGTGTGTGTGACTGTAACAGCACACAATCCAAGGGTCCCGAGCAAATGTTTTTCGTTTCTGTTGCTACAAGACAAATGTCTTGTCTCCACCAAGATATACCATATCACAGGGTATCTACTGATGATAGATGTAACACAAAAATATTTTCATGGCCTTTTTTCTCTTTAGGTGTCAGATGAAGATGAGATCCTGCCTCATAAACTACAGGCTGCGCTTGTACAAGTCTTGGAAGAACGAAGTGAAATCTTGTCACATGAGCAGAATGACGTACAAGGTACTTCTATGGAAAAGTATTTTCACATTAGCAAATCTCTATAGCTCCTATATAGTTGATATAAAAATGAGCAAATGGAAATAAACATTAGGAAGCGATATTTTAGGAAGCTATTTTCCTGCACTCTTGCTGGGAACATCTTTCTTGTTAACGTATTAGAAAGAAGTTTGGTCCTAACCTAACCTAACAGTTGGTCCTCTTTTCACAATCAGTATGTGTAGAGCTCTAGTTTGCTTTGGGGCAAGTACATCAGTTCCCATGCCTTGCATTTTCTTTGATTTTTCATAAGTGACAGAGGGAACGTTTTTCTTAAGCAGAGAACATAGCAAATTTCTGTATTTTAGAGGGTAATCTGGCAGATAATTTTCAAAGCTTTAGAATGGAATCTGTCTTAGCTGCAGCAGAAGGTTGACATGGAAGAGAAATCTTAATACTAGAGCTGTGGATTCTTTAATATCAAACACTCATCTGAAATTTCATAGTCTGAGACAGTCAGCCTAAAAACTAAATGCTGCTTCTCTTTTAGAAGACGAATGAGCAAAGTGATGAATGTAGAGGGAAATTTTTCCTCTGTTCTCCTTTTCACAGGTGACATGCCTCTTAACTCCCTGGTCTCTGAAGCTTTTGTGCAGTTCTTTGTGGAGATCGTTGGACACTACTCCCTGCACATGAATGTCACAGAAAAAGGGGAGCGGGTGTTTCAGCGGGAACCATTCCGTAAATCTCATGTGTCACGCAATGTGCGTCATTTCTTGCACTTCTTCATGGAAACGCAGATGTTTGCAGGGTTCATACAGGATCGAGAGCTAAGTAAGAACATGGTCAAAGGTGAGGTTTGATCTTACTTTCTTGTTTTACAAACTCACTTTCAAAGTAAAATATTGTGTGACTTTGACTCTTCAGGAGACTTTTGTCCTGACAAGTTATCCTGTTGACTTTTTGATGTATGGAATAGCTCCATGCCTTTCTAATTACTCAAAATAATTCATTTTACGAAACAAAGAACTGTTGCATCTCTGTCCTTTCTGGGCTCAATCCTGCAGCTTACATTACATGCATGATTCCCTTTTTGTAAGCTCCTTGTTAATGATATAAGATGCCACATGCTAAAAGATGGAATAGCTCATTCGGGTGATTTTTTAAGTTTTCTTTTTTACCTTTTAGGCCTTTTTGAGGTCCGTGCCTTGGAGTATTTGGAGAGTATTCCAGAGATAGAGCCAACTGTGGTGAACAAAATCCTTCGCAGTCTCGGTAAAGGGACACCCTTGCTTTTGGTTTTTTAATAAATTTAGCTATTCAACAAATAATTGCATGCAAAAGAGAGTAGGGCCCACTCTTTGCCTTGTGCACTTGTGTTCCTTTTGTTTACTTTTGCCCCTTTAGGGGACGCTGAACACTTTGTAAGATTTTTCTTTCACTTTTAAGCTTCTGCATCTTTAGATGGAGTTTGTGGGAGCTGGTTAATCCTAGAGCTGCCTGAGCGAGTTTCTGTCCGTGGGTCTCGCTGGGCAGGCGCTCAGGCGGCAGAGGGAGCGTCATGGCTCAGGGCGCCTCCGGGAGCGTCTCCAGCTCCTAATGTTGGTTTTCTTTTTTTCTCCGTAGGGAGTAAAATGAAATTTCTTCAGAAGAAATGAACGGGCGCTGCTGCGGGCCGGCGGGGCGGGGTCGGGGGGGGGAGGCCGGACTCGTCTGTCTCCAGGAGGGCCGCGGCCGCCCGGGGGCGCGGGGCGCCGCTCGCCGCCGCCAATAACCGTCCCACGGCTCATTCCGCGCCCGTCTCCGCCCTCTGTTGCGCGCCGTGGCGGGGCCAGCGGGAGGGGGGCGGGGCCTGCGCTACGTCGCAACGTCTCGGGCGGGGCGGGGCGCAGCGCGCAGGCGCTCAGCGGCAGCGAGGGTTGGCTGAGGAGCGGGGCCGGCGTAGCATGGCAGGCCCGGGGCTGGTGGCCGGCGATGTGGTGGTGGACGCGCTGCCCTACTTCGACCAGGGCTACGAGGCGCCGGGCGTCCGCGAGGCGGTGAGTGAGGGATTGGGGGCCGGGCCGGGGGGGGCTGGGGCGGCGCGGGCCGCGTTCCTGCCTGACGCCCCATGTGCGCTAGGCCGCGGCGCTGGTGGAGGAGGAGACGCGGCGGTACCGGCCGACGAAGAACTACCTCAGTTATCTGCCGGCGCATGACTACAGCGCCTTCGAGGTGAGGCAGCCCGGCCGGGGCCCCTGACCCCGGTACCCCCCTCCGGCGTCCCCCCCGCGCCGCCGCCTCCTCACCGCTTCCCTCCCCGCAGACCGAGATCATGCGGAACGAGTTCGAGCGCCTGGCGGCCCGGCAGCCTCTCGAGCTGCTCAGCATGAAGAGGTGAGCCCAGGCTCCCCGGGGAGCGCCGGGGGGAGAGCGGAGCCCGCCGGGCCTTCTTCTGAGGCGGGCGGCCTGTTCCAGGTACGAGCTGCCGGCCCCGTCCTCCGGCCAGAAGAACGATATCACGGCGTGGCAGGAGTGTGTGAACAACTCCATGGCGCAGCTGGAGCACCAGGCGGTCCGCATTGAGAACCTGGAGTTAATGTCTCAGCACGGCTGTAACGCTTGGAAGGTGTACAATGAGTAAGGCCATCACCTGCTTTACTGAATATAGTTGAAATTCTGACTTCAGTTTCTGTATACTCCTCGTGCTTTCCTGTGTAAGTCCAGTGGGGGTCTTCAGAGCAAATCCTGGAATAACAGCCCCTTTGGGAGAGCTCGACGTTGGAGTAAAGGAGTTTGATCTGAAAGAGAAGGAGCCCTCTCTGTGGCCAAGAAATAGCCTGTATTTCAGTGCATCCCAGTTGTGAATTTTGTGAGTTACTGTTTGGGTAGCAGTTGGTGATAATGGGCTTTAATTGAGAATAACTCAAAGGGACTAATGGCAGCCTGTGAAGTGGTAATTTGGTAGTGGAAATAAAGATGACTTACTACTAACACTGCTCAGCCTGGAGCTGTTTTATTAATAAAGCTGTTGCAAAACCAAAAAAAAATGTTGTAGACAGTATGACTGCAGGAAGCACCAGTACTATTTCAGGCAGGGAATGTTAACGTTCACTTTTGAAAAGGGTTAGCTTAGCCTTAAATAAAGGTGTAGGCAAAAGGAATGTGAAACTTTCTTTTGCGAGAAGGCAGAGGGCTGCTGAGCTTAGGAGAAGGGAGGCAGGTAGAGGATCTCTTAGCTCCCCCATACGTCAGGAAGCAAAAAAGAACCGTTTGTGCTCTGACAATGTTACATGAGGGAAACAAAAATTGGTGACAGGTAATTTTAGAATTAGAAATGGTGATATGGTAGGGGGATGTTAGAATACTATTCTAGTCAGAATAGCACAAGCGTACAGTAATGAGCTTGCAGATGAAGCTTGATCAGCTAATGGATATGTTTTTATCATACTGTCTGATGGCAAGGACCAACCATAGCGGTTACCGAAGACTTATGTCTTAAAACTGCACGTTACAACTGAAGTGTTTTGGTGTTGTGTCATTCCGTTCAGGAATGAAGAGCAGAGACTGCACTGAGGACGAGTTGCTTGCATTGAAGTGACTTGTTGTGTCCCTAACTCTGGAGAGTTAAATGGCAGGTTAAAAGTGTCTGATCTGGCAATTGTATTTTCTCCTAATGCTTTGCTTGCATTCTGCTGTTAGGCACCTGGTTCACATGATAGAACAAGCCCAGAAAGAGCTTCAGAAGTTGAGGTGAGTAATTTTTTCCTCATATTTTCATATTGAAGTTGGAAGGAAAGTGAAGCTATTCTCCCCGCAACTATGGAAAGGCTTGTGTATGTGCTGCCACCATGATCATAGGAAAAAAGACCCAGTAATAACAATTAAATCTGACCCTGCCCTCCCCAAGCAGTTATATTCATAATACCTATTCCCCTCATTTAGTTTTGTCTGAACCTCTGCTTTGAATAGGATGGATTGTGGTGGAATCCTCTCTGAAATACAGGCACATCTTATATTCACTGTCAATAGACTTTTATTTAGTGTGCGCTTGTCTCGGTGAAGATGTGTTCCTTGATGTTAGGTTTGGCCTATTATTTTAAAGTGGATGCTTTAATGAGTTTACAGAGATGGAGGTTGTAGTATACTGAAATGATGCACCTTCATAATTCACTCTGTTTAGACAGTATGCTGCGGACTTGGCAAGTACAGCTTTTCAGCTTTCAGATTTAGGTGAACTGTCATTTTCAGCCTGAAGATGGGACTGTACACTGGGATGTGGGTAGAAGGCAAGTTGAGTAGTGATTCGTATTTTTTATCAATACCTGTGAGTTTGGATTAGCCTGAATTATTGTCTTGGACGGAATCAGTGTGGAAAAGGGTAGAAGCAGAACACAAGTTGGGAAGGCTAAAGGAACACAAGTATGTATGGGCAGGAGGCTAACAAATTGGAGTGTTAGCAGTGTGAATTAAGGACTGCTTACAGACCAAAGTAGTATAAATAGTCTGTAATTCTTAGGTGTTTCACTGCATTACTGAGTTTTATGAATGATTCGCCATTCATCTTTGCTTTTCTGAGATTTTTTTCAGAGAGAACAAAGCACTTTCTCTGTTCTGGACTTGTCCAGAAGCAGTAGGCTTAGATGTTTGAAGTTTTGCTCGTAGTAGAATGGAAGGGTTTGTGGTTTTTTTTTGGTTGGTTGGTTTTTTTGGGTTGTGGGGTTATTTTTTGGTACTATTATTATTTATATCAGGGCTCTGTGTGCAGCCCTATACTGGGATTTGTCCATCTATATGTTGTAGTTATGGTCCTGGCTACACAAGTGTTTTCTGCTCGTACTTCTAGGGATTATGTGTGTTTTGAAATTAGCAGTGGGTATTACAAATTAAAGAAAGGAGACAAAAAAAATACATCTTTTTTTTTCTCCCCAGGAAAAACATTCAAGATCTGAACTGGCAACGAAAGAACATGCAGCTCACGGCTGGGGCTAAGCTACGAGAAATGGAATCTACGTGAGTATCTAGAATTTTTCTGTTAAATCTTCCACAAGTATATCTTTTGCTTGAAATTCTAGCATGCAAAGCATCAGTAATTTTTCAGTACTACTGTAGGATGTTACTGTGTGAATACAGTTGCTTTGCACAAAGTGTTTTACAGGATTTCTAATTCAGGTCTGCGTAACAGTTACTGTGGTTGAGCGAAACAATGAGCAACAGATGTGAAAAGGAAGGCATATTAGCTGCTTGAAATTGCCTGTTTAAATTGTTTCTTAAACTCTCTTTATCTGAATATTGGAAGTTAGTGGGTTTGAGTCTAGTAAATTAAATCTGGTACATTAAGGTTTAACAGGATTAAAACCTACCTTTTATCACTTTGTTGTTCAAATTACCATTGGCATCAACTGTGGTTTATCACGTTCTGAGAAAAATGCTGCTTTATTCAGTGTCTTTTTGCTTTCTTTGGAGCAATAATTGTCTCTGATTTTAAACCAGAGGACTGTTAAACAACACTTGAAGGCTTTTCTATTTCTTTTCCCTTCCAGATGGGTCTCTCTCGTCAGTAAAAATTATGAGATTGAACGAACTATTGTGCAGCTAGAAAATGAAATTTCTCAAATCAAACAGCAGCATGGAGAAGCAAACAAGGAGAATATCCAGCAAGACTTCCAGTGACTTTACTGTCTTACTGCAGCATATGTTAAAAAAACAAAACAGAAGACTCTGGAGATGCTGCTATGTGTTTGTAGACACCTGTAGTTGTGATTGTGTAAGGTAATAAAAAGGTATTTTCATTGTTTCTTTTCCTTGTTTTAAATTCCAGGAAGAGGCGGGTAGACTCAAAATGTCCCGTTCAAATGTGTGACGAGCACAGTTAAACGTACTGTGACTTGTTTCCATTTTTATACCTAAAGTAGGAGCTCTTAAAAACCCCATCCGTTTCATGTTTTTGCATTTTCACCCCTGCCTTTAATAAACGTTTTTCTCTCCGGGCGCCTTCCGCTTCCCTGGGTGCTGCCTCCTGGACCCGCCGGCGCTGCGCGCAGCCTCGAACAGGTAAATTCTTGTTCAGGTGCGCGATAGCCCCCGGGGCCTGTGCACGCGCACGGGGCTTCTCCTGCAGCGCCCGGGGGCGGCACCGGCCGCCCGGGGCCCCCTGGCCGCGCCGCCTGCGCTATCGCCGCGGCCGGGCGGGTCCCTCGCCGGCTCCGCCTAGAGCGCCGGGCGGGTGGCGGCTTCCCCGCCCCCGTCACGGCTCGTTCTTCAGCCGTTCCGCCGTTCGCGGCGGGGCGGGGGGGGGTCCCCGCGGGCCCC